>JAODAL010001496.1:0-228646 GCA_025379985.1 Phyllomedusa bahiana | reverse complement strand
ATACACCCTTTAGAACCCAGCAGCCTGAGTACACACCTTATAAATCTCTTGCAATGGTTGTCAGTGTAACAGGAATAGGTATGAACAGCAGAGTTGATATGTCAATCACTTCTGTAGACCCACCCAACCCACAGTCTGAACAGCATGTGTGATTCTAAAGCTAGCTGTGGTTGTCAAACTGCATGGAGAGAAAACCCCTTTAACATTCCTAAATCTATCTATTTGATGAAGCAAATAACATGACTCATTAAAGAAGACAACCCTTTGAAAATCAGTGGAGGTCCAATTCCAATACTGCCATGAAAATGTAAGCCTTTTCTACCAATGCAACTTCATTAACAGAGGTATAGTGACCACTTATCTTCTTTTGAGACCCTTACTCATTAGGGTTTGCTTAAGTGTTGACTTAGATGTGGTAGTCCCATGGTTCATTTTGATGAACCCTCATAGCCGACGTTCACTTCTTACATCAATGACACATGGTGCTTTGCAGTTTCCATGTCATATTTTTACAATGGTAGAAGTTGTCCACTCACAATACACTTTCACCACAGCAGCATGGGAACAGTTGAAAAATTGCACATTTACAGAAATACTGCCACCCTTCGCCCAAAATTAATAAATATCACTTTTTGCACCTTTGGTATTTTTTTTTTTTTTTTGCCATGATAGCAATAAAGGATTAGTGCAGACAGCCTATCACATACCTTATATAACCACAAAGAAAACACACTGCTTCTGTCATGATTTAGGAAGTGGTCATAATAATGTGACTCAACTCTATATGTACCGCAGGAAGTTTTGTAGGGCACCCAATAAACCTACAGTAGGTTTTGTTGTAGTCATAGAAATAAGTACAGAAGAAAAATTTTGTTTGTTGATGCCTAATCTAAATGGCTCCCTTTGGTAACTGCAAGTTACCTTTTTGTACTACTTTTCATGCATCCATGGACATCATGCAGATTTTACTGTGGTTCTATCAATGGTACCTGTGCTGAAAGGCAAGTACTAATCATTGAGTCCCACTGGGACTACAGTTTTAATTGAAAATACTTTCGCAGTCATGCAGTGCCAGAGGCCATAATTATAATATTTTACTAGATAGGATAATTAACACAAGAGGTTTTTATGAAACCTCTGCTTTGTTCAGAGAACTTTTGGCTTTGCGTTGCAGTTCTATGGTGTTTAACAGCCAAAGAGCCTAAGCATTGGCTGGTCTGAAGATCAGGGGAATTGTGCGTTTCAGTAACAAGTGGTTTCTAAAATATGGCTATGCCTTATTTAGCTTCATACATAAGTAGGCCTTTTGTATGAAAGCTTGCATGTTTGGTGGGTCGTTGGGTGGCATTTCCATATACAGTAGCACTGAACATGAGATGCGCCTATATATCCTGGCTTTATATCAATCTCATTTAAATGAGTTTAGTGAGAAAACCCCTTTAACATTCCTAAATCTATCTATTTGATGAAGCAAATAACATGACTCATTAGAGAAGAGTAGCCTTTGTAAATCAGTGGAGGTCCAATTCCAATATTTGCCATGAAAATGTAAGCCTTTTCTCCAATGAAAACTTCTTAACAGGGGTATAGTGACCACTTTATTTCTTTTGAAAACCTTACTCATTAGGGTTGCTTAAGTGTTGACTTAGTTTTGTAGTTCCAGGGGTTCATTTTGATGAACCCTCATAGCCGACGTTCATTTCCCTTACATCAATGACACATGGTGCTTTGCAGTTTCCATGTCATATTTTTACAATGGTAGAAGTTGTCCACTCACAATACACACTTTCACCACACGCAGCAGGGAAAACAGTTGAAAAATTGCACATTTACAGAAATACTGCCACCCTTCGCCCAAAATGAATAAGTATCTGTTTTTGCACCTTTGGTAATTTTTTATTTTTTTTGCCATGATAGCAATAAGGGATTAGTGCAGACAGCCTATCACATACCTTATATAACCACAAAGTCAACTCACTGCTTCTGTCATGATGTAGGAAGTGGTCATAATAATGTGACTCAACTCTATGGGCGACATGTATGAAGCTCGCCGGGTCGGGGCGTGCATTTCCGCTAGTTTTCCAGCGAAATCTGCGCCTGATTTATGTCGGGGCGGGGCGCGCTCATACATCCTATGTAAAGTCCGCCGCGCCTCGCCAGTGTGTAAGGCGCAGTGCGGGACTTAGGCGCTGTGCAGCGCTGCGCCTGAGATTCGCCGCCGGAGGTACTGCGGTCATCCATGTGGGGAAAAGTCCGCCGTGCCTCGCCAGTGTGTTAGGCGCTCATTGCGGGGACTGAGGCGCAGTGCGGCGCTGCGCCGAAGATTCGCCGTCCCAGGAGGTCACTCGAACATGGGGGGAAAAGTTCCCTGCGCCTCGCCATGGTGGGGAGCATGCGGGACATGGGCGAAAGTGCGGGACTTAGGCCCCGTGCGGGACTGCGCCGAAAATCTGTTATTGCGAGACACGAAAACAGCGAGAAATCTTTTCACAGTTGGGGGGATTAGATAAAAAAATTGCCTTTATAAAGGCTTTAAAACATTTCAAAAAAGAGCGAAACCTTAAAAATAAAAAATACATAAAAAAAATCACTTTCCATATCCTAATTAAAAAATTGGATTAAAATTGGGGGGGAAATACAGTAATTCAAATTTGAAGCATTCTCTTGGGTGGCAAAAACCCGGCCCAATCAAAATAGGACGACTTTTGAACCATTAAAACCTATGGAGAACGATTGCCAATCAAAAATCAAAGGGGGGACATTCAAAATACATAAAAATGCAGAAAAGAGTGATAGTTAGCTAGGGGGGGTTGGCCCGTTCAGCCAATCAAATAGGACGACAAATACCCTTTAAAACCTATGAAATATTGACCAATCAAATTAAAAAAAAAAAAAAAAAAGGGGGACAGTTAAAAATACAGTAAAAATGCAGAATAGAGCTGTTTAGTTGAGCTAGGGGGGCTTGGCACCCCACAATCGAGGGGTGAGCTACTTTTCCCCTTGTGTTAGGAGCGATCGGGCCCTGCAATCTCGCTCTCAGCGCCTGAGGGATGGAGTATGACTAAAAAAAAAAAATTTTTATTAAGTTTAAAACATTATCACATAAAGACTAAACCTTCCTAAAAAAAAATCACTTTAAAACCCCGAAAAACGCGTTTGGCGCCAGACCGGGGCACATAGGGAATTGCAAAAGAAGGAATCGCCGGGGAAAATACATAATTCAAATTTTTTAAACCTTTTGATTGGTCGGGTAAAAACCAGCCAATCAAATGAGCGACAGTGGCCCATTAACCTTGGAGGGGAATTGACCAATCAGAATAGGACGACAGGGGCCCATTCTAACCTATGGGGAAAAAAATTACCAATCATATTTTTAAAGGGGGGACAGTTTAAATACGTAAAAAGGCAAAACGAGCTGATTGGTTGAGCAGCGGGCTCGCCCCGCTTTGCCAATCCCGAGCGCAGCTACTTTCTCAAGAGTTCTATGGGGGAAAAAAATTCCCGAGCGAGCTCTGTGATTCTAATTAAAAAGAGGGCCCCTTTATTTTCCAATGGGAAAGGCGAAACGTGGCCTAGGGTTTTCTAATCAATTGAAATAAAACGTACAGGCCGAAATCAAATGATAAAAACAAGGTTGTCCCGAAAGTGTATTAAAATGAATTAATATGGGGTTAAAGAAAAAAAATATTTAATCATATATATGTTATTTTTTTTTTCGTTGTTTTGTTTTGGTCGAAAAGAAAGAAAAAAACGAATTTATTTTTTAATTTTTTTTTTGACCCCTAATTTTCTTTTTATAAATGGAAATTTTAGTTTTAATTGATTTGGCCAAAAGTAAATTTTTTTTCAAGTGCATTAGGAAAAACCCAAAACCCCCCTGCTCTCCCATTGTTCCAAAATAAGGCGCCCTTTTTAACTTGATAAGAGCCGCTGGATTTCCCCTTTTCCCCATAAAATTATGGAAAGATCCCTCAGGAAACTTTGGAAAAAAAAAAGCCCCCCCCCCTTCACCCAAAGCTCTTTTTTGCCTTTTAAAATGTTTTTGAATTTCCCGCCCTTTATATGTTGGGGCAATTTTTCCCAAGGTTTTTAAGGTCCCCGTCGTCCTATTCTGTTGGGCAATTCCCTCCTAGGAAATTTAAAGGGGCCCACGTTCCTATACGAAAGGGGTTTATTTCCACCAATCAGAAGATTTAAATTTTGAATTACTTTTTTTTCCCCAATTCTCTCAACTGCAATTTAGTAAAACGCCGTCCCCGGGGAAAACGCGTTTTTGGGTTTTAAATGATTTATTTTGAGAATTTTTACTCTTTTTTATAAAAGGTTTTACACTTAATCAAAATGATTTTTTTTTATTAATACTTCATGCCCCACGGCGCTAGCGCCGGATTTCAGTGCGCCCATCTTCCAAAAAATACAATGGAGAATAGCTCGCGTTGATTGTGGGTACAAGTCCCCCGATTAAAATACTCTTTTCTGCTTTTACTGATTTTTGAAATGTCCCGCCTTGGGGTTTTGGTTCAAACTTTCCCTAGGCAAAAAGGCTTTTCGCCCTATTTCCCATTGGCCCAGTGCCAAACCCCCCTAGCTCAAACCAATCAGCTCTTTCTGCATTTTTGCTGATTTTTTATGTACCCCCTTGACGATTGGTCCAATCGTTTCCATGGTTTTAAAGGTTCACTGTCGCTCCTATTCTGATTTGGCCCCCCGGTTTTGCCCCCCCACCAATGAGAATGCCCTTTTAGAATTTGAAAATTTTGTATTTCCCGGCAATTCCAAATCCCATTTTGATATTGCGCCGTTTTAATTTTTTTGGGAAAATGAATTATTTTTTATTATGTTTTTTTTTGAGTTCAGCTCTTTTCTGACACTTTTTCCGCCTTTTAAAGGCGATTTTTTTTGGATTCATAATCCTGCTGCACGGAGCGGAGCCCAAGATTTTTGTCGCATCTTTTATCTGCTTCCTGAGTTCCGTCTTGCTTCACTTTGCCGCGCCGAGCTTAAAACCAAAAAAAACCAGGTTGACTGTCGAGCTGCCGAGGCTGCACTGTGCCGGCCCTTTTTCCCACTCGCGACGTACCGCCCCGGAGTTTTCGAGCGCCCGGTCCGCCCCCCACCGTACCCCGCCCCACACCCCGCGCCATTGCCCGCCCCTTCATAAAAGGGGGCAGCTGAAATGGCGAACGCGCGCCTAACAGCATCCCTGCTCCGCCCGGGGATTCGGCCGGGGGGCGCAGTAACGCCCAAAGAACAGGGAAAGCCCTTCTACATTCCCCTATGTGTACCCCGCAGGAAGTTTTGTAGGGCACCCAAAAAACCCATTTGGGTTTTTTTGTAGTCTAGAAATAAAAACAGAAAAAATATTTTTGCGATGCCAATCTAAAAAAAGGGTCCCTTTGGGGAACGCAAGTTACCTTTTTGTACTACTTTTCATGCATGAACCCCTATACATTTGGTGTGATGGGATATCAAAACATAGAGGGCATCCATGGACATCATGCAGATTTTACTGTGGTTCTATCAATGGTACCTGTGCTTAAAGGCAAGTACTAATCATTGAGTCCCACTGGGACTACAGTTTTAATTGAAAATACTTTCGCAGTCATGCAGTGCCAGAGGCCATAATTATAATATTTTACTAGATAGGATAATTAACACAAGAGGTTTTTACGAAACCTCTGCTTTGTTCAGAGAACTTTTGGCTTTGCGTTGCAGTTCTATGGTGTTTAACAGCCAAAGAGCCTAAGCATTGGCTGGTCTGAAGATCAGGGGAATTGTGCGTTTCAGTAACAAGTGGTTTCTAAAATATGGCTATGCCTTATTTAGCTTCATACATATGTAGGCCATTGTATGAAAGCTTGCATGTTTGGTGGGTCGTTGGGTGGCATTTCCATATACAGTAGCACTGAACATAAGATGCGCCTATATATCCTGGCTTTATATCAATCTCATTTAAATGAGTTTAGTATTTAAGAACACTTCTCAGACAAAAGGGAAAAATACATTCTTAAAACGTAACATTTAATCAAATAAAAAAAAACAAAAAAAAACTATAAATCAGATAATAAATAACTACAAGCCCGCGGTGCAGCGACCACAAATTATGGAAAAAGCAAAAAAAGAAGAAACATCCCAAGTGGGATAACAGGGGGAACTTTCCCTAGTAGACCCTATGGACCTAATACAATCTTCTAATCCCTGGCCTACACTTACAGGATACTCACCCCTATCAGGGCGCCCCTGTCTGGATCCTCACCCGCAACACACTAGAGAAATCCCTAAGGTACCCACACAAGGGAGTCCCTACACTCTCCTAAAAAGAATGTCCCGCTCCACAATTGTTGTTGTTTGAGTTTAGTATTTATAATAAATAAATAATGTGAAACGTAGCTATGTATGAATAAAGTTTAGGTTTATGTTTCACCATCACCACATAATCACATTTTGTATGCCAATACATTGCTTTACTTTCTTATCATTGACCTCAGTAAAGGCATACTGATCTACATATACTCATAATCCTGCAGGATTTATCATGTGCTGAACTTTATGCTTCCTTGCTTTTCTAGTGTTTGCTCTCTTAATTTACATTTGAAGATTCATTTGGTGCTTTGGATTGTGTCTGTCGACAGATTGTTGACTGATTCCCATAGCAACCGGCAAAATTCTTTATGTAGCACTGGGAGGAGCAGGTTCCAGACACAAGTAAGAGAAAACTAATGCAAATTCTTTACAAAGTTATTATAGTATCATATAAAATTGTGTTCTAAGCTGATTCATTGCTATAAGGCTATCTTGTTGTTTCTGGTGTTCTGTCCATCACAAGAACAGAAAACCAAAAACAGCAGTGCTGCCTTTCTATAATGGACACCAACAGCTCTCACAGTTGTCATTGACTATCATAGAATCCATCACATTTATTTTATGGTGTCCATCATTCCACAGGATAAATGGTGCAGCATGCTGCTGCACTATTAATTTGTCTTTTTTTTTGTGGGAATCTGTGATGGAGGCTCATAACTGACGCTTTGATGCAGATATGTAACCTAATGTGTACCATGTTTTGACATGCGAATGAACATTGTGACTTCTCTCATTCTGAATGTGTTTTACCTTCTTACTCATAGTTGCCAACTTTTGAAAGTGAAAAAGCAGGAGAATCTAGTGGGCGGCGCGCGTAGCGCGCCGCGGCAAAAATTTGCATGGACACGCCCATCTTGTCGTATGCCACGCCCCTTCAAAAAGCCACACCCACTCCACCTAACTGCATAACGGCTTTGGAAGAAAGCCAGGTAGATGCCCTTATAGCCAGGTAGTAGCCCCCCATAACCAGGTAGTGCCCCTTACAGGCTGGTAGATGCCCCTTGTAGCCAAGTAGATGCCCCCTCTGTAGCCAGGTAGAGCCAAATTTGTAGCCAGGTAGATGCCCCCCTTTGTTAGCCAGGTAGGTGCCCCCCTTTGTTAGCCAGGTAGGTGCCCCTTTGTTAGCCAAGTAGTGCCCCCATTGTTAGCCAGGTAGTGCCCATCTGTTAGCCAGGTAGTGCCCCCAGTGTTGGCAGGTATTGGCCCCGTTGGTTGCCAGGTAGTGCCCCCATTGGTTGCCAGGTGTGCCCCCATCTTTTAGCCAGGTAGTGCCCCCATCTTTTAGCCAGGTAGTGCCCCCAATCTTTTAGCCAGGTAGTGCCCCCATCTGTTAGCCAGGTAGTGCCCCCATCTGTTAGCCAAGTAGTGCCCCCATCGTTAGCCAAGTAGTGCCACCATCGTTAGCCAGGTAGTGCCCCATCTTTTAGCCAGGTAGTGCCCCATAGGTTGCCACGTAGAGCACCCATTGGTTGCCAGGTAGTGCCCCCATTGTTTGCCAGGTAGTGCCCCCATCTTTAAGCAAGGTAGTGCCCCCATCTTTTAGCCAGGTAGTGCCCCATCTGTTAGCCAGGTAGTGCCCCCATCTGTTAGCCAGGTAGTGCCCCCATCTGTTAGCCAAGTAGTGCCCCCATCGTTAGCCAAGTAGTGCCCCCATCGTTAGCCAGGTAGTGCCCCATCTGTTAGCCAGGTAGTGCCCCCATTGGTTGCCAGGTAGTGCCCCCATCGTTAGCCAGGTAGTGCCACCATTGTTTGCCAGGTAGTGCCCCATTGTTGCCAGGTAGTGCCCCCATTGTTTGCAGGTAGTGCCCCCTCTGTTGCCAGGTAGTGCCCCCATCTGTTAGCCAGGTAGTGCCCCCATCTGTTAGCCAGGTAGGGCCCCCTCTGTTGCCAGTAGTGCCCCATCGGTTAGCCAGGTAGTGCCCCATCTGTTAGCCAGGTAGTGCCCCATTGTTGCCAGGTAGTGCCCCCTCTGTTGCCAGGTAGTGCCCCTCTGTTAGCCAGGTAGTGCCCCCATCTGTTAGCCAGGTAGTGCCCCCTTTGTTGCCAGTAGTGCCCCCATTGTTGCCAGGTGATGCCCCCATTGTTGCAAGGTAGTTGCCCACTCTGTTAGCCAGGTAGAGCCCCCTAAAGCTAATAAAAATAAAATAATAAAATCCACTCACCTCACCAGGCTCCTGCAGCGCGGCCGCTCCTGCCCGATCTCCTCAGAGGCGCAGGGGAAGTGAGAGCAGCCGCGCGTCACTCCCCTGCAGCCGCGCGTCACTTCCCCCTGCGCCGCTGAACTGTATGTGCGGCGCGCACAGACGCCGTACATACAGGGGGAGGAGGGAGGAGGGAGCGATCCCTCCATGCCTCCTCCCTGCACAGTGAGACCGCGGGCGGGTGAGTGGCCGCTGCGGCCGCTTCATCCGCCGGTAGGAGCGGTCCCGCGGCGCAAGGTAGCGCACCAGCGCTACTCTTGCGCGCGGTAATTTTAAAGGACCCCGCGCGCCGCAGGCGGCGGGAGGAATGCCAACTCCCCGGGAGGGCGGGAGGGGGACCCCAAATAGCGGGACCCCCCCGCCAAAAACGGGAGAGTTGGCATGTATGTTCTTACTCAGACTGAGAAAATAGTTTTGGGAATGTTTTCTCTAAAACTACCAGCTTTAAATTATGTATCAGTGTGCATGCAAGGCCGTGTAAGTCTCTCTAAAGCTTTAAAAAATAGGTTTTGAAGGTCACTTTTGCTTGGTATTACAGCTTTGCTAGCCATAATTATATAGAACCGGTCCTTTAATCTACTTGTTTCATTTTTTCACCAAATGTAATCTTTTATAAATAGAGACTAGTTTTCTCCATTATATCAGTAAAGGTGAAGGTGCTAACACAGATTAACTGCCATTTTGCCAGTTACTTATTTTGGACATAAAGGGCAACATGTATGATTTATTGCGCTTAGACGCCAAATTTGAAGCGCATTATAATAGTGTAGAATGCGCCTGAATTTATGAACCCAGTCTACTGCGGGACATAAATCAGGCGCGTTCTAGCGCAGAAATAACATTTCTGGCTCAGTTAAACCACTTTTAAAGTGGTTTACCTGTTCCAGTTGTAACAGGTAAACCTAGAATTGCCATACTGAAGCTATAAATCTATAACTTCGTACGGTTCTAGAGTGCCCCGCCTCCCGCACGCCCTCCGAAATCAGGCGCATTACAAAGTGTCACAGGCGCCCTTTAATGCACCTGATATTGGTGTGCACGAGTTTTAAAAATATAGTGAACAGAGCTGTGCTAGATTTCAGGCTAAAAAGAGGCCAGACTTCTGCCGCAGCCCCGTTCATACAAATATTTGCTCCAACTAAAGAGCATTCCCTTCTATATCAAAAATGGATGTTTATGCTGCTGAATTGTCCTTTTATATCCCGTTATTTAAAATTCTATAGAATCGCCCTCCTTCCTATTGAGTAATGTGCAATTAGTAACAAATAATGGTAGTTCATTTCATCAAATATATATTGTCAGCTCACATGGTAAAATAGAAACCTTTGTGGTGTACGGATGGGCTTAAGGTGGAAGCCCTCAATTGTACCAATAAACCAAGGATTCCAGCCTTACCTTGAAGCTTTTTTTAAAAAATAAGGATTAAAATAAACAGATCCATCATGCTTGAGATGCTGCATATTTCAGAAAACCTTCATCATAGCATGGATATATGCGCAGTCATTACAGTGCCCATGTTGGTTGTCATTTTGGGTTTCAACAGAGTAATATACAGCTGCAAGAAAAAGTTAGTGAACCCCTTTGAAATTACCAGGATATTTGAATTGGTTAGTAACAAAGCACAACCTGAATAATCACAATAATAGACACATAATGGGCCACATGTATGAAAACTGTCTAGGTGTAAGACGTTCTTTGTTGCTCATAGCGACCAATCAAAGCTCAGCTTTCATTTCATACAGTGCTCTAACAAAAATGAAAGGGGAGCTCAGATTGGTTGCTATGAGCAACCAAGAAAGTTATAGACTAAGGCTATGTTCACACTGCTTATTTTGGGACGTATCTTGCCCCGTATTTCGAGCCGTACTGTGCTAAATACGGGGCGAGATACGTCCCAGTCATTACGGTAATCCACAGTTCTCATAGAGAACTATGGATATGCGGCGAGAAAAGTTAATGTCTATGGGGCCGGCAGCCGACCCACCGCCCGAAATACGGGCCCGCAATTAAGCCGTATGAACATAACCTTAGTGTTAATACATGTCCCTTATAGAACCCAACTAAATGAATGACAATCAGTTGTACTGTTTAAGTCTTTTACCGACCACATTGAATAAACATCTACAGTGCAGGGAGAAGAAATAAGCGAACCTCTATGTTATTGATTTCTTCGAGAGTTAATTTGAAAAAGATGCTTCAGTTAAAGGGATTGTATTGGAAGTTTGTTTTGTATATAGATGTTTTATCAATGAAATAATGGTTCACAAAGACTGTTTACTAATAAATCTGTTCTTCTCAAGAAGGATTGGTTAGTGTGGACCATGATGTGATGCATACAAGTTTTAGAACATGTTAGAAGACTTGCCACTAAAATAGAAATGGTTAGAAAAGGCTACAGAAACATTGCTAAAGACCTGGAAGTACACCAATTCAAAGTTAGACCAGTTGTCTAGAAATAGAGAAATTGAGACCCCTCAAACGGTATAACTACATATCCTAAAAAAGGTGGGAAAAAACTGAGGGTAACATCAACATACTAGTGTATCTAAAAAAATTAGAATATCACTGAAAAGATCATCAATATCAATGATTTAAGTCAAATAGAGGAACCCATATATTCATATTACAGTATGAATTACAAGGTTTATTGCAATACTTTTGTGAGCCCTACAACAAATAAAAATAGTTCTGGAGAACCCCTTTAATTTTTAATCATATTCTAATTTTTTTTAAAATACCAGTATTTGTAGAAAACTACAAAAGCATATATTCATCTGTCCATTATGAAAGGTCACCATAAAGGAAACAATTACTGTCCGAAATAAGCCATTGCAATGCATCTCAGGTTTACTTGAGATCACCTGAATGTTTCACAATGTTTTTGGGAATGGAAGTGTCCTGTTCCCTGGACAAATGAGAAATGAGACAAAAGTGAAATGTATCAGCACAAAGAGATCTTTTTTTTTAACTACCCTAACTAGGCAAAATTGCACACCACTATGTGTGGAGGAAAAAGAAGAGTGCACACCAGTGCCAAAACCTCATCCCACTTCTAAATCTTGGTGTGTGTTCAGGAAACAATGAATTCAAATGTGCATTAAAACATTTCACAGGAAAACTTAAAGGGGTTGTCTCACTACAAAGAATAGCTTTCAAAATGTAGGAAACACTAAATGAAGACGTTTTCCAAATATATTGCTTTGTTCATCTTTTTTTGTTAAGAAGCTACAAGTGATTTTGTCACCTTCTGTGCTCTCTCTGGTTCCCCAAGTGACTGATCTGTGTACTTGTCAACCCTGTGGCAAAATGGTGATCATCCACACCAAGCAGCACAAACTCCGCAACTCAACATTGCTCTGCCATATCCCCTAGCAGGATGACAGGAAAATAACATATTTCACATGGCCCTTATTATGCCGCTTTGGACAGCAGACGCGACCCAATGTGGCTCAGTATAGGGAGCAACAAGACCACACAGCAATTAAATAATCAATGTTATTGAGTAAAGTTTGTAATGACCGCTAGCTCCTCCCCGCTCGGATGAAATCGTCATGGGGGGAGAAAACAAGCACATTTTCAAAGGGCGGAAAACTCGCCAGTATAACATACAGTACAGTTTGTTAGGGCCTGAGTGGGACCCTACCATCAGAGTGGCTACCTTCCCCTGCCCTGTCGCATTTTTACGGCGATTTGTGCGCTCAATAGCAGCTACAAAAGTCTTTATTAATTAAATAGACAAACACAGTAAGGGACCAGACAGTTCAGGATGCACAACACTAAATACATAATAGATCCAAAACTATTATACATCTCAGACTTCTGTTTTTTATTTTTTTATTATTTTCACATTGCCAATATATCTTTTATAGTATGATATCGCATGTAGGAATTTTTCCTTGAATTCTGTAATTTAAAATGTTATCTCTAAGAAAAATCTTCAACAAAGTAGATCATCTACTATGAAAAATATCTTAGATCATCTACTATGAAAAATATCTTATTTACACCCTGTATAGCAATCTTAGGTAGAGCTTATCCCAATGAAAGCCTTGGAAAGGCTTGTATTGACTTACAGTACAAAATGTTTTTTGATTGGTTCAATCAACGATAGTCAAGATAAGATTTTTAAATGTATAGATCAATAGACACCAAGGAGCCAATTAATCTTTATTATTTCATGTCAATGATAATTACTTCATTATCTCACTTGATTGCTAAAGGGTCGTATTGTTGAAATGATACCAGTCTTGCTTCATGACAGTGAGAATGTTTTCTAAAATTTATTTTTGTGAGTAGATTTTTACTAATTATTTTACAAATAATCCTATTGTTAAATAAAGAATATTATTACCTTGTAGTATAAAAGTCACATATTTTCTAGACAAAGACTCATTTAATTCTTCTTGTAAGAAAAAAAAAATGGAACCTTCATACTATAGGAATCTTCAGACAGTCAAAGCATCTGGTACGAGGCTGATAATATGAGCAGTATACCTATCAGAGAGATATACAATTTAGTTGATATAAGGCTAAACCATTTCTTTTGCCTGCCATGAGACGGTCATAGCAGCTACTCACAGCTGCCGCTTTGGGGAACTTAAGAAATTATAAAGCTTTTACTAAGGTCAATATAAAGTTATATGCAGCTTGCTCCTCTTATTGGTGGCTAGATGCAGACAGAATTATGTATCTTAAGGCTATGTTCACACGATATATTGCGGCGCGTACAGTACATTGTGTGTCTTGCGTAATCCATAGTTCTCTATTGATGGCAATAAACAATCCATTTTATTGGCTATGAAACTGTAATTTACCCATCAAATCACGCAACTGTTAATGGTCTGTTAAAAACCATGCCTACTGCTGGTTATTGTATGTTCAGCCACATTATGACTTATTGGAGAACAATATCGGCTAGCTTAAAGAGTACCTATCACCTCCACACAAAATATAATAATAATTATAGGATAGAAATTATAAGACTTTTTTCCAATACATGCTATTAGCATATTAGAGGGTTTACCTCAGTATTACAGAGTGACGGATTTTAATTTCACTTTCTTAGCACAGCTTTTTAAGTAGCAGGAATTCTTACTGTTGAGAGATACCAACTGTGCAGGGGGAGTTGATGACATAGCTGCTTGTAGAGGGTTATCTGAGTCTCTCACCACAAACAGTGCAGCAGGCACGGCAGGCACTGAGGACATAGGGTGACAGTGTTTACAGGCATCTTCATTAAACTGCTGCCAGTATTACATCCAGCACAACATAGCAGCCCAGAGTTTATCAGTGTGCACATGATGTATACTTGCTTGCTCCCCCTTTCACAGTGGACACAACTGTCAACATAGTGATCCATCAAGCTGTCAGGTCCCAACTTGGCCCGACTTCAGAGCTGTCTGCCTTAAAGGGCCAGTGCTTTTTAAAAAAAAACAAAACAACAAAATTTCAGGTGCAATGTTTTGATTTTCCTTATGAAGCATATTTAAGGAAGTATTTGTATTTTAGTATCCCGTTACTTCATGAGGTTTCTCTGGAGATGATAGGTCCTCTTTTAACATTACTTGTATTTTATGCTTAGGTTTAACCTGCATACCCAAACATGTTTGCCTAGACTTTGTACCAAGGACTTTGGGACCATTAAACGGTTGAATGGAGCAGTGTTGCAGGTACCAGCACAACAGATGACAAAGAGCATTGCTGTGCAGAAGAAAAGTCAATGGGAACTTGGGTTCTTCCTTCATGAGATGGTTTGGAATTGCAAAAGTATGTTATCCGACCAATTAGATTGTTATGGCATATCCTATTGATATCAGATGGGAGTAACTCCATAATTAAGACCAGCCTACTAGTTTAAGCTCCACTTTTAACAGTAACAATGTTTCCTCTTGGAGAGTCTCTTGTAAATATGTCAGTATTGTGTTTAATCGTGTATTTATGTATGGTGTTTTATGGATTATTCTATGGCAATAAATATTATGGTTAGAATACTCTTGGGTATTCAGAACAAATAATTCATGCTTTAGCTGAGTACAGAAATTGAAATGCCAAAGGTACTGTTTTAATAGGCAAACATGTTCTATTACATAAAATGAGATATAGACATTTTACAGCTTATGTCAACATTAATGAAGCAATTGAGAATAAAAGGCAACATTGTATAGTAGAAAATGTGAAGCCAAGTGCACATTAAGACTAACTCCAGTGAATAGGCCTTAGGATATAGGGCAGCTTACCATCATTTAGTGAATCTGTAATGTGTCTCTCAGCTTTTCCCCTTTGGTTAATCCTTGTAATTTATTCTCCACTGTTGCTTGTTTATTCCTTTTCTGTCCCTCCGAGATGCCCCTTGCTTGTTAAAAAGTGTTTAAAGTCAGAAGCGTAGCTCGGAAATTTGTATCATACCCCCAACAGTGGAGCATTGACTACATACCGTAGAAATAATATATATAATAATATTATATAAATAAAAAATATATAATATATATAATAATAAAAAATATATAAAATATATATATATAATAAATTATTCACTTGGAAAAAATCTTTCTGTTCTCACCATACCATCATGGTTTAGCTTTTACTTACTGCTGCTTTCAATTTCCAGAGTACTAGAATCTGGTTGGTTGCAATTAGTACTAGTTTTACACAAATACAGCAGCACATTATTACAATATTGTCTTCTTCTAATAATATTTGCAACTTATTTACTTTAATAAATGACCTGGTATAGAAAGATTTTGCATTATTAGAGGGGACTCCCCCTTTCAGTTCTGCATCTATTATTCAGAGCACCTACAGTAGTGCTGATTTCTCTGGAGGACCCAGCACCACTGTGCATAACATGAACAGCGCATTAATTTCAATATTTACAATGTAATGCTTCATTTCTCCTTTGGTGGCACTGCAGGGTAATTGAACACTTGTCTCCAGGTTCCCAACTGTTTACAGCTGATTCGGTGGTTTCAGAAGTCAGGCAGCCTGATCAGCTAATTATCAAGATGATGATTGGATTGCTCAGAGTGGACAAAATAATGTTTTTCCTCTACTGGGGTTGTGTCCTACTGCTCTAAGTACAATCCTTAGAGTAAGCATGAATAACACATTAATCTGCTAATATTTATATAAGTATTTAAAGAAGCACTCTATTTTTTTTAACCAACATGTAATGGGAACTGACAGCAATATACTAGCAGTGTAATTTGTTTTATGTCAAATCAGTATTACTTATACATGTGAGCCTTATGCTATTGACAGCTGTGTCATGTGATCCCCAGATTTACCACCAATCCAGTGCATTCTCTTATATTATTATTATTATTTTTATTATTTATTTTAGAGCGTCTTTAGTTTCAGAACATTCGGGTTGTATACATAACATAGGTCAAACAAGTACAAAGGTGACAAATTAATAACGAACAACTGGTACAGAAGGAGAGAGGTCCCTCCCCATAAGGGCTTACAATCTAAAAGATATAGGACTTCCTATGGATTACAGGATTACATCTGCAATGTTGCTGAATAGATAATTCTGCCTCATCTAAGGGAGCAGGAGATATTCAGTAGCAGTTGAGTTCATACAATGATAGCTGCACAGCTGTAACCATCTTATGACTCACACTTGTCTCTGCTGCCAGCTGTGTGCAGAATCTCCAGTGTGTATCCTTTATATGCTGCCTCAGCCTGCCTCCTGCTTGTAAGAGCTGACAACAGGGCCGGGACTTTTAATAGCCAGACCAGAAGGGGGAACAAGGATGTACACTATGAAATGGGCTCATGAGTTACAGCCCACTCCAGTCTTCAGTAGCCAGAACTGGAGATTACTCTGATCACAGCTGTTTAACTACTTAGATGCTGCAGTTAACGTGTCCATGGCATCTAACTAGTTATACAAGATCCCCTTTTTATCATTTTACAAATAAAAAAAAAGAAAAACACATCATGAAACCTGTGATCAGTTAATACATATCCGCATTTATCCCATACAATGAACACCATAAAGAAGAAATAACTAATTCCAAAACTGTGGGTTTACTGGCTGCTTCAACGCCCCCAATAAATTTCAATAAGAAATTAATAAAAAAGGAGGGTGTACCCAAAATAGTATCAATGAAAACTACATTTCAGTCTGCAAAAAAAAGCCCTCACAGATCCATAGATGGAAAAATAAAAATGATGGATCTGAAAAAAGGATGCAAAGCAAATATGTTTTTTTAGATCAAAATTGTACTGACCTTCAGATTAGAAATAATATGTCATTTTAACTGCACAGTAAGCAACTAGAAAATGGTACAATTGTGTTTTATTGTTCCCATTCCACCTGGCTAGGTGGGGTGCAGACGCAAGGCCAGGGCCAGGCAGTTTTTGGTGGTTGGTGTGGAGGTGCCATTTGCCATGTTTTTATAGGGAACTAACATACATTGTCCCATCCTTATTGACAGTGAAAAATCACAAGGAGACAGGTTGGAGCTTCATCTCATAGGAATACACAGGGGACTCTGCCGTGTGAGCTAACAGAAGTTTTAGTCTCACAGAAAAATAAGATACTCGTCTGGGATCCAAACAATACAGCTCACAGAAGAATCTAGAACCCCCCCAAAAAATGAATAAAACTACAAAATGTTTTTAATATACATTAAAAACTCCCTAATACAAAAAAAATTGTGCAATAAACCTTCCCTATACGGTCAAATACCAAAGTATAGAAAACACCTAGAGACAGCAACCTAGATAAAGAAGCACAAAATAAATATACAGCATCAAAAACACATGTATCAAACATATGGCCAGTATATGGCCTAGTAAATGTCTGTAACTCACGGTTCTGCAGAGCACGCTGATATAACAGCTGTTGCGAGAAGAAAAAAAATATTCCACAACACTGTGAAGATACCTAAATAGCATCACTATGCTGAACCTGTCCAAAAGGGGGGGGACCCGCCCACCCGCCCCAAAAGAGGTGACCCCACCTATCCGAAGGCTGTCCCTTAATCTAAATAGAAAAGCAAAACAAGCCGTGAAATAGATAAAATACACTGCTTATTGGACAGAGAAATTCTCAATGTCCACAAAAAATGTCCCGATGCGTTTCCCAATAAAAAAAGAAAACTGGTTCATCAGGGGAGCAAAAATAACTTACATAACCACCAAAATAAGGTGGTGATGAATACTAGTAGCCGATAGGGATGATACAAAGAGACTACAGAAGTTTTATGTCACTGATCTATATCACTTGCTCCTGTTACATAGGATTTAGAGCAGAGCAACTGCAATGTAATGAGACCCTGCTCATTCTGTCTCTGAAGAGCCAGAAGCATCATGGGAAATGTAAGCAATATTAGGGGACAACCCATAAATTATACATCAATTAAAACATGTATATACAAAGTTAAAACACACAAGCTTTTACACTGTTGTTTAATAATAGAATATGCTGCAGTATGTAGGCAACGTGATGTTAGAGTGCTTCTTTAAAGGGGTTGTCTCACTACAAAGATTAGCTTTCAATATGTAGGGAACACTAACTGAAGACGTATTCCAAATATATTGCTTTGTTCATTTTTTGTTTGTTGAGGAACTACAAGTGATTTTATCACTTTCTATGGGCTTTCTGGGTTCTCAAGTGATGGACCTGTGTACCTCTTCTCCCCTGCTATTTTTTTCTATCTGATAGCAGGGAGTGAGGTAATCACACAGGTCGCAGAAGCACAGAACTTCGAGCAGTGAGAGCTTGTTTGTTATCTGATCTTTCAGACAAAAGACCGTAATTACTGCTGTTTACTTTACCTTAGAAGCGTCCATGGTTCTGGCAGCATGAGATTTAGCAGAAGTGTCAATACATGGAGCTCATATGCTAATTTCAGACAGCTTGACCAGGAAGTGACAGAGCAAATCAGCATTTCATTCATGCATCCTATGAAACTTTGAGATGAGACAACCCCTTTAATGTTCTACCACAAGGCAATTTGTAATTATATACTTACTGACTTTTCCAAAGCTTGTCACAAACTTGTTTTTTTCTGCATATTTTGTTAAGATTTTCAAGTTTTGCAAAACAAATTCAATACTTTATCATGACATACCAACAAAATCCTTAACAGGTTACAGTTCACCTCACAACTGATGTGTAGCCACATATAGATGTGTACAGCATAAACAACTCCCAGCAGAATTAATCAAAATTTTGTGATCCCAGGATATATGGAGCCAAGAGGAAAGGTAATGAAGAACGCATACGTAAAGCTCTATCTTTTGACACAAGCTTTACTGCTGTCTTTATACCATAGCATTTGACATGTAGTATGAATAAATCAGTAGCATGCTTCAAATTAAAAACCTTGTTTCCTATGTTGGCTACTGGCTAGTGTGGTTGAGCTGGTTGCAGTTGACTGGAGTACAGTAGACGAGCTAATTAGCCAAGCTAGAAAGAGCTTCCCACAGAGTGTCTGGGTTAATGAAAGCTTTTATTGGCGTTGAAGTAATTCCCAGCTTCACACAAGTTCTGCTCTCTACAAAGAGAGAAATCCCTAAAGCAATTTAGTTGACAATGCTGAAAAGTGCATAGGTTTGATTGGAAACCCTATAGCATGATAATTTTACTTTCACTAGAGACACAATATGACATGTTTTACAACGCTGACCACATAGGGATTTTTCTCATATTCCTATATTCCTGTATCCTGCTATATAAGAAAAACTCTAAAATCATAAGCAATATTTCCAACAAACAGTTTAAAGAAATAGCAATCTATTTTCACCTACATTATAGAAAACAATTTATTAGTTCTGTCTCTATTATTTGTGTAACAAGGCTTAGACTAACCCACAGTGCCGTCATGTATAGTACCTGTAGGGTGGGCCCCAAGAACCAACTCCATTGGTGGGCCCAAGTATCAACTGCACTGGTGGGCCTCAACAATCAACTGCACTGGTAGGCCTCAAGAATAAACTCCACTGGTGAGGCCAAGGCACCGCAGTCCAATACTGTCTGTAACAAAAGGCTTGTTGGTCCACTCTCTACAATAACTATTTCAGTACGTTACATCTCCTCACCCAGAACTGAACTATCATCTATCTATCTATCTATCTATCTATCTATCTATCTATCTATCTATCTATCTGTCTGTCTGTCTGTCTGTCCGTCCGTCCGTCTGTCCGTCTCCATTATTAAACATAAAAATAACAGGCCTCATTCAATGCACTGAACAGACAAAGGAATAAACCACAAAGAGCACTGGGTTGAGATTCACAGACATACAAAAAATCTGCGCCAATCTTACAAGTATTCCGTAATGCATCCCAATTATATGTTTTTAAGGGCTTTCTTATCTCACAAATATGTGTACTTATTAGTAAAAGGTAGGTAAAAGCCTGAAGACATTTTCTGTATTATCAGGCCTCTCACTTGACAAATCCAGAGCCAATTTGTAATGACTATTTTTAAGACATTACACCTACCTATTCCAGATGCTCTTAGAATTATCATGTTGCTTTTAGTTGCCATTTATATATCTAGTGGCACAACAGTAAATGTCCCTACATGTTACTTCAGGTAGCAGCCAAGCATTTAGCCATCAGAGCTATTGTATTATTCAGTAAAAAAAACAGACAATAAGAGGTAAGGATTCCTGTTCTGCAATCCTGATTTCTTTCAGTCTACCAATGTACTTTAAACTATTCTTGACGATGTGGCTGTAGCTATTTTAAATATTGTCTAATGAATTTAAGAAGTTTTACATAACAATACTAAATGGATGTCCAGTTCTTGGGCATGCATGACGGAAGTACCCTGAACTGAGCTCTGGGCCAGTGCCACTGGTGCTGGAGGAATGTCTCCCGCTGCGTCTCAGTCCATAATGGTCGCTGTATCTTAAAGACAGTGCGATCAGTCTATCAGCCCACATGAACACAACAGAAGTGGTCTCAAAGATACTCTATTGGGTTCAAGCCTGGGGAATTAGAGGCTCAGGGCGGCACCTCGAAATCTTGGTCATGCTCTTCCAACCATTGTGACATTTCTAGCCGTGATCCCATGGAAGACAATCAGTATGTATGGGTGTATGTGATCAGCAAGGATGGATTCATATCCAAATCAGCTGAGATTGCCTTTTACATGGATGAATCAGTCCAAAGAATGCCACAAAAATATCCCCCAGACCATAACACCCCACCACCAGGTTCTGTTCATTTATGTTTTACATCTGAGACACCAACATCCATCTGTTAGTGGAAGCAGAAAATGGGACTCATCGGAGAAGGCAACTCTTTTCCAGTCAGTGGTAGGTAATTTTGGATGCTGTCATGAAAATAGAAGCCATTCTGTTAACAACTTGGTAAGCAGAGGTGCACTCATCATCTATCTGCTTTAGAGTTCCATACGCATTAGAGTTGGCTGAACTGCTGTTTTAGACACAAGTGTGGTAGCCTCTTGGTTCAGTTTGTTGGGGAGCTATTCCTCTGTAGTTTGTCGCACCATTACAGTCGACATATATATATATATATATATATATATATATATATATATATATATATATATATAATATATATATATATATTATATATATATATATATATATCAACGCATTTCATTATAATTATTATTTGCCTTTTATATGCTTTTTAAAATTAAGGACATTTTAGAAGAAAAAAAATACAATATTCATACTTGTCTTTATAAAACTGTGATGAGAGAGGAGTTAATTATTCAAACCAAAGGCAAAATCTAGCATGGAACAAAGTATAGCAATACATCATAGTTCAACCAACAGCTGATTATTGTCACTAACAAGGTTATCTTGCCGTTGTTATATTGCTATTGGTAGATCTGCATACAGTGGAAGTGTTGCTAATCGTGACTTTACATTCATCGGAAAGCGTATGCTGGATTGCTGAAACTGAAAAGACTTTAACCACAAAGGATTTTAAAATGATATATCATGCTGCAGAAGTGAGTTTAATGGATAAATGTATACAGTCCCTCTTCTCCTCCCACACAAACCTTTGTTAATCAGAATGATATGTGGAGCTGTGCTTATCAATTTGAGTATTATTTTTTTTACCCTTTGACTTTAGTAAGAGAAAAATATAGAACTACATAAACACTGGTTGTGACTTCTCATTTTGATTTAGAATATTCCTAAAGTTGCTTGCACCAAAAGTGTACCAAGCATGACAAGACCACAACAGGATGTATGCATGCATTATTCACTGAAGGAAGAAAGGGCTAAAATATAACTTTTAATTATTTCCCTCTAAAAAAGCACAAATTCTAAAGACCAAGGGCGACATATCGCAATACGACTGCACCATTTTTTTGGTATATTTGTGCCAAAAAACTCTTGACATCCTATTCTCTATATAAATGAATTGTAGCACACCAAAAGCAGGCACATTATACACCAGGCAAGACACATTTAAACGTGCATTAAAAGGCGCATCAAATATGCTAACAACAATATAATTTGCGCCCAGATTTTCTAATGCACATGGATAAGCACATTAATTTTACTATGCAAGGTAGACCAGACGCAAGATTTCTGAAAGGTTTGTACTTTCAGGTGCACTTTACAATTACCGTATATACTCGAGTATAAGCCGACCCGAGTATAAGCCGAGGCACCTACTTTTGCCACAAAAACCGAGTAAGCTTATTGACTCGAGTATAAGCCTAGGGTGGAAAACGCAGCGGCTACTGGTTAATTTTAAAAATAAAATAGATACCAATAAAATTACATAGGCAGATATAGGCAGTTTAATGTCCCCCATAGGCAGATATAGGCTGGTATAGGCAGTTTAATGTCCCCCGTAGGCAGGTTATAGGCAAGTATAGGTCGTTATACGCAGCTATAGGCAGCTATATGTCCGCATAGGCAGGCAATTGCCCCCATAGGCAGGTTATAGGCAGGCATAGGTCCCCCTAGGTAGGTTATAGGCAGGTATAGGTCGTTATAGACAGGTATAGGTCCCTGTAGGCAGGCTATAGGCAGGTATAAGTCCCCCTAGGTAGGTTATAGGCAGGTATAGGTCCCCCTAGGCAGGCTATAGGCAGGTATAAGTCCCCCTATGTAGGTTATAGGCAGGTATAGGTCATTATAGGCAGGTATAGGTCCCCCTAGGCACGCTATAGGCTGGTATAAGTCCCCCTAGGTAGGTTATAGGCAGGTATAGGTCATTATAGGCAGGTATAGGTCGTTATAGGCAGGCTATAGGCAGGTATAAGTCCCCCTAGGCAAGCTATAGGCAGTTATAGGTCCACTAGGCAGGCTATAGGCAAGTATAGGCACGGTTTTAAAACAAAAAACACCCACTTACCTCGCTTCCCGCTGCTCCGCCTTCCGCGCGCTGTCCTCCATCTTCTCGGGTCATCAGGCCGCGCACGCAGAGTGACGACACACGCTGCCTGTGCCGGAAACTCTGGACAGCCGCGTGTCTGCGGCCGCCCGGAGTCCACTGCGGAGCGTGGAGCGCTCGCTCTCTGCTCCGGAGTGGTATCTCTTTACCTGTATGCGCTCCGGAGGAGTCGCATACAAGTGAAGAGATAGACGACAGCGCCTGGGCGTTGTCGGCTGTACTCGGCATTCAGTTATATGCGCTCCCTGAGGAGTCACATATAGCTGAAGTGTTCCTGCCGGCACTCGGGCCATCGCAGCACCCGAGCGCCGACAGTGACTCGAGTATAAGCCGAGGAGAGATTTTTCAGCACATTTTTTGTGCTAAAAAACTCGGCTTATACTCGAGTATATACTGTATTTAATAATTATTATTGTCGGGTGGGGTGGCACGCACAGTTAGCAAACTGTGATAGGGTGCTGGTCAAAAAGTAGGTGAGTGTTAATTCACCACTAATTGCAGAGAAAATGATTGACCGCACACCGAAATTGATGCAAAAATAGATTCATTTAATTAAATCCACAGGCTCCAGAGACAATATACAAGGTGACTTAAATCAGCAGACGTTTCGGTCCTATCAGACCTTTTTCAAAAAGTCACAGTCAGTAGTATAGATGAAGGATAAGGAAAAGGGCTCTCATTTCACAGGGCTACGGCCCTTTTCCTTATCCTTCATCCATACTACTGACTGTGACTTTTTGAAAAAGGTCTGATAGGACCAAAACGTCTACTGATTTAAGTCACCTTGTATATTGTCTCTGGAGCCTGTGGATTTAATTAAATGAATCTATTTTTGCATCAATTTTCGGTGTGCGGTCAATCATTTTCTATACTGTATTTAATGCGCAAACTGACGTGCCATCATCACTTTTTGGACATGTCACCCCAAGTCATCAGATACCATAATTAAAAACCTTAAATTGAACCCTCTAAATGCATGCAGAGACACCTTATTCTCAAATCAACCGATATTATATATGCATCTTTTTGATTGTAAACTATAATGTAGATACACTCACATGACCTCCTCAATGATGATCAGTTCTGTTCTAGTCAGAGTCCAAAAGGATCCATAGATTCTAACAATAATTCAATGATGGAAAAGAGGTGATATACAGTTGAAACCAGAAGTTTACATACATTGTATAAAAAGACACACATGCATGTTTTTCTCAATACCTGACATGAAATCAGAATAAACCTTACCTGTTATAAGTCAGTTAGGATTACCCCAATAATTTATATTTGCCAAATGCCAGAATAATGAGAGAAAGATAATTTTTTAAGCCATTTTTATTACTTTCTGCAAAGTCAAAAGTTTCCATACATTTCATTAGTATTTGGTAGCATTGTCCTTAAACTGTATGACTTGGGTCAAATGTTTTGGATCCTTCCACAAGCTTCTCACAATAGTTGGAAGGAATTTTGGCCCATTCCTCCTGACAGAACTGGTGTAACTAAGCCATGTTTGTAGCTCGCCTTGCTCGCACCTGCCTTTTTTGCAGCTTTGCCCATAAATTTTCAATAAGTTTGAGATCAGGGCTTAGTGATGGTCACTCCAAAAATTTTACTTGGTTATCCTTAAGCCACTTTGTAACCAGATTGGCAGTATGCCTCAGGTTATTGTCCATTTGGAAGACCAATTTCTACCAAAGCTTTAACTTCCTAGCTGATATCCTGAGATGCTGCTTGCCACATAATCTATTTTCCTCGTGATGCCATCTATTTTGTGAAGTGCACCAGTTCCTCCTGCAGCAAAACAACCCCACAACATGATGCTGCCACCCCCGTGTTTCACAGTTGGGATGGTGTTCTTAAGCTTCCAAGCTTCTCCCCTTTTCCTCCAAATGTAGCGATGGTCATTATGGAGAAACAGTTTGATTTTAGTTTCGTCAGACCACAGGACATGTCTCCAAAAATGTAGGTCTTTTTTCCTGTGTGCATTTGGCAATTATAAATAATTTTGGTAATTCGAATTGACCTAAAAGGAGTAAGGTTTATTCTGATTTCATATCAGATGTGAGAAAAAAAACATGTAAAAGTATCTTTTTATATAGTTTATGTAAACTTCTGGTTTCACCTATATATAATACTGGTTGATTTGGGAATAAAGTGTATTTATAGGGTTCAATATGGGTATTTATTATGGTATTTGATGACTTGGTTTTTAGAATATGTGCTTTTTTAGAGGGAAATAAATTTATATTTCAGCCCTTTCTTCCTTCCGTGAATAATTATGGCTAAAATGGTCATTGCTTTTCAGTGATATCTGCAGTATGGGGGACATGTATGGAAACTGTCTAGGTCTAACACTTTCTTTGTTGTCTATAGCAACCAATCAGAGCTCCAATTTCATTTTTTCACAGCACTATATGATATAAAAGGGGAACTCTAATTGGTTGCTATGGACATCAGTTTCTTAGACCAAGACAGTTTTTATACATGTGGCCCTATATACCTATATAAATATAAATAGATATATAGCTATAAATAGATATACAAAATATCATGTATTTAAATAAGGCTTTGGCAAGTCTTTTTGATACAGCAGTAGTAGTGCAACTTGGCACACCAATACCTGAATGTATGCCAAAGATGCTGAAAGTGAATACTGGTTCGTTGCCATACTAATTTTGCAAGTGAACAGAGCTGTCTGACCAGGCTATTTTTACAAGAAATTACATGAGTAGATGGAATATTCAGCTGTTGTCTTGTGTTTTGATTGCCAGAAGGTGAATGTTATGGGTGTGTAGTTTGTTCCTGTTCTTTTTTTTTTTTTTTTCTCACAAAGTCCTTTGGCTGAAAGCATACTGTACATTTCCTTCAATTGATTTTTTCTATGGAAGCCAATTGCATATATACAGAGATTAGCAGGAATATGCAAGACATCTATTTAGTGCAACTGTAGGCTGTTAACTCTACAGTATACAGATAGGAGAGCAAGGTCAGAGGCCACAGTGAGTGATCAAGGACTACCAGTTGTCCAAGACTGTCCTTTGTGTACTGAACTCCAGACTGATACATTTACTTAGTCCGGAAATTTGTAGTAAACCATTTGAGAATGTTTTCCTCTAAAAGAGATCTCAAAAATGGTGAGGAAGTGAATCAGAAAGTATATCAGAAAGTTGTATGCCGTGTCTCAGCTTTAAAAACCTGTTTTAGGCTATGTTCACACGGCTATGATTGGGGCACATTTCGGTCCGTATTTCGCGCCGTACTGCGCTCAAATATGGGCGAAATGCGCTCCACTCATTACGGTAATCCACAGTTCTCATAGAGAACTATAGATTACGCCTCCTCTCCCCGCTTGGACAATACGGCGAGCGGGGAGAGAAGTGGCATGTCAATTACTAGCGCAGAATACGCGCCGCTAGTTATGAATGTCTATGGGGCCGGTGGGCTGCCGCCCCCGCCCCGTGAGAGCTTGCGCCGATCGGCACGAGCTCCCGAACACACAGCGTAATTGCGGGGCGTAATTACGCCCCGCAATTATGCCATGTGAACATAGCCTTAATCTCTTTATGTGTTACCTAGATTTAAAGGGAATCTGTTACCATTTTTTTTTTTACTTATTAAAACAAGACATTGATCCTTATTATTCTCTTCTTAGCCATTTTTTTTCTGATTGTAGATTTCTCACTTCTGTTGTCTATATATGATTATGGGGACAGTATTCTCGCCTGCACTGCTTTTAACAGCATTTAGAGAGATGCTTTACAGCAGCTTCATGCACATAGGAGCCTCTGGACTGCATCAGTTCCACTGATTTCTATAGGAGCGTTTTCTAGGCATGCTCTGTGACCTAGGAAGAAGTCACTGTGCAGAGAGAGGGGGAGCTGTGACATCTCCTATTGTGACTGGTGAGTCCTGCGTTATCTATACACATTGGTGTCACCTTTCAGTGTAACCCTACTTGTACTGATCATAAGCACACTACTGAAAATCTTTCTCTACAGAACAGGAAGTATCAGACAATTATTAGGACAACTAGTAGCAAAAGTAGAAACTGTAAGACTTAATTTTTTTTTTTAAATATTGAAAGTGATATAGAAAATTAAAACAAAAATAACCAAAAATTCTTAAAAAATGTGTTCAACATAAAAACATGAGTCAGTTTTTGATGACACATTCCCTTTAAGCATGTTATCTACTGCAAACAGACAGCTTGTAAACCAAAAGGTAATCATAGGCAGTAGCTCACCGAAAGTTGCAGACGTAGCTTTCATGCAACCAGCTGTATTGCACTCTTCATTATCGCACGGCGTCCCAGCCCTCAGTTCAGGAGCCACGATTCAGGAAACAGTCCACGAAGAGATAGATGGACCCAGCAATAAAGTAGGTAAAGTGCTTTCTTTATTGCATAGTTTAAATCCACCAGACAGGGGATGCAGGGGGGACAGAGAAAAAATATTGAAAGTGATATAGAAAATTAAAACAAAAATAACAAAAAATTCTTAAAAAATGTGTTCAACATAAAAACATGTCAGTTTTTGATGACACATTCCCTTTAAGCATGTTGTCTACTGCAAAGCTGATGTCTCAGAAGAATCTATAGTAACGTGTAGAACAGGGCATCTTGTCTGTATGCAAAGGAAATGAATTCTGATTTTCCTTTTGGCACACAAATTGGATAATCAGTTTTAACAAATGTGTTAATTTTGTTTTGATGCAACTGTTGTAAATAAATCACTTGCCCAGCTGGGCTCACACAGAGTGCACATGAAAGGTTGTACGTTAACCCGAGTACAGCAGAAATTTAGCAACTGATTGGTTCCCTACTTTTAATCAGAATAAATTATAGATGCAGAATAATTATGTAGATTTGAAGGTCCATAGGAGATGATTATGATATGACTGATTATGTAACTATACAGGTCTATCCTTCTACTTATTAACAGATTCACTTTTCTTTAATAGACCCATAAATGTTTATATACTAATTTACAGTATACTATTCATAAGTGAAATTTATGGTATCCTATGTTGATATTGAGTTTTTTTTAAGTTTTAAGTAAACAAAGCTTAAAGAGGACCTGTGACATCTCATGACATGTGGTTCTTCCTGTGATGCTGTATAACACTTCAGAAACATCTTCTCTTATAACTCTTTGATATTCTGTTCCTCTGTTATCTCTGCTAGGGGATTAAAGGATTTGACATTAGTGCCCTTCAGCCCTTGAAGTATGGCAGGCCATTCACTGCAGTATCAAAACTGTGATACTGGTCCATATGACCTTGTCTGTACCAAAAGTGGCTATATGTAACTAACACCTACTACATCGAATAGATACAAGAACACTTTAATATTTAAAATAAAAAATATGCAATGTGGATGAATACCTCTACATCCATTAGCTACTTAACCATTGATGTCATTCTACTGAGGAATTCACTATAGCTCTTCTGCTATAAGAGGACCTGTGGGACCTCCTGACATGCCTGTTTAGTAAATCCTTGTGTTCCCTGTGAAATAACAATTTTGGAGCATCTTCTTTTATAACTCTATGTGGTACAGTTCCTGCTATTCCTTCTAGAAATGTATTACTGAATCTGTCAGATGGGTGTTACCAATTGAGGGGTGTATGCCTGCACAGTCTGACATTGTCCAATCAGTGCTGGTAGAGTCCATGTGGGCAGGGACACACCCTTGTGAAAACTGGAATGGTAACGCCCATCTGACTGATTTGGCAATAAACATCTAGGAGGAATAACAGAGGAACAGCACAACACAGAGATATAAGAGAAGATGCTCCAGGATTGTTATTTTTACTAAAACAGACAAGTTAAGTGATGTACATAGATGTAAGCAAGACCCATATATTCAAAATATTTCTTTTATATATTAATTCCTTTTCTCAACAAGTCAAAGCCCATGCAAACACCAATATATCTAAGGAAAAATCAACATGTTAAGTACATGTAAAAACCTGTGATATGTTGGTTGAGGGTAGAAAGTCCTCTATGTTTCTATCGAGGAATATATTTCATTGCTCAGTATGTTAAGATGTGTCCAGAGTGTGTCAATTAGGGGGACATGTATGATCGGTGTCACAGCTCACACATTTTAAGGCGTATAATGCACCTCACTGTGCCGGCTCCACTGTTGGACGCATCTGATGCGCCTAACGTGGAGGGCCGTGCTGTGGGACGCACCACTTTCGAAAAATCAGACGAATGTATGAATGCGGGTCGGCAAAGTGAGGCGCATTACAGGTCCAACAGGCAGACCTAGTTCAATGTGGTCTGTCCGCTCGAGGGGTAGAAGTTTGCACCGCATTTATGAGCGCATTTTGGCACCGGCATATATCAGGCGCAGTTTTCCCGGTAAAAAATGTGAAAACAGGGCCATCGACGTGCCGATCTTCATACATGTCCCCCTTATAGTGTAAGAACAAGGACCAATGTGATGACAATCTTAGTGCAGTATGTGAAAATATGATGGTTATAGAAGTAAAAATCGGTTCCCTAGCCTTCTAGCCTGATCAATACATTGTAGCAAGGCCAGGAGTGAGATTTGAGCTGCTTCTGACTCTTGGAAGTAGTGGCAAACCTCCTTGTGACATATTAGTGGAAATATCTGCCTGGGGAAAATTATATAAACATCTTCCACTGTATTTTCTCTCTCTCTCTGTCTTTTGAGCAATTATCTTTGCAAAGGCCGCATTCTTTCAGAGGGAGAGAAATTTTTCTTTAGTAAATTAGTGTTTATGTAATAATATTCTTTTGCACAGAGTCATTTGAAAAACAAAACGCCAGGTGCTAAGAAAGAAATGATTTCAAAAGTGACTTAATTATCTCTTTAGAGTCTCAGCTCCGTGGGTATGAGCGCACTGTGTGTAATGTAGCTAAATCCAGAAATAGGAGTGAACTCCCTGTTGAACAATTTTGTTATCTTGGCACAGTGTGTTCCTGAAAATATTTGAGCATTCAACAAATTTATGGGCATGTAAAATAAAATGTCAACTTCCAATGGAAAAACACTCTCTAGATCAGTAATTACACATTTGGCTATGGCTGTGCAACCAATTAGCTAATAAAAAATAATACAAATAAATAGATTCCACTAAAATAAGAATGAAACCAGACCCCATTGGGTTGCCTTCCTCAGGGGCTCTTTAAAGCTAACACATTGGCCTCCTTTATGGTAAATACACCATTGTGCAACTTTAACGTGAAGTTTTATCAGTGAAATCTCAATTGTCTTCATGTGCCCACATGCCCACTCACAAACGCCTCCTGCCCAGTATTGCCATCTTTTTTATCTCACACTGTTCAACAAGGAAAGATAATGATCCATCAAGAAGTACATGATCACAAAATTTACAGTGCATTCTCAGGTGAAAATAGGAGATTTCAAAATATAACACTAATTATTGCTTCTTAAAGGGAATCTGTCACCATTTTTTTTTACATATTAAATCAATAACCTGATCCATATTCTTTTCCTCTCAGTCGTTTTTATTTACCGATTGTAGATTTCTCTATTCGGCCATCTATATATTATTTTGGGGAAGACAATCTTGCTTGCACTGCTTTAACAGCAGTAAGAGAGATACTTTACAGCAGCTTCATGCACATAGGATTCTTAAGACAGATTCTGTCCCATTGACTTGTATAGGAGAGTTTTCACTGCGCAGGGAGGGGGTAGAGGGGAAGCTGTGACCATCTCCTCTTGTGACTGGTGGATTCTGTGTTATCTGTACACATTGGTGTCTCCTTTCAGCTTGACCCTGCTTTTACTGAATGAGCACGCTGCTGAAAAGCTCTCTAAACAGAAAAGGAAGTGTCAGATGATTATTAGGCTTAGTGGCCAAAGTGAAAACTGCAGGACTTAAGAATTATTAAAAAATATTGAAAGTGATATAGAAAATAAAAAAAATAACCAAAAATTCCTAAAAAATGTGTTTAACATAAGAATGTGAGTTAAATAATAAGTCATTTTTTGATGACACATTCCCTTTAATTCTGCTGGAACTAACACCTGACACCAGGTTGTATTTCCATCAAGATGGTTCCCTAAAGGGATTTTGCTCTCTACAATCCCTTTTGAAGATAGGACTTCCACGGCACACAATAAATTGGGTAGATTAGATTTATGACTTCATGGTGCTTCAACGTGGTTGAGAATTTCCAGTTCAATATCCTTGTACAGACACAGATCACCATATATGGTTCAGTGAAGGTTCTTTGATGAGAGTGGTTTGAAGGTAGACACAGATTTTTCCCTGCTTGGATTGTTGCGACCAGTACTAGAGAAGGTTCAATGGCCCAATATGCTGTGACGTTTCAGATCACTGTACCCTTTTTCAACTACTACGCTTCTTGGAGATAAGATACTAGGTGAAAGATTTTGTCTCCTTTCCCCCTTTTTACTTTTCCCTCACTTTCCTAGTTTTTTTTAACTATTTTAATATACATTGTATAGTCCTAATAATGCTCTTTTCTAATCTATCCAATTATTTGTGTGCTTTGGAACTTCTAATTTTGTCTACCCACTCCAGGCATCGTTCCACCTGTAAACAGTGCTTATAGCTTGAAGGGTCAAACGATCCGAAATGTCACAGTATATTGGGCCATTGAACCTTCTCTGGTACTGGTTGCCACGAGAGGACAATTTGAGCAGGGAAAAATCTTCACAAAGTGTCTACGTTCAAACCACTATCATCAAAGGACCTTTGCTGAACCATACATGGTGATCCGTGTCTGTACAAGGATATTGAACTGGAACTTCACAACCATGGTCTTCTACAAATACCATGAAGCCACAATAACCATCTCATTTATCAAACTGTAAGACCAACAGGATACACCAGGGTATTATACAGCTCTGCTCAAGATTAAACTTTATACCTAACTACTACTCTTTGTGAAGATAAAATACAAGGTGAAAGATTTTGTCTCTTTTCCCTCATTTTTACTTTTCCCCCTCTTTCCTAGTTTCTTTTATACCATAAATCTAATCTACCCAATTTTTGTGTGTGCCATGAATCTTTATCTACTTCGGACCATCCATGTGGCATCCTTTTCCACTGAGCTCCTAAATCTCATATAAGTGTGCGATCCCTTCTGCTTAAAATCCCTTTTGAGGCCAGCTCTTAGTCACTTTTAAAAAACCAGCCCAAAAAAGGGTGGAAAAACCAACCCGGTTTTTCAACTTTTTTTTATTCATGTTTAAAGAGATTTTCAAATATACTAACCCACTAACAATTGAAACTAAACAAGGAAAGTTCAATTGTGTCATCACCCATTTTAAGCAGGATCATACCTCAATTAAACAAAAGAATTTTTAAACCAGTTACAAAAACCTTTTAACCCTTGGAAACTTAAAATGTTTTACAAAAAAAAAAACTTTTTCCCAAACATCTTTTTTTTCAACATCCATTTTTATTCCATTTGGGGAAGGACACCTAAAACAGTCATTTTATAAAACTTTAAAAAATACTGTTGAAAAGCACTAATGATATTTTCTGCATCCCAAAAGGTCTTTCAAACCTTTAACAATTTCCATTTGTTCAACCCAAATTCAATTTTTCATCAAAAGATTTTCAAGGGGGAAAGCTTAATTGTGTATTTTAATCGAAACTAAAACCTAATATTTTTGTGCGGAAAGCCGCACTCCAAAAAAAAAGGACATATCTAGGGAATAACAAAGGAGATAGCAGTAAAATGACAATGTAGAGGTCTCTCAAGGACTTGTTATTAACCTTACTTTTTCACAGCCCTAAACTTTTGACGGACAAGGACGGGAAATTTTGGTGTTTTATACTGTTTTTCTAACACCGATCCCTTCAACTTTTTTAGGCATTCTTCTACTGCTCTCCTGGGCTTCTGTGATCTGATCATGAAAACCCAGATGATTCAGTGTCATGTTGCTATATTTTGGATGTCCAAGGTAGGAATACTATTAGAGCATTCTATGGGCCATCACGCTACAGATGTAACAAAACTAAACCTGACAGATAAAGCACTATGATATCACAGCACAGAATGTTATCTAAACTATTTCAATGCATTTTGTTTCGAGATAAGAGCAGATAGCACAAAAAGTGGTGATATCACAGTCAATATACTGCTACATACATACTTAGGTGAGCTGTTGATTTCATATAGTACATATAGTTTTTTTATCATAATGTCCATAAGGATCTCATAAACAGAAAAAAAGTTGTGGAACTCTCCATTGCACACCATGTTGGGGCTATCCTCTCCCAGAAGTAATGCATATACAAAAAAAAAAATACCCGTAATGGAGGGGGGAAGAGGAGGGACCTTGAAAGTTGTTTTTTTCAATAAAACCCCTTTGACCTTTGATATAAAAAAAAAAAAATTTGTTAAGGGAAGATGAAATCAGTTATGAAATTGTCTACTTTCCCGTTTTTTATCTAAATATTTTTGGGATCCCTTTTTTAAATATTTATGAGTTGCTGTAACCACAAGCAAGTAGAAAGACAAACTAAATTTTTTTTAAAGAACTTACCTAAAAATCATATGATGTCAGTCTTTATAATAAAAAAATCCTTTAAAAAATAGTAATTTAAAGCCAAATTTAAATCTGATTGACCAGTGACATTTTGTCTATATGCGGGCTCGCTGGGCTTTTTTATTGGGGGGCTCGGGCCCCGAAACACCCTGTGCCCCAGTTCCCGGGCTCCAGGCCGCTGCCCCGGTGGGGCTTGGAGACCGACGGCCCCTTCAGCTGCAGTGCGCCGCTGGACCACACCAGCTGAGGCTTTCTGGGGACGCGCCCGCAGACAGTGTGGGACCCGCAGGTCCGAACAGCGGGGCCGCCGGGCCCTCACACGCTGAGGACCCGCCGGGTCCGTGCGCCCAGCCGGCAGCGTCGCGATATGTGATTCATCGCGACTTCCCTCCCCTGGGGCGCACAGTGGGGTCATAGGCCGTGCGCCCGAGGGCTGCCGGAGGAGCGTGCTCGCCGGGGGATTAAGGTGATAGAATGTTGTTATTTTAACGCGTTTCCCTGCCCTCATGCCCCTAATACTGCCTGTGCCCCTATATCCCGGCCGTGGCCCCCATACCCCTCCCTGGGGCCCCCCATATTCCCCCTTTGGGCCCCCAACCCCCTGCCTGTGGCCCCCTATACTGCCTGTCCCCCTATACCCCTGTGGGGCCCCCCATATCCCTCCTGTCCCCCCTATATGCCTGCCTGTGGCCCCCCTATACTCCCTGGGGCCCCCATATTCCGCCTTGGCCCCCTTTTTACTGCCGGGGCCCCTCCATATCCTGCCTGTCCCCCTAATTTTTCCCCTGTGGCCCCCCCAAACTCCCTCAGTGACCCATACTGCTCTGACCCAAAATTCTCCCTCAGTCCCCTATAACCTTTGTGGCCCCTATATACTGCCTCAGTGCCCCCATAACTCCTGTGGCTCCATTATGCCTCATTGCCCCTTTTACCTGCCTGGGGCCCCATATACTCCCTGGCCCCTATTTTCCCCCTGTGGCCCCCATATACGCCCTGGCCCCATATCCCTGCCGGGGCCCCCTTTCCCTCCGTGGCCCCCATATACCCCTCATGACCCATTTCTCCCCCGGGGACCCTATTTGCCTCAGTGCCCCTAGTACCTGCCGTGGCCCCATAACTCCCTTTTGGCCCCCCTATATACACCTTTTGGCCCTATCCCCGCCTGGGGGCCCCTTTAAAACCCTCCTGGGCCCTAAAACCCTGCCGGGCCCCATAATCTGCCGGGGCCCCCATATACTGCTTCAGTGCCCCTATAACCTAAACTGGGGGATGCATACCTATAATAAGGAGTTGCGGGAAATGTGAGATTCTAAGATATTTGTGTCCAAACTCAGGGACAACTTGGCCGGGAGCAATCAGCATGAAGGTTGAACCAAGGAAAAAAAAGGGGGAAAAGTGAACGACGTGATCAGCAAAGACTCCCCCGGTACCCCTAAATGTAACTGATGTAATCACTTTATGTCTCAGAGCTACAACAACTAGTACTACCACTACCTGGTCCCTGTAGGCGGTAATAATTCTCTAGGCCTGGTGCAGGGATAGTCCAGTGGGGTTGCGTTCATCAGGGTTGGCGGGATTATTTGACCCTTAAGTAGAAATAGTTTGGGGTTTTGGTTTTGTAGGGGGGTTTTATAAAAATCACTTGTCTGTAGATTGCTCATTGGGAGGGGGTTTTTGGTACTGTTTGGGGGATTGTCATATGAAGGGGGAAAAAGTTCAAAAAAAGTAAATTTGTCAGGTGATTTTTACTGAAGTACTGTAGGAGATGGACGGGATCTGTGGGGGGATGTGCAGAAAAATTAGTGACAGGAACAGAAGGTTTTTTTTCTCTGTAAAAAAACATCCGCAGTTCCAATGGGGGGCCGCGAAAAATGTCGGTGAACCCAGCCTACCCAAAAAACACAAAGGGCCCGAGCCCCCGGGTGTTTTAACCCTGCAACGCCCCTGTCTTTTGATTCAGCTTATTAAAAAAAGAAATTTAAAATTGGGTTTTTTTTACGGTTTTTCCCCCAGGGGCTTTGTCAAAAAAAAAGCATCCCCGTTTGGCCCTGACCTGTTAAGCCCACACCAATGGCTCTGTCTGTCTTTTCCTCGTCCAGGTGGGGTCCAGATCGATAAAAGTTACCTTTCCCTTAGCGTGAAATTTACACAAATTATAGTTTTAGCGTTCGTTGGCTATCGAATTGAGCTTTGTCGGCCGCTATCGATAAGGTTTTTTTATAGTGAGCATCGATTATACGATTACCCTTAAAGTCATGGGGGAGCAACAACACCTCATTATTACACCCAAAAAAGGTGGAGAACTGAAATTAACATCCACAACAGTCAAATGGGTACGTGCTACACTTAGGCAACAACTTGGTTTAAAAGTCACAGAACCTTTTTAATTTCCCCGTGGTGAATATAGAATTGCTTTTTAAAGATTTTTCGTGGAAAGCTGCGTCAAGAAAAAAGTGGTGCACAAAAAGTCAAAAACACGTAACTTTATGTTTTCGTATAAAACCAGTATTTTTTTTTACCTTTCAATTCACCCGGGTGACATAGAATTCGTTTTAAGATTTACGTGGATCTGCTAATGAAAAAAGTGGGTGCGCAAAAGTCAAAAAACCCCCGTATCTTTTTTATGTTTTTTTTTGTAAATAAACCCGGGATTTTTTTCACCTTTTCAATCACCTGTGGTGACTATAGAATTGCGTTTTAAGATTTTGGGGATGCTGCGTCAATGAACAAAGCGGGTGCCAAAAGTCAAAAAAAAAAAGTACTGTTAGTTTTCGAAATACACCGTATTTTTTTTTACCTTTTAAATTCACCTGTGGGACATAGAATTGCTGTTTTAAGATTTACGGGAGCTGCGTCAAAGAACAAACTGGGTGCGCAAAAGTCAAAAAACACTATCTGTTATGTTTTTCTTTTAAATACAAAGGTTTTTTTTTTGCACCTTTTAATTCACCCTTTTGGGGACATAGAATTGCGTTTTAAGATTTAGGGATGCGCGTCAATGAACAAAATGGGGGGCGCAAAAGTCAAAAAAAAACGTTTTTTTTTTTTTATTTTCGATAATACACGGTATTTTTTGCACCTTTCAATTCACCGTGGATATGAATTTGTTTTAAGATTTTACGTGGGTGCTGCGTCATTAACAATGCTGGGTGCGCAAAAGTCAAAAAACACTAACTTATGTTTTTGTATAATACACGGGATTTTTGGCAAAAAAAAACCTGGCGATACAAGATTGCTGGATTTTAATTAACTGCAAGGTGGATATTCAACAGTCACAGGTTTAAAGGGTAAAATTTTTAAAAGAAACATATCTAAAAGTATATGAAAATAAAAGGGGAGTTTTGCAGCTAACAAAAAGGGCCTGCGTTACTAGAAATGTGTGTACCCAAAAAATTCAGGTGCCCAATTCCAGGAATATTCAATAGCAAACGTTAATAATAAAATATTCCACACAAAGTTAACTAAGTTTGGTGAACTTATCCCCGTGTTCTTTATAGATAGAGCTTGTTTGGGTTTTGCCCGAGGGGGGCCCCCCCCCCCCCTGCTTCCCCCTTGCCGTTTAATTTAAAATGGGAGATGCTGCTTTAAAATTCTCTAGCAACTCATAAAACTCAAATCTCTAAACTAACTAAATTTGGAAGGATCACAGCTAAAATAAGGGTTTTTCTTGAAGAAAAGACTTATTTCGCTGAACTTTTGGCCACAGAGAGCGCAGGTCCAACCCTTTTATGAACCTGAGAGACATAGGCTGAAACAGGAAACGCTGTTCTTGTAAAAGGTCATGTGATTTTTTTCCCGCCAATCGCAACCCCCTACAATCCAAATCAGACGTCGCACACACATCACCCTGCTTATTCTGAATCTGATTTTGCGGCCGCCAAAATTTCAGGGAAACGCCGAAAAAAAAGGGGCGATCTTAAAAATGTGCTCAGATTTTAAATTAAATTTTCGCATGCTGGAAATTTCGATCACCATAAAAACCTTGCCGATTTCAACTTTGTCGATAAAAATCGCTCAACACTACAAATGAGTAATTTGAATCTCAAAGGTAATCAGAGATTAGAGAGTTCTGAGAATCCACCTAAATTTTGCAACAGCAGTACCCTATGCCTGCATACAAGGCGTTTATGGAACCATAACCATAACATATTCCCAAATTCTGTCGCTGGATTTTGGCTTCACAGCATTTTGGATTAATGAAGCTTTAATAAGCTTTTACTTTCATGTAATTAGTACATAAGCATCAACAATAAACTCTTAACTAATAATAAATATGTAATTTTTCTTTTGATATTTTTGCCTCAAAATTACCAAAAGCTCTTGTTTTATTTTAACTTAAAGGGGTTTTTGCCCTAAAAAATTGACGTGGGAAATGAAATAATAAATCTTTTACCATTTTATCTTATTAAAAAAATTTTTGGGGTGTTTTTGTCTTGCGTATTTGTGATCCCTTGTTTTCAGTAATCTCCCTGGGTAAAACCAGGGCTGAGAGCTCCTCAGTCCGGGCACCATGCCGACATCACCTTCCCCCTCAGGCAGTACTAAGTGTTCAAAACCCCAGTGCTGTCATTCTACTCCTGTCCTCTGTCTCCTTTTAATTAGTTTTTTACATGCAAATAAATTAAAAAAAGAAAACCAATCAAAAATGTGCATTGATAAAGGAAATAAAAACCACAGGTTTGGTTTCTGCAGGGGTTGAACCGAGACCCTTGTGTCTGGAGGCAAAAGTTTTTTCCTCTTAGCTACTTGTAACTACTACACTTTTCTTTACATAAACAGACCTTTCTTTGACTAGAGCGAGGAAAGTCAGGTGAGTCATCCCGCTAGGGACATGATAGCAATTAACAAACACACACTCCCCCCTTCTGTGCAACAGACTGAAGAGCTGGAGCAGGAGGTTAAAGAGATGGGAAAAACCCCTTAAAGGGGTTTTTCCCCACCATGCAGTTTCACCGCCAAGCCAGGGTTTAAAAAATCTGCATGCTGTTCAGACAGTAGGACCCTAAAAGCAGTTAATTTACCATCACTCTGCTGTTCCTGTTTCACTGACAATGAGTGAAGAGATTTATAAAAAGGGAGTACCAGGCGCAGAACTCTAAAGGGTCTTTAGATAAATGAGAGGCTTTCAAACTTCTTTATACTCAGAAGGAGGGAGCTCACCATGGTTGGAGTGAATGACTGACGGCAGCTTAGAGCAATGAGAGAAGAGAGACGGGGGAAAGGGGGGGATTTAGAGATGGTCGTAACCAAAGAAACTTGTTTTCTCTAAGAGGAGATAAAATCTTGTTAAAAAAAAAATCAAGAGAGCAAAGTATTTAGAAAAAAGTCTTCAGTTATCCGTCCCCACATGTTAAAAGCTATTCACTGTAGTGAGAGAATCTCTTTAAAGCTTGCTAAACAAAACAGAATATTTTATTGTTTCACTTTTTGCGGCTTATGAAGAATTATATCGTGCAGAATCTAATTTTCCTTCCTCAGGCTTATATTCCATTGGCAATTCTTCAAGAAATCAATTAACCTATCCATATATTTTAGGAGTGTGAAAAGAAAAGTAACTAGAGGAAACTCATACAAACTTCATGCAGGTGTAGCCTTTAGTTTCAACCCCAAGATCCTAGTACAATGTAAACCCCCGAACCACTGTGCTGTATCTATTACTAATTATTGGCTTCTTATCTGACTGAAACCTTCATGTTTAGTTACAGGGGTTATTAGTCTTTTTTCCAGAGTACATAGAATTATGAATATTTACAGTGTTATGCATGATCTAATAATTAAGCATCATTGTGTCAGGACATTTCCTTGCTTCACACAGAAAACCAAGTCTATAGGATGATGATGGTGATGATTATTTTAATTCTAGTCATTATTATTTACATTACATGTAATCAGGAATATGGGACAATTCTTACTGGTTCCTTAACATCTAGATTATTTTATTTATTTAGAATTCAGTTAGTAGATGGATAAAGAATTCAGGAGGAGCCTTGAGGGATTTCTGAGCAGTCATAAAAATAAGCAATAGAATTCATCATGGCCCAGGAAAACACTTTCTTTTCTCTAATGGGTTGAGGAAGTCTCATAATGTATACTCTGGGTACAGACAACGGCTCAGGTTCATGCAATTTGGAAAGAAATCTGTCAGTTGTAAAAGTACAAGTGCTGGCGCTGCAAACATATAGAAATTCTGAAGAAGAAAGTGTCACTCATCAGCAAAGATAAAACCGTGACGGCAAGGAGCTAAAAAGTTTCCCAGGAAATGCTTTTTAACTGTGTTCGAATACTTTTACGGAAATAAGTGGTTTAAATGTGCTTTTTTTAAGGGGGCTGTCCAACATTGTGTCTAATAATATAGACTATGCATATATATACAATAAAACATTATGAAATCTAATTTATGCATGTACACATAAACTAGATTTCCTGAAAAACTCTTTAACTATACTACAAAAAACTTGAAGAAGCGTTAGCGAAACGCACGTCGGGGCAGCACGGAGGTCTAGCTGTCACTGTTTTTAGGCATCATCATTTTCCTTACGGACGCCTCTTCCACAGTATGGTAATATGATGTTACATTGACATTGATAGGACATTTTTTGTATAGATCATCCAGGAAGTTGGTTGTTTGTAATAATGCCATAATCATAATTTGTATGTGACCCTAGACCTCCGTGCTTGTTTACATTGTTTTATCTGGGTGGTGGTGGTTTTTATACTTTTTGTGTTGTTACATTATTATGCATAATTAATAAAGGTTTTTGATATATTTTTATATGGTTCCTCTTTTTTCGGTTGTGAAAAACTCTTTAGTTTATTTACTCTTTATACACACAGTCAAGTCACATTATAACCAGCAGCCAATATCTAGAGTAAGCAGCAGCTAGATGGCCTGGGAGTGACTCAGTAAGGTCCTGGTAGGTTGTCACAGGTAGATGGTGTCATACTGACTACAGTATGCTGGAGTGTACATGGGAGAAGAGTGTATCCCACAGCTGCTGGAGTGTACATGGGAGAAGATCCAAAGAGCGAAGACAACAATTGAGGTGGTCAGAAAGAAACTCAATTGAATTCACGTCTGGGGCTTTAGGGGGCTGACATTTTGGTCATACTGGACATTTCTAGCCATGTCACATGTCAGATTGTCTTCCTGGAAGATTTAATCTTCCCCTGTAAAAACAATCATGATGTATGAGTGTATGTGATCTGAAAGGATGGATTCATACCCATAGTTGTTGAGTGCCATCCACATGGATGATTCGTCCCAGAAAATGCCACAAAAATATAACCCAGATAATAATACTACCACTACTAGCTTGTGTTCTGCCAGCAGTGATTGCAGGGTGTTTGGTCTCGAATGTTACTCGTCTGACACGCCAATGTCCATCGGTTTAACGAAGCAGGATACATGACTCAATCAGCAGAGGTCCAATTCCGGTGAAAATTGAAGCCTCTTTTTGCTAATACAGCTTCATTAGCAGAGTTGGAGTGACCATCTGTCTTCTTCAGAGCCCCATATGCAGTAGGGTTCATTGAACTGGTGGTGAGCTTCTCCACTGTAGCGTGTCAGTCTGTCCTTGTGGACATTTGGAGCTAAACTTATTTGCAGTTGAGCCATTTGTCCGCTCAGTACACACTTTCACCACAGTAGCATGCGAACAGTTAACAAACTGCACAGTTTCAGAAATGCTGCCACCCTTGTCCCAAAAGACAATAACCGTCCCTTTTTGCAACTCTGAAAAATCTCCCCCATTTGTACCCATGCCAGCAACGAGGAATATGTGTGCACACAGCCTACCTACTGCACACCTTGGATACCACCCAACCAAGCCAGCTCATGTAGGAAGTGGTCATAATAATGCCACTTGACTGAGTTTAATGAATTCAAAAGAAAAGCAGCACACTAGCAAAAAGTACAGACATTTAGTCAAGTGCCAGAGATAACAACGATGATACCATGTCATTAGATAAAAACTTCTGAAGAATTACACCACTCCAAGTCAGTATGAAAGGTGAAGAAAGTGGCTTACTGCATCAAGTCCATAGTACTACATTGGAGTCCTGGCAAATATATTTATATTTAGGGTGTAGATCTACTTATATGCATATGATATATATATATATATATATATACATAAATAGATGTACTTCCTAAATAAATTATATCATAATCTTTTCATATAAGCATTCCATTCACTGGATCTTAATTTAAGGCATCTTAATGTGATTTTTTTTACTCTCAACCACTATGTTGTGCTGTATTTTATCTAAAAACTCTCTGACAGTTAATTTCTTAATGTATCTTTATAGCAGTCAGAGCTTTATTTTTTTCATAGCGTGCTACAAATCTCATTGACAGATATAGATTTCTGACATAAGATTCTTTAAGTCTGGAGCTATCAAAAGATGGGACTTATTGCATATTGCTATACATTACATTCAATATGACAAAATGCTGCAATTTTCCATGATTCACTCCCAACATTTTTTACAGACTCAACATGGCAACTTATCCAGTATTCACCCGGAGTGCAGTCCTGTATGAACAGATAGGGGTGGCTGTTTGTAGATTTGGACAACCTACTTAAGATCATTGACATTAAACTTCAAAGTCCTCGTTTGTTATTTTGTTTTCACTCTATTCTTTCTGACAATAGATCTTCAAGTCTTGTCTTTCATGTTACAGTAATTTCAGGCATTTGCTGGAAAGTTCATTGGCTCCTCTGGCTTAGATGTCTTCATTGTAGATGTGTATTACATCATTTATGCTTTGATCTGCAACACTTCACATCAATACATTGTTGACATCGATTGAATATTTATAGAATATCGTCAGAGCTTTTATTTGCTAAAAAACTAGTGTTATTATAATGATAATTTGGAAATGTAATTACACAACTGCACTAAAAGGTTATTAAAGCTCATTTTACTGTTATCATCATTACCATGCTTCTCTGCCCAGTTCATATTTTTAGTCATAATCCACAGCTTTTCTGTTCTGCCCATTTTTATCCAATAAAATATTACAAAACCATTGGATAATAAGTAACTGTCGGTTCAACTATAGATCCTTTCCCACATTCTTTTCATATGGTTTTTATTAGGGAGTTAAACATGCAGTTAGCTTATTGTTGAAGCACGGTAATTTTTTTTCAAACAAGGGCCTGTTTATAAGGTTCCAGTGATTCTTTTAACCCTTTGCTTAAACACAAATGTGTTAGAGGGATTTTCTAACAGTAAGTACACATTACATAGCCATGTGCTATCTCTTTCAACCCTTCCACACTCAAGCATGCCTGATTCAATCAAACATGCATGTGTTTTGAATATAGAGAGGAGAGATAGCCACAGACAAACTTTCCTGGCAGCAGCTTACCTCCCTTCAGAACTTGAAATCCAACTGCAAAATGTTTTTCTTCCATGAATTTGCTGTCAGGATGAAATTTGAAGGCCCCACAAACATTAAGGGCGACATTTCCCAACACGCCAACGCCAGTTTTTTGGTCTATGTTGTGCTAAAACCGCTTTTGACGTCATATTCTGGATGTAAATGAACTGTCGTACACCAAAACTAGGCGCATTATAGTCCGGGACCGACACATTGTAATGCGCCTAAATATGGTGCGCTGTGCGACTCCATAACGAGATGCACCTATTGAGGCACATAGCACATCATTACAAGTGTATATGTGTTAGGCGCATTACAAGTATGTGCTTCTAATGATACGCTATGTGCCGCGATTTGCGCTGATCGCGGCACAAAACATTTCATTGGTAGAGTATGTAATGCCCCTATGGAGGCACATCACACACGGAGGCACATAGCTTATCATTACAACTACATGAAATGCGCCTAACACATACTTGTAAAATGCGCCTAACACATATACACTTGTAATGATGTGCTATGCGCCTCAATAGGCGCACTTCATTATGGAGGCGCACAGCGCATCATTTTTGGGCGCATTATGTTTACTATGCAAGGTATAACTGACGCCAGATTTTTGATAGGGTCGGACTTTCTGGCACACTTTAAACTTATTTAATGCGCCTAAAAAATGATGTAGCACCGCCAATTTTTGGACACCTCGCCCTAAATGGTCATGTGGTCCAGCTGAAATTGGCGGGTTTGTCTGACATCAATCTAATGAGTGTAGCTGGTTTAAAGAGGCATTCCTATCACTGATTAGCTTTAAATATGTAGGCAAAGATGAAAAAAATATTGCCAAATACATTGCTGTTCTGATTTCGCTTAATTTCAAAGTTATAGCAGTTTTGTGTATCTCCTGCTTGTTTACATAAGCTTTCCTAGTTTATGACAACTTCTTTCTGCTCAGTGGCAGGATTGGTGAGGACACTCCCTACTGTTTCTTATAGGCTAGATAGGAGATTTACAGTCTCTGGTTTTATCTATCTTACTGAGAAAAATCTGACCAGGGAGAAACTGACCAGGGAGAAACCTCGTGCCATCCCGTCAGGTCTGCAAAACAAGTATATGTGTACTTATATACAAGACAACATTGTCACACAACAGCTAGCAGTGTATCTTGTGTTTTCGCTTTTATATTGGACAATTTCATATAGAAATATGTTGAATTTTATTTTCTCCACATATAATATTTTTAGCAATAATGGTAAATATTCCTCCATTCCCCCTCAAATGAGCATCCTCTTATGACAAATACAGCTCTGCTAGCTCACATTTATCGCCAGTCATCCTTCTTGGACAGTGTCATTGTTTTCCACAACCTCTCCATTACTAAGTCCCCCAAACCGGCACAACTAGGAATAGGAGCTGGCAGAGCTGAAATGTCAAGCAACGCTATAGAATTATTACAGCCTTCACAGGAAGTAGGAGCCTGCAGAAGGCTATGAAGTGCATATTCTGAAAAAAAAAAGCCAGATGGGAACATCCCTTTAACTTTGGGGGTAAAACCCCATAAATCCCCATGAGCTTTTGTTCCCCAATCAACATTGATACCCCTTCTTTCTACTGATTTTTGTTGATCTCAGGAGTTGAACCCCCACCAATGAATCAGTGATGGATAATTCTTAAAATAACCCATCAATGTTTTAGTTCTGCATCAGTCTGAAAACCCCAAGCAGCACAGTGAAAGTGATGTTTAGTTTTTTTTTACAAAATATACCATTTCTAGTAAAAATCTGGATAGGATCGATCTTGATGTTTCTGTTTCTCTCCTGGCCTTGCCTTGCATTGATTTCTGTGTTCACAATGTATTAATCAGAAGCAGGTCTTGAATTTGTATTACTATATAGATGTATATTTTCCTATATCCCTAAATAGTGCTGCAACTCTAGAAAGAATGACTTAAAGGGGTTTTGCCACGATGTAATGTCGACGTGGGATCATCCAAAATGGGTATTTAATCACTTTTCTAAATATATGTGATTACAAAAATTGCAGTCTGAGAGAGCTACAGGCTGCCTTACCTGCCCTTAATTACTTAAAAGCTTCTATTAGATACGACCTGACAAGAGTTTCTGGCCGGGCTTGCCCAGAGAACACTTCTTATCTGATGAAAGGGAGCTGAAGAAGCTTTCAAGGCACCGGGTAGAAATATGTTGTCTTTTGTATACAGAATCCACTAGTTGTAGTGTGATAATCTGAGTAGATCCATGCTTTATATGATGACAGAGAACATGAATAAGCTTTCAAGCTGCTGTGGAGAAAAGGTGTTGTCTTTTGTATACAGAATCCACTAGTTGTAGTTTGATTATTTGAGGGAACATTTCACACGATCCCTTATGCACGGCTCTGTGCTCTGGCTGTGTCTCTCTCTCTCAGATCAACGTGGCTTGTTTACATTTGCTTCTTAGCAGATAAGGCACGTCCTGGCAAAAACCCTTAAGGAGTGAACAGGTTTTTGGTTTTTTTTTAAATATGAAATTGTATCACTTTACTTGTACTATCAACTACTGAATAAAACTGACCTCTCGAGTATACTCATAGTACAAGATTTCTTTCAATAACAAAACAAATTTCCAAAATAGCCAGATGGGAAAATCCCTTTAACTTTGGGGGTCCAACCTCATCAGAATAAGTGTGAAATTAAAGAACCAGGTGCAGCTGCACATCCCTATGAGCTTTTGTACCCCAATCAACATTGGAGATACCCCTTCTTTCTACTGATTTTTGTTGATCTCAGGAATTGAACCCCCACCAATGAATCAGTGATAGATAATTCTTTTTATTACCATACAATTAATAGTTTTACTATGTAAAGTTAGAGATGACACAAGATTTTCATGACATCCGAACACAACATACAACATAATTCTGATACTTCGTACTTGTCACTGCTAAAACCACAATATAAAAAATTAAAAACACGACACTGAAGTCTTCATGCTGCTATGGGGCATATGGAGAATAACCTTGTGTTAAATAATGTGATAATTTGTGTCTTCTAAAGGCTCATAGTAAAGAGATTTTATGTTCAATTACCATGAAAGAAGAACAGAGCAAATAAATTACAGCACTGAGCAAATTCTCCAAATTCTAATCTGAGTCTGTTTATAAAAGCTGCTTATAAAATTTTGTCTTGCAAGTTGCTGGAGGAAGATATGCACTGCTTATGAATATGATTTGTGTTCTTATCTGGCAGCATGGTCATTCATTGTTTAGTCTATTGCACTTTATCTTTTATTCAAGAACATTTGCCTGTTTATTACTGAAACAATATTTGCTCAGCGAAGCTGGTAATGGAAAATCAGCATAAAGCCAACATAAATTTCATTACCATTAGGTAGGTATGCGGTATGTAGCCATTATGATTCCTTCTAGATTTTGGCTTGTAATAAGATTCATTGATACTTAGATGTAGTTACATATACCGTCAAACTTTTTTGATTCAGCATGCATTAGTCCAGATTAGCACAGTGCTCAGCTGTCAGATCGAAATACTCGAAACTAATCCCACCCTTATGGCTGCTCTTGGAGACCTTAAAACATCTAAATTTCCAGGTCACTTTTCAGGATAAGCTGTCATATGCGTTGCACCACTTCTGCTGTAATATAACTTTTATATGGCGTTATTCCCTTGGAAGCTACCATTTCCATTTTTCAGCTTATTCTGAGTTAGTTGGTGGACACTAGCTGCTATGATGTCTCCACCACATGTATACTGTATACACACACGCCAGCATACAAATAGACACACATACAACATTATATTGCATGAGTTATCAAACTAGATAGATTATTGAGCAGCTTTTCCCTGTGTCTTTTTCGCTCTCTTTTTTTTTGCCTTTGACTAACTCTGCAGCTCTATACTCCTTCCCTTCGTCTCCATAGACAGCATCAGGGGTGTAACTAGAATTCATAGGGCCCCATAGCAAAATGAGATGGGGGTCACTCCATCTAATGACAATAAACTAAAACAGCAGCATAAGTAGCAATAATTAAGTATATGTAATCTTGAATGTACAGCGCCCTGGAATCAATGGCGCTCTAAAATATATAGCGATAATAATAATAATACTGCCATATATTCAGGGAAACCACATAGTTCTGCTGTAGAGCAGAAAGTCACCAACTACAAAAAGGAATAATGTTCTTGTACCTGGTTGGGCCCCTTCTACCTCTGGGCCCCATAGTAATGAACGGGGCTGTGCCAGAAGTCTGACATCTTTTCATTCTGACATCTAGCGCAGCCCCATTCGCTATATGTTTAAATTTCCCGCACACCAATATCAGGCGCATTACAGAGCACATTGTAATTCACCTGATTTCGGGGGGGCGTGCGGGAGGCAGGGCGCACTAGCACTAACTTCAGTATGGCGATTCCAGGTGCACTACTGCTGGAACAGGTAAACCACTTTCGAAGTGGTTTACCTGAGCCAGAATTGTCATTTCTACACTAGAATGCGCCTGATTTTTGACCCACAGTAGAACAGGTTCATAGATTCTGGCGAATTCTACACTATTCTTATGCTCTGAAAAATTCTAAATGTCATAAATCATAGATATCGCCCTATGTGTGCTATGGCTATAGTTATGCCCATGAACAGAATGTAATCTAGTATAGTGAGCTGCTAGTCCCTTTCATCCTACAAAACATACTTTTAGCATCTTCAAAGGGAACAATAAGGTTGATAGGTCGGTTGTTGTTTGTTTAACTTGTTGATTGATTATATAATAAATCTTTATTGCTTCATTTTTGTGTTGCAAGCACCCTGCTTCAGTAATTGACTTTAATTGTTACATTCTGGATACTTGCTAAATGGGAATAATTTTCTACATTTTAGAATAGCTTTGCTAAACTATCTTGAAGAACTTATGATGCTTTTAATGACACCAAAAATATCCTCTACGGCTTTCTACAACTTCTGTTTGATTGTGCAGTATTTTAGCTTTATTTCAAGCATTCTATGGATTAAATTTGTATACGTTGCATAGTACAAGTTTTAAATGTTCTAATAAATACAAATAATATATGAAAATAAAAGCTATTTTGTGCAGCATATCTTGCAAAATCTGAAAAGGAAGACTAACTCGCACCTTTATGAAAACCCACAATTGTCTTACTGTGATAGATGGGCTAAATTGCAAGTTGACTTCAATAATCATTTTTGTACCACAGGAAATTTAAATCCTTGTAATCTTGACAGTAATGACTATACTCCAGAGGCTTTTTAGCAAATTATTGACAGATAAACATTTCACATTATTTTTGACATCGGCAATGTGTTTTCACAATTGCCTAAAGAATGTAATTAAAAGAGACTGTGTAGAATTGTGTAGGGGTCTCAGTTATGCATACGGCCCCTGAAGCTGTCATGTGAGGCCAGCGGGGCACCAGAGCTACTGAGACATCCTTGGAGATGCTGGAGTCCTGCTGTAATGGCTGGAATCTGAGTTTACGTAGATCCCAGCTAGTTAACCCCTTAGTAGCTGCAATCAATCGCAACAGCAGCATGTAAGGTATGTGACAGATGGAGAGGGCTTTCATTGTCCACCATCAGCTCCCCGCTGTGATAGCCAGAGGCCTAACAATGGCCTCCAATCTGTCTATAACATAGGCCTGCCAGGCCACACTTGGAGGCAGGGCTTGATAGGCTGACTGACAGTTGGCATTATACAATTCAGTACAGTCATGTACTTCAATGTATATTAACAGCTATGAAGCAATCGCTCAGTCCATTTCTATATTAGAACAATTTAAAAAAATTTAACGCAAAAAGATAAGTAAAACAAAGTAAAAAACACAAAACCATCCTTCCCCCATTATACATGCTTATCAAAGAATTTATAAAACATAACTTTTAATACATAGTTTAAAAACAGAAACAGTAAGAAAGCAAAAATCTTGCTCAGCATTTAGGCCAGATGGGGTTGGTCCACCTAATGTTTATCAAAGAGGACCAAAGAAGAGGGGGCAGGGGAACACTTTCTAGAAGACCCTAGGAGAGTTCTGATCTATCCCTACTCTACTTAATACTGTATTACTATATTTACTGTGACTGACTAGGGTACTCTGTTGGCAACAACTGTGCCATAAGGAAATAATTTTTTTCTGCTAAATACTTATCACGCAAATTATTTTTAAAACATACACATAATTGGCATTGATAAGTGTTACGACCTAAAAATGTGTGTCATTTTGTATGGTATCAAATTTGATAGGAATGCAGCCCATCAACTTAAATTTATATCTATGTGAGGCCTATTTACCTGGTTGAGTCCGAGACCTCTGGTGTAGACCTAAAACAGTTATGTTTTGTTCTCTCTGCTCTCTGCTCCAATGTGACTTTTTTTTATCTTGACAGGTCAATATTCTGGTCTCAATCACATTCCCCTTGTAGTAAGATACTGTACATGCCAAAGAAATGGTTCATTGCTCCTGCACTTAAAAGTCTGTATTTTCTTACGTAGTTAGGGGCGGCAGAGGTCGAGATGTAGCCAAGGTACCTGTGCCACAGTGCCTACAGGGATCTGTTCTACACAGATGGTGCATTCATGAAATTTGCTGAACTTTGGAAGAAGGAACTATTTACAGTGAATATTAATTTGCTTGACCTTTTCCATTAATAATTTTCTTTCTCTGTCCAGACTGCATTGGATTTGTAACAATAGCCTTGTACTATTCACTGAAGAATTAGGAATTTGTTAGCTGCAGAAGAACAATAAATGTTTTAATTTAGGGAGACATGTATGAAGGAAGGTGCTTCAAAGTGAATTTTCGAGTCTCGTTTTCAGTGTATAATGCATCTGATTGTATGAAAGTGGTTTTTGTGCATTCTAAAATGGTGTCATTGCACCTCGCCTATGTGTTAGGCGCATTATGAAACTTAGGCGCATTAGTAATGCACCTAACATGTATAAAGGCTATAAATAGGCTGGAAATAAAAGAAAAGTCATTAGAATGGCATGTTGGTGAATAGAAACTATGGTACTGATCTTGCTTGGTGGAACACAGGTCCTAGCAATACCTGTGGAGTGCTGGCTCTAGCTGTATATAATAAAGGGTGTATAAGAATAAAGGGTTAGAGCAGCAAAAATACATTTCAAATATAATGTAGTAAAAATTAAAAATTGCACAATCTGAAAAACAAAATCAGTGGGTTATTTAATGTAAAACTAGTTTTAGATTCTATTAAATTTATATGCATTTTATAGGAGATATTTTGATATTTTTGGGATATTATATATTTTTATATTAATTTTATATGATAACAGTTTTTATTAAATTTAAATAATTTAATTTTATAAAGATTGATAATTATCAGAAATGACTTTTTATTATTGCACTGGTGTAAGTTGAGAAATAAGGGACTTTTTTGCCCTAATGGCAAATCTAGCTCCACTTCGACTCCTCAGGCTCAGGCAAACTGCAGTGAAATAGGTCTGCCTGTTCGAGCAGTAATGCGCCTAGTTTTCCTGAACCACATTCATATATGTGTCTAATATTACGAATGTGGTGCGACACCCCCAGAACGCCCTCAAAATGTCCCCTCATAGGTGCCTAATCAATGTGTTAGGCGCATTAGAAAGTGTCAAGTCTTACAAACAAAGCGCCTAACACATTGATTAGGCACATTAGACATCTTAGACTGCTCACTTAGGTACATTTTACACTAGAAAAGGGTAAAAAATCTGATTATACATGTCTCCCTTAGTGTGCTTCCTGTTCTCTATGTATTTTAGTTTAACTTTTTTCATTTTTTTTGTTTGCAAGGGCATTTGTTAACCTTCATACATCTATTTACAAAGAATAACATGTGTTTTATACTGTGGTTAACCATATGAAGATAGGTATACCAAAGTATGAATACTAACCTGGTGTATTTTTGGGCTGTCATAAAAAACATAATTTACACTAATATAAGCAAAATATCACATTACATAAACAGAATAGGAGCCTAGTTCTATTATCTGGAGGTGTTGCCTGACAAATATTTCTCAGTAGTTTATATGTTGGTTCATTAACCATGTTGCTGTTATAAGAAAGCTCTTTTGTTAAAATATATTGTGTTTAGCTTTGTTTGAACATTTTTTGCAGCAAGTTTCTCTTTATGTTCTGATATTGAGTATGAATAGCACCTAGTAAATAGTTTGGGTTCATTTAATTGAGCTTTCTACATTATGTACAGTGATTGAATTACATGCTTTTTTATGTTAATAAAAAGCCTGAAGAAATTCATCAGGGTGGTAATAGCTGGCTAATTTTCTATTATAAGAGATTAAAAGCAATTACTACCTTCTATGTCTTATGTTTTACTAAATCAAGAAGACCAGTTGTCTACAAGGTCCATTATTATTTCTACTGGCTGTGAAAGATACAAGGACAAACAATGTTTACCTAGTAATTATTCCACTGCTGTTGTGGTTTTTCATGGGAGACATTCACAGGTGATGCATAGTATTTAAATGTCTGAAGGAAGTTTTGTTTAGAACAGAGGGCATTATATCCCTTACTTAGGGGCTGTTCACACGGCACAGTGTAAATACCGCTTGGAAATCCTAACCGGTATTTGCACTGTTTTCGGGACGAGCATACAGCCGCCGAGGGAGGGGTGGGTGGCTTTGCTCTGCGGTTTGCGGAGAAAAGCCCTCCCCCTTCTCATAGACATGTTCATATTCCGCCCCGAAAACCGGGCGATAGAATGAACATGTTCTATGTTTTTCGGACCGCCGGCGGTCCCCACTGCCTGAGTTTTCCATAGAGGTCCATAATAAAAGTTGTCACCCGCTATACAGACTGTTTTCAAAACCGTGCCGTGGCGACAAACCCTTATAGTAATGTAAAAAGATAAATAAAACAATATATTGAACTCTGGGAAAAGTATACAACACATTTTATTTTATCCTACCACATGTTGATTCCTAATATCTGTTGTAACAGACTTCTAATGTCTTTCCCACAGAAAACAGTCCAGCTTCTATTGTTTGAACTTTTTGGGCCATATGTATGAAACGGTTTTGGTCTAAAACTTACTTTTTTTCCCATAGGTTTCTATGGGCAAAAAAGTGAGTTTTAGAGCAAAACCATTTCATACATGTGGCCCTTTGTTTTTCACACGTTGTTTAGTATTCATCCTGGTCTTCCTAAAGTTATGAGTAATTCATATGTCTTAGATTGAGTATATGTATGAGGTTTAAAAAACAAAAACAAACAACAGACATTGAGTAGTATGTATAAGGTAAATTTAATAGCGGAAAATATTGGATTTTGGTAGAGACTAGTGTTCTTCTTGGGATTTAGGTTAAAGTAAAATTCTACTAATATCTGAGTACTTTGATTTAAGTTGGCCTGAACTGATTTTTTAGAATAGTTGTCCAAAAATGTGTGATGTTGGAGCAGAGGTGCCAAGATAAGGTAAGTTAACCAATGCAAACCTAGGGAAAAACCTTAACCCTAATTTCTACAGTCTGGAATAGGGCTAGATTTGGGTAAATATCAAATAATTCAGGGTTTGGATATCTCGGATTATTTCACAAGCTCCGTGAACCAGTTCTGAATGAAACAGAGACAGATTTGAGCAACATTAGTAAATACATATACCTAAATAATAGGGTTTCATAGCAAAACTTAAAATAAGAATTTTGGTTTTCTACCTTAAAAAAAGAATATAAATATGGCTGCATGTAGCATAGCATGGGAAAGGATGGAATTACATATGACTTAAACAGCTATATGTCTGGAAAGAGCTCCCTTATTGTTAGTTATAGCCAGCTATTATAATGGAAAATCAGATCAATGGTGGACCCTAACATGGCTTATAAACAAAGGATATCAAGTTCAAGCATTCCCTATATTGTCTACGGCCAAATGTACATTTGTTATAACTAGGGCAAAATAAACTCATTTCATATTTCTAATTAAAAGCGCTACACCTCTGATGACTGCACCAGAAATAGGAAAAAAAAAATTCTGGGGCAGATTCACTATTTTCATCTACTGTTTACAGTGGGTAAGCTTAGACCAGGTAGTCTGAAGGTTATCACAGTGGCTCATAATTCATGATAAATTTGGTGCATATTGCTAGACTTGTGAGACACTAGTGTCTCGCTTGATCCCACCTAATGGTTATTTTACTTTATAGCTATATTTTGCACCAAAAATGTTGCATTTCAAGTCACCTTATTGCTCAGCTGCACTTCCTTTTCATAAATGAAGTGCAAGACATTTACACCATATGTGTGGTGCTAAATGAACCAGAAGTGAAGTGTAATTAGCTAAGTCTCCCCCATTGTGCAAACCCAGCCATTACAACTGCTAGCTACTATTTCTTCTTTCTTTGTCAGAAAATAAGCTACATCTTTTTATACTAATTTTACTATTATTTGCATAAACATTTATCTTCTAAATGATTCAAGCTATTTTGAGATCCAGTCATGAATTCCCAATACTTGGGTCAGGTGCTTTGTTTTAATTGGTATAAGTAATTTTAGAGAAGTTTTATGGCTAATCTCAACCTTCCAGTCTAATGGCATTGCTAATGGATCCATGCGCTAACTACCATAGGATGAAGCCTAGCTCCGGAATGATAATTAATCTTTAATTAAAAATAACATTGATGGGATAAGAAAATTATGAACCATCTAAAACATCACGTCTGCTATTAAAATGTTTGATATAGGTAAGTTGAGCATGAGGGCTGAGTCAATGTATGCACTGAATCCCTAATAGCAAAGTGAATACTTAAAAGGAAGTGTGCTTTCAACTCTTACAATCAGCCTTTCTACTGTTCACTTGGTATTCTATACAAATCGTCTTATTTATGTTTAAGTCTCTTAATATGGATGAATAGTTCTGGAGAAGTTTCATAAAGGTTAATTTGTTCTAACATCTTAAACCAGTAATACTCAGGAGGGTAATCTTTGATATCACTGCATCAGCTTCAAAGTTAGATAACCAGGTTTTGAAATAAATATTAATTAGTGATCCCATTATGCAGAAATTTAAAACTCAAAGTTAATTTTTAAATGCCTCCCTAGACAGACAGAATTTTATATATATATATTATATATATATATATATATATATATAATATATATATTATATATTATATATATATATATATATATATTATATATATATATATAAATGTACAAAGTGGTGGTATTATGAGCCCAATAATGGCAGTATAAAAGGGTCAAATATTATTGTCGCATCATCACCACATATCACAACTATATAGTGGATGAATAATACCATTATACTGTTACTGACGTGAGTATACTAAGACCAATAGCAATGTAGGCCAGAGCCGTATAATACCAAAATACCAATACACCATGACCACATATCACAAACAGTAGTCAATTTTCACTCTGGGGTGTACTCACTTTTGTTGCCAGCAGTTTACACATTGATGGCTGTGTGTTGGGTTATTTCGAGGACACACCAAACGTACACTGTTATACAAGCTGTACACTGTCTACTTTACATTGTATGAATGTGTCGTATCTTCAGTGTTGTCCGATGAAAAGATATAATAAAATATTTACAGATATGTGAGGGGTGTACTCACTTTTGTGATCTATATATACATATTTCAAATGTTCTGCATCACTGTACTGAAAAATTAGCTATATAAAAGCACACTAAACTTAAAATGGTATAACTTCAGGAAGACAACATATAAGATGCTACAGGACAAGGAGAACTGGTATACCCGATTTTCTTGATAAATGGATTAATTTTTAAAGGGTGCCATCTGAGATAACCCCTTTCTCTATGGAGCTTTCTATTTTTCTAAAAGATCCTATATTAAATTGCCTCAGACCACCACTGATTACAGCCCTTGGTACTGCTCAGAGATTTCCTTTCCTGGAGATGTGACACAATTTTATGATCAAAGTACCATTAAAATCAGATTTCCATGGAGTATTCAGACCAGCAGTGGATATATTGTATGTTTAATCAGAAAGCAAATAAAAGGGACATCACCACTACATTTTAAATGAGAGGTCCAGTTTTGGAAACTAATATTCATATACCTTGTAATACGAATTCAAAATGGGCTTTTCCCAAAATGTCTCATGAATGTTAATAGATGAGGACTCCACCTTTGGAATTTACAATAAGGTGGAGAAAAGGTGTTTCCCAATAAGCCAATAAGGAATGGAGAGGTGTCTAATCATGTGGGTGGCTTTCTCCATATACTTCTTTGGGAGCAACAGAGAAAGCTTGCTTTACTATTAACTTTCACATAAATAAATAGAGAGCGACATACACATGTGTGGCCACCTCCCAATTCATTCTCTGCCTGGATGCAAAGCAGTGGAAGCTGTATGAGGACTTTATGATTTGAATGAGTTTTCACGAAACAGTAGGTTACAGCATATTGTTTGGACATTAGTTATCCTACTGAACCTTGGGAGACCTAAATGAGTATTTAAATCTCAGACATATATGCCAGGATGTAAAAAGTTGACCCAGCACTTCCAATAAGATAAATAAAAGCTTGAACTTTATTGATGATCCATAAAAAATGGCATATATGCCAGGATATACCATAAATGACTGATAGATTCAGATCCCAATTTTGGGACCCACATATATCTCCAGAACAAGGACCCCCTTGACTTCCTGTCATTGGGTACTATCATCTACTCCTTTAATTCACGTAAAAGAAGTGACATGTCACAGTCTAAACTACATCATGGATTCTCATTAAAAACAATGACATGGAGTCACACATGTTTTTATGTGGGTCATGATCTTGAATTTGAATCTGCATAGAAAAAACTCTCATCCACTTACATGCACATAGAATATCTCAAGAACCAAAGTATCACGTGCTGAACAAATCAGCTATTGTGGTGCATATGGGACCTTCTACTATCTATTACCACCTCTTAAACAGTACATGTATCTTGGAGATTGTTGGTTGTCCTGGATCACAGACTTCAGCAAACTGATTGCAAATGTCTGTAGTTAACTCCAAGTTATTGCAAAATTACAATAAAATCAGGTCTTTATTGAGTCTAAACAGTAGAAAACATGGAGGCACAAGATCAGATCAGATCATGCTATGATTAAGAACCATGCAAGGGTTCAAAACGCATAAGCGCTTCTCTGATCTGGTCTTGTGCCTTTTTATATTTTAATATATTTAGATACCAAGAAAGACTTTTAATACATATTAAATGTTTGCTTGGAATTTACTAAATTATGTTACCGCACAAGTTGCAGGTGCAATTTATGCAAAGGGACATAGCTGCTGCAATGGTGTTGTGGTGAGCGGGCTACCTAAGTGTGTATATCTGCATACCATATATATGTAGATGTCAATAAGCAATTACCAGTGGGTAACATTAGTCTATAGGAGACTTTTCAAAGTTTTATATGGAAACCATAAAGTTCACCAAAGGGAAACCACTTTTTAATATTTTTTTTTTATTTGATCTTTTCCTCTACTTACATGACACAAGTATTGCTACATTTAGACATCTTACCTATAATCACAACAGGTAGTGTTGGGCTGGGGTGCCACCAGTGGACTTTCATTCTGGAAGTCCACAAGTGGTGTTAATTCTGCGAGCCCACCAGTGGTGTTGATTCTGGTGGCCCATTAGTGGTGTTGATTCTGGTGGCCCACCAGTGGTGTTGATTCTGGGGGTCCACAAGGGGAGATGATTATGGGGTCCACTAGGGGAGTTGATTCTGAGAGTCCACCCTAGAGCTACTGTATATGTCTCTTAGAATCTGCCTCTTATTTTTTGCCTTTTTCTCACTGCCTCTCTCAAGGATGTATTTGCAGTTTAAAAGAAACTCCAGAAACTCCAGTTCTGGCCCCACCGAGGGTACCCCTTGTTTCCCAGTGGGCTAGTCCGAGCCTGGCAACAGGAGAAGGCTCCGTTATAGAATTAAAGGCAACTCAAGGACTTCCTTAATCCGATGATTGGAATGATTGCTATAAATCTCTCGCCTCAGTCAGAAATCTGTAATTTAACATTTTATGTGTACTTAGCACATTGTGTCTTTTTCTTATAAACCATATAAAAACTGAAGGACAATTTTGTTCCAATATTTCGATTTCACACTATTCAAATTTTTTCCACTCACTGGAGATATTTATGTGTTTTTCTTTTTTTTTCTTTTTGTGTGAAATTTCCACTTTGCTACACTTTTGAAAATTGAAGAAAATAATTTTATGTTGGGTCTATTCTTCACTAACTCTGCCTTTCAAGCTAAAACAATGCAATAAATGATTTCTCTTATAACTTGAAGATTATCAAAGGCAAAGCAGCTTTGACTTGCATAAAGCACCATGACAGACAAGGAAGGTGGGAGAGACAAGCTACAGGCAGGCAGTGAAGACTGGTGGCAGGGCGGCAGGACGTGTGCAGCCACTTGTGAAAATAACTTGGTTTTGATCACATGCAAGAAAAATGTTATTTTATAACCTATCATGCAGAGTCACTCTAAAAAATGTAAGATACATATTTGGCTTGTTCAGACATAAAGCCACTTTGTTGTAAATAGTCGCCAATTTCATACTCCAGCACTGTTTAGAAATGAAAGATGTACAGTGATTGAGTTCTATGGGCCAAAGTGTCAGATTTCTCTAATACAAATTTGATAGATGAGTCCCAATGTAGTATGCATGTGTATGCTAAGATGTACATCAAAGAGTGGGTAGTACATAGCAAAGATAAAAACAAGCATCCACTTTGATCCTGTTATCCACCACCCACAACCAAAGTGTTTGGTTTCCTTCAATGAAGCTTGGGTTAAGTGATTACCCCCTTGTTAGCTTGAAAGTTGTCATTAGGGAGAGGCACCATGTAGGTTAGTGGAGACTTAACCACTATTAGTTGCTCCACTGAAGCTTAAAATATTCAAAAAGGTTCATGGGAAATGAGCAGCGTCACCTATCAGATGCAGCAATTCTCAAATCTTATCCAACGCACTGAGCCTTGCAATGTGAAAGGGATTAATACCAAGCAGATATGCTTCTGCAAACAGCTGTTTCATGATATTTGTCCCTCATCAGTGCCAAGTAGAATACTGATTGGCTAGATGAGAGGCTCTAGGTCTAGCTCAAAAGGGGTAACATTTTCAACAGGTTCTTGTCACCAATAAGCAAAGGCAGACATGTCAACTCAAATGATTATATCGGAAGTAGACCTTTTCTTTTTCTTTCCTGTCACCCAATTAATTATAGTTTTTATCTGGTTTGTCACTGCTACCTAATGGGAGGGTTCAGCATGAAAAATGATGGCCAATAATCTCTTCATAGGCAAGTAAATGCAGATTCAGCTTCTGCATATTGAGTTTAATCTCTACAAGTTCCCACCAAATTGACAGTCACATAATGCATTTGATGCCATTGAGGCCAGAGTAAACAGCAACAAACATGGTAGAGAACACGGCAATAGGTGTTGGCACGTCAATTCCTTCCTTAAAGCGTTTTCCCATCTCGGACATAGATGGCATATCCTCAGGATCTGTAACAAAAATGTCTGGTAAGTTTGGGTCCCACTTCATCTCAAGAACAGGGTTCTCCTTTTCATCTATTTTCATTTGTGCCATGGATGTATAGAACGAAGAAGTGCACAGTTCTCTCCATTCACTTTAATGGAAGTTCCGGGTATAGCTGAGGAAGATAATTCAGTTGTAATTGGAACTTACACTGAATGAACCAAGAGAACCGCACATGCACGGCCACCTCTCCATTGTCCTTACCCATAACACGGGTGAAGAGACACATTTGATTATGGCTGCCGCAATCTTATTTGTATGAAACATAAATTTTCCAACTGAATTTTTGGAAACAATGTGAAAAAAAATCCACAGCAGAAAAATTAGCCCTGTTGGAAAAAAAGGATGAATCTATGTCCACAAACCTGGCAGGAGTCTGAGGTTCAACCTTGTGTTTTTACTGTGGAAATACACGTCAAATTACAAAATGATGTGTGAACATACCCTTATGCCACTGCTGACACAATACATTAGTGGTCACTATCTTTTACAAGTGCTATTGTAGCACATAGATTTTTCTATTACGACGGGTTATCATATATCTGCACCTACAGAAGTAAATGTAGTCAGCCTTATTTTTTACATATAAAAATAAGGAAAGTATTAAAAATTATTTTTATATTTTTATATATTTATATTTTTTCATGTAATTTTAGTCCCTCTAGGGCACTTGACCACTAGTGGGCACAATGATTTGTACTAGTGAATTGCAGAATAGTGTACAATTACAACTCTACTTTTACACCCTACCTCTAGTAGGTGCAACAATATGGTAGATGTGGGGGCTTTCATTAGTCTCTGTGACGATATGACTGCCAGTTGGCACACCACAATTGTATAGTAGGAAACCTGATCAAGAGATGAACGGGGGCATCCTCCTTCTATAGTTAAGTAGATAAATGGCCTGCGTTATCTCTGATCCTGGCAACTAAAGGCAGATGCCAGCTGCAACAGCCAGTACCTACTGTGTATAAGGTGAGCTTCTGAGTCTACTCCATACATTCTTACACCACCAGGCAGAGGTAGGTGAACTAGGCCGGTGCCTAACCCTGCCTTCCCATCCTCCCGGTCCTGATAGACTATTTATTGTGCTGCTTAAAAGAGTTGTAAAAACATGGTCATTGACAATTAGATCATAATGAAGAATAGCTCAGTGTCCTAAAATGATCACTTTGCAGTAGGCAGCAGGGATTTTTGGGCCTCTGTGGGAGCAATATGAGGTTGAATATCATAAACCCAAGTAAGGTGCTGAAGACAGAAATGTTAATATTTAGCAATTGGGAATTTTTAGCCCTTATTAAACCAACAGAGCGCTTGAATTAGTATCTATTAAAATTTTGCAGGCTACAGTATGATACACTGGGAGAAATAATTATCAGCATTGGAAGACATGGTAAGGGCAAGTCTCCACAGCACGGGTTTTCGGCCGGTTTTTCAGGCGGTTTGCGGTTTTGCAGACCGCCTGAAAAACCAGCCAAAAATGAGCACAATGGGCTCCTATGGAAAACCCATGCAGCAGTCCCCACTGCACGGGCTTTCCGCCCGGCAGTTTATCCGCCTACGGGCCGCCTCCAAAATGTTCTACAAGCACATTCTTCCATCCGGTTTTCGGACAGAATATGCGCAAGTGAATGTGAAGGTGGAGGGCTTTTCTCCACTCATGCACGGCACACAAACCGGACAAATAACGGTCGGATAAACCGTATTTGTCTCTTGCCATGGGGACACAGCCTAAGTTGATATTGTTCATTCTTATCCATCTCAAAATCAAACTATGAATCCTATTCACAAGTCATTTTTATGACCCATAGAAATTGACACAGCTCAGTTCTGTTACAATGCAGGGATCTTCATGGTACCACGAAACAGTTGCCATTAGACGTATAATAGCAGATATCAGTCACTGAGGGGAGCAGTTATACATCAGGCTGTAGCTCACTGAGCGTGTCTTCATGGACTGTATTTTCAGAGATTCCATTATAGATTGCTTTATATATTTAGATAGCTTTATTTGCTAGCAGGTTAGGGCTCTCATATAAACTCCTATAATCAAGTCTTGCTTTATTTTTTTCAGCCATGTAAATTGGAGTTACCCTTTAAACTAATGTATTTAAACCTCAACATGCTGTGATAGAAATGCTTTTTTTGAGCTTCTTTGAGCATTTCAACTTTGTGTCCTATATTTCTTCTATGTTCAGTGGGGAAATTAGGTGCTGATCAATGGGATGGCAGGTGCCACTGTACATGGGTAAGAGTAAAGGAGGGTCTGGTCATTTGCGGTGTGCCTGTCTGATGGTATCCCCACTGTTGAGTTTTCCTCTCTGTCTTCATTTTATTTCAGTAGTGAGGTCAGTGGGACAAAATGCAAAAACAACAGACTTATCAATACTGTCTCTTAGACAGTGTAACTGTACACTAGGCAGTCTTACGATGCACCATATTTATCATAATGTTGATAAATGTGCCACAGGGTAGAACTGTAATCTAATTTTACACCTTTTTTTAAGCTTTCTTTATGCCACTAACTAGGTCAAAATGTTGGTGCATGACAGGCCACGTCTCTTTGCACTAAGCCATACCTCTGCTTACCAAAACCATGCCCCTTGTATTAGTCAAGGCAGTTCTAGAAACTGTCTAGAACACAGAATAAATGTTTTGTAAAGCATGCACAACATTAGTTTTGGCACAAATTGCGCCAGAAATCTGACACCACTGCCTTGATAAATGTGCCCTAATATGTGCATAAGAGGGTACAGGCTTACAGAGTTGTGGAGTCTCCTTTTGAGGTGGATCTCATTGAAATCCACAGGGCTTCTTAGCCACACACCATTTACAGGTAAGTTGTGTTCAGCTGCACTTGGAACTCCCATAGAACAAAAAAAGAGAGTTATGTGCAGGCACCTGACTAACTCCAGTTGTTCAACTGCTTATACAGTCTCAGAAGAGGCAAAAAAGCAGAGAAAGAGAGGCAAAAAGCAAGATGCACAGTATCTAAGGCATGTACAGTCAGTCATTTATAGTGGCTGTATTCTGGGACCCTAAAATAAAGTCCACCGATAGGCCCCAAAACAGTTCAACTGGTAGGCCCCTAGAATCAACTCCACCTCTGGGCCCTAAGCACCCCAGTCTGACACTGAACACAAAATGTCTATTAGCAACTTCCACTGAAACATACGGCACATGCTCCAGTTTCAGGACATCAAGGATCATGTTGAACTACTCAGTCATCTTAATACCAAGACTTTCTCTTCACTTGGGTGTTCAGAACACCAGCACATGCACAGTGTTTTCACTGGAGGTTGTGGAAGGATTTAGTGCATCACATGCCCCTACATATGTGTCCGTCATCTTGATGTGAGCTGCATTTTGTTGGGCAAAGAAGACTTTGATAACTAGAGGCTATGGCTTATTAGAGTGATTAAACAGTACAATACATCTAACGAGTACATGTTACATATTTAGTTATATGCAGTATATAAGATGCCTATGTTTCCCTTTCCAGTACATTTTTAAAGACTATGCATAATGCAGCCAACCCCCTTAACCCAACGGCTGAGTGAAAGAAGGCAAAGGATTTTTGAGCTCTCTATTGATAGACTTGGCTCTAATAAATCATAAGATTCCCTTACATTTTAAATGCAAACATTTTTTATGTGATGTTTATATACTTTATAATATTGACATGCTGTCATTGTTGGACAAATACACCTTCTCACATAGCTCTCAGTATTTTCTGCTCTACCCACAACACACAGTCTTACATACAATGAATCAATAGGTGAAAACAGACTTAACAAAGGCAATTTGGCTTGTTACTGCTGGCTGAACATCTTAACAATGATCTGGAGTGTTCCTGCTGGCTGACCAGCGCAATCACAGAGAATTCTTGCTTTTACCAATGTAGCAAGTTGAGAAATCTCATCTCTAGATGGTTGCGTCCTGCTGCTGTGACCTGACAAGGAGATACAGAATAAGGTCTGTCTCCTTACTGACCGTATCTTCATTGCAGTGGACAAGGTTATCCTATCATTTGCTGTGCAGCAGACACTGGGTCGCCTTGCTCTCATCTACGGGTCATTATCAATTGCCAGATTTAATTATTCATCCCACTGGGCATCAAGTTGAAGCATCAGCAGTGAGCATTGGTGTGATGGGACAAAGGCAAATCACATTTTATCAGCTTTATAACGTTTGCTGTTATCATTACACATAGATATATGTCATAAAATCACACCGCTGATACACCCCAGCAGGAAGGGATCTTTTTAATGCCAGATTAAGGGATGGCTTGCTTCTGCTTGACCTTATGGGCATATGTCCCAGGTGCACCGACAACCCACTGTGCCCTGTGCAGTATTTTTCTTAGCACCCCTGTATTGCATACAGTGCACCAATAACATAGCACACAGTGTATAAATATGAGTGCCATCTAATATGGTGCATAAGGGTATGTTCACAAGGATTAATTTCGGCACGTATTTTGCGCCGTTTTTTAGCTCAAATTACGAGCGGGTTGCGCCCAAAAATTACAGAAAATTTTTTGTTCTCAGGGGGAGAACTTTGGATAACGCCCCCTCCCCCTTCTCTTTCCCAATACGATCGTTTTTGTCTTGCGGGGGGGAAAGTTTAAGTGACAGTCTTTTACTTCCCGGCGAATATGCCCACGCGGAAATTGACCCTTTTGGGCCGGGGGGTCCCCCCCAAACGTGCACGTGCGGGAGTACGCGTAAAAAGCGAAACCCCCAAAAAATTCCCCGGGTTTAATTGGGGGTAAAACTGTACGCATCGCAATTCACTGTGTGGCCTTTAAAAATTTTTAAATAAAAATTTATTGTTTTTATTATTTACTTACTACAATAAAAAAGCGGGCCAATTAGTAGCTCCAAATTGTATTGCAATACTGTGCTGTACAATTAAAACTGTTATAAAATTTAAATTAGGTTGTAGCCAACCACAAACCTTGAAGGGCAAAAAAATTTCTAGTCCCCATATAGCAAAAATTTGGAAAGTAACCAGTTTGGGCCCTTTATATAGAGAGGGGGAATTTGTTTCTAACGAAGGGGAAATTTCATTTAGAATTTCAGGAAAATTTTGGTTCTGAAGGGAAAGTCAAAGTTTGGGGGACTTCGGGTGGTGAACGAAGTGTGTTTTTGTTTGATAAAAGGTGGGGGAAAACATGGCGCTACATGGGGCAAAGCATTTTGGGAGGAAGAAGGGCTTAGCCTGAAGGCTTGGAAAGGGGGGGGGTTTAAAACCCAATCAGGGGACCGGCGGGTTTTCTGTGACGTCACCCCCACTATAAAAGGGTTCGGGCGCGACGGGGGAGCTCATACCGCTTTCCCCTGTACTGATAAGGGAAGGTGCTGCCCCCGGCTGATTTTTCCCCGAAGTACGATTTTTATACAGCGATTTTTGTGGGGTGTCTCGTTTGTCTCAGGCTGTTTCCTAATGTTCTTTTTTGATTTTTTGGGGTTTTTGGGAAATCTGAAGTTCAGTGTGCGTCCACTGCTGCGGCATATAAAATTTTTAATGCTATCTGCTCACAGCAAAATTGAATACCCAAAGGGGGGTTTTTAACCCTTTTCCCTGTTGTTTTTCATTTAAAGAAACGCGTTTTTACAATACAAATACCCTTCTTTTTTGGGCCTGTTCAATTTTTTGGGAGAAATTTACATCCAGGGGTTAATTTGCTTTGTTATCAGCTGTAGTGCCCCAAGAAACCGTCATTTTCAACCCCCAAAATTTATACTTTTTTCCCTGTACCCCAATTCAAAAAAGCAAAAGGGTTTTAATTAAATTTTATCTCTTTTTGTGTGGCGTAAAAAAAAACGCAATTGTAAAAACGTAAAAAGTTTTTGTTTGGGGGTGGCTAAATTGTTTGGCGAAATTTTAAATCCGGGGTTTAAATTTAAAGGGCATGTTTTTCAGTTTGTGGTGACCCCAAAAATTAAAACCGTAAATTTTCAACGCCAAAATATATACTTTTTTCCCTGTAGCATAATTAAAAGAAAAGGGTTAAATTAAAATTTTTTTCCCTCTTATTGTGTGGCGAAAAAAAAAAACCGCATTGTAACACGCTACAAAGTTTAATGGTTTGGGTGGCTAATTTTTTTGGGCGCAATTTTACATTAGGGGTTAATTAAGCGTTTTTTTTTCAGCTGGGGTTTGACCCCAAAGGGAACCTTTCATTTTCAACCCCAAAAATAAAAAATTTTTTCCCTTGTAGCAAAAATTTCACAGCGGGGTTTAATTCCCAATTTTTTTCTCTTGTTGTGTAGCTTTAAAAACACGCCATTGAAACCGTCAAACTACTTTTTTTTTGTGGTGGTCAATTGTTTGGCGCAATTTAACCCCGGGGGTTAATTAAGCGTTGTTTTTCAGCTTTTGGTTTGACCCCAAAGAAAACGGGTCTTTTTCAAACCAAAATATATACTTTTTTTCCTGTAGATAATTCAAAAGAAAGGGGTAATTTTAAAATTTTTATCTCTTATAGTTGTGGCGAAAAAAAACCTGCATTGAAAACACGCTAAAAAGGGCTACTATTTTGGGGTTTGGTTTCAATTTTTTTGCCGCAATTTACATCCGGGGGGTTAAATTTAAAAGCGTTTTTTTTTCGCTGTGGTACCCAAAAAAAACCGTTATTTTCAACGAAAAATTATTTTCATTTTTCTTTTGCTTTAATTTCAAAAGGCAAAGGGTTAATTACAATTTTTTTTTTTTCTCTTGTTGTGTGGGCTTTAAAAAACCCCCCTTTGAAAAAACACGTTACAAAGTACTTTTTTGTGGTGGCTAAAATTTTTGGCGAATTTACATCCGGGGTTTTTAAGCGTTGTTTTTCAGCTGGGGTTTGATCCCAAGAAAACCCGTCATTTTAAATGCCAAAATATTTTCTTTTTTCCTTTTGAAAAATTCACAAGAAAAAGGTTAATTCCTTTTTTTTCTATTATAGTGGGGCGAAAAAAACACTGCTTTGGGTAACACGCTACAAAGCTACTAGTTTGTGGTGGTCCAATTCTTTGCCGAAAATTTACCCCAGGGTTAAAAAAAAGCGTTTTTTTTTCAGCTGGGGTTTGATCCCAAGAAACCTTTCATTTTTCAACCCCCAAAATTTTAAAACATTTTTTCCTTTTCCCCAATTTTTCAAAAAACGAAGGTTTTTTTACAATTTTATCTCTTGTTGTGTAGGGGTTAAAAAACCCCACCATTGAAAACCACGTTTCAAAGCTACTAGTTTGTGGTGGCCCCAAATTTTTTGGGCGCAATTTACACCCCGGGGTTTTAAAATTAAGCGTTGTTTTTCGTTTGTGGGGGCCCAAAGAAAACGTCATTTTCAACGCCAAAAAATAAAAATTTTTTTCCTTTTAAAATAAATTCACAAGCAAGGGTTTTTAATTACAATTTTATCTTTTATTGTTGGGCTTTAAAAAAACCACTTTGTAACATGCAAACAAAGCTCTAGTTTGTGGGGGTCAATTCTTTGGCGCAATTTACATCCGGGGGTTTTAAATTTAGGTTTTTTTTTTGCGGTGGTGTTTCCCAAAGAAACCGTCTTTTTCAACGCCCAAAATATATACATTTTTCCTGTACCCTTTAATTCCCCAAGAAAAGGGTTTAAAATTACTATTTTATCTTTGTTTTTTGGGGGTTTAGAAAACACCTTTGTAAACGCTACAAAGCTAGTGGTTTGTGGTTCTCAATTTTTTTGCCCAATTTAATCCGGGGTTAATTAAGGGGTTGTTCTCCCTTTTGAAACTCTTTTAAAAGGGAAATTTTTGGTTTTTCACCGCCAAAAAAAAAAAAATTCGTAGCAAAAATTCCCTTTTTCCAAAGGGTTTAATTAGCCTGTTTGTTCTTTTATTTTCAGTAAAATACACAGATTTTTTAAACGGCACAAAATTTCAATTTTTCCTGCCCATTTGTGGAGCGCCCAAATTTTTAAAACCAAAGGGGTTTTCCCAAACTTTTTAAAGGGTTCATTTTGGGGGCAAAAAAATGGGTGTGTATTTATATATAAAAAGATATCTTCTTAAAAAAGTGTCTGTACATTTTAAAAAAAAACAGTATGTCCCGAAGGTGGGAGGGGGGGCCGCCCTTACTGCGGAAATGTCAGAGGGGACAAAAATTTCCCGGCCCCCAAATCGCAGACAAACAAGGGGGTGTCGCAGCAGGGGGCTTTGGTGAGGCCCCCAACTGCCGCTTGGTCCCCCCCCCCCTAGGCCCCGGCAAGGGGTGTTCTGACTAAAAAACCCAAGGGGGTTTTTGGGTTGGTTGACTAGGTCATCCACTTCCTCCCAAAATTTACATCTGGGCAACCCCAGCCCAAAAATCGGGGGGGGAACGTCGACACAACCCTTAGTTTTTTTTTGGGGGCTGATGGGAGCGGGAACGGGGTCAGCGGCCCCCAAACCCGGGCCCCAAACCCCCTCCCGTCCCAATCCCGGGTTCCCTCAGCCAGAGAAACTACTATGTGGTCTGGGCTTAGCGCCACTATATAGCGGGGGGGGGAAAGAACAATTTGACGGGGGCAGGGCTGCAGCTCTTGGCAGCGAAGAAGGGGCCCAAAATTTTCCCCCCCTTCTTGCAGTAGGCCCGGGAAAATATAGATGTTGAGAGTGGCATGGGGGGTCATGATTTTAGGGGGCAGCCCCTTTCATACCAAGAACCCCCGGGGATGAAAGGGCAGCAGGACGATGAAACAAAAAATAAGTGTTTATTAGCCGGGCCGCCCTTGGGAAAAGGGGGGAGGCAAGGGCTTTTATCATCGTCAGGAGAAAGGGGCGGGCGCTTTGGGGGTAAGGGGAGGGTGCAAAACCGTTGGGGTTTTTGTGGCCCCTGAGGGCGCAGGGTTGGGGTAGCCCGTGTGGAGGTCAGGAGTTTTAAACGGCCCCGGGGTAATGGAAAAAACCCCCTTGAAAGGGCCCAAAAAGGTTGCGGCCCAGGGGCTCAGCGAAGGCAGCCGGGGGGGCAGTAGTCACTCAGTGAAAAGGGGTTGGCGGTTAAAAACCCAAAATCGGCGGTGGTGTGGCAGTTCTTTGCTTTAAGGGCCCGGAGGAGCCGAAAAATGGGGTTTTTTGTGAATTTTGTAAGCAGAAAATTTAAAGGGTGGCCGGGAGCTAAAGTTTGGGGACCCCGGGGCCCCGCGGGCAACACATGCATGGTCACCAAACCGGGGGGGCCTGGGGAATCGTGGGTCAGATGTGGGGTCCACCTGCCCCCGCAGCAAAAAGCAGCAGAGCAGCGTCCCGCCATTGCCCAATGCATGCCATTTGCAGCCCTTTAAGGGTCCAAAAACCTCTGCTGAAAGGGGCGTTTTTCTTTGAAAACCTTTTTCCCCGGGCCAGATGTCCTGCTCCTCGCTTTTCATGGCCCCCAGCAGTCGGTTTTGCGAGGCGTTGCAAAAAGAAAACGTTTTGTGTCCAAAAAAATTTCCTTAAATGCCCGCGTGACCGTTTTTCCTGTCCAAGTTGTTGGGTTTCTGCAGTTTCCCCCCTTTCCAAAATTTGGTGGACTCCCGCCCCGTTCAGAGAATTTAAAGGTTGTGCCGAGGGCCCGGTTTGGAAAAGTTCCAAGCCCTAAATTTTTTTTTCCAAAAAAAGGGAGTTCCCCCACTTTATTTAAAAAATGTTGAAAAGAAGGTGGGCCCCGTCCTTGGGGTTTTTTGGTTTGTTCCAAGGTGCCGGGGCGCAGAAGTCTGGAGCTTAACTACGGTTTTGGGGCCCAAATACATGTACTTTACGGCCCCTGGGTTTTAATGTGCTTCCTGCCCCGGAAAAAACAAAAACTTGGACAGGGCGCCGCTTTCTCCCCCACGTTGTCAAACCCGGGCTCCTGCGCCCCAAAAATTTTCCCCTCCTCCTCCCCCACATCTCAGCCTTTTCAAGTACTGCTCCATCATAACCCCATGGTAAAGGCAAGCGGTTTTTTCACGCAGTTCTTTCCCCCTGATACAATTGGGGGAAAAAAAACAGCAGCATATACCGATAATGCAAAAAGGGGGGGGTGCACGCCAAAAAAAAGGGCCCGGTTTAAGGCCAAAACCAATAGAAAAAAATATTTTGTAGGCAGCACTTCAAAAAAGCGAAAACTTTTTTTGAAACCCCAAGACAGAAAAAGTTTCAGCTTGAACAGCCCTTTTTTAAGCCTTTAAAAAAGGGTCTGTTCAGGCCGAAACTTTTTGTGTTGGGTAAAAAAAGTTTTTTTGCTTTTTTGAAATGCTGCCTACTTATATATTTTTTTTAATTTCGTTCTACACCTGATTGGGCCCCGGGGGAACGAAGTCACAAGGGGGGGACTGGTCCGCGTCAGGAGCAAGAAATCGTTTGTGGCTTTTTCCCCGCCAACTGCAAAAACGGGAAACCCTTGGGGGACGGGCAATTTGGGGGGGAAAGGTGGGCCGCGCTTTCACCGAGGGGGGATGGTCATGCGCCCTGCATGGCGCAAAGTGTTCAATCCCGGTTGTTTAAAAAAGGTTCCCGAAGGCTTCCACTGATCTCAGAACAAATTTTGAAAAAAGGCCCGGAAACTGTGCATGCCCTTTTTCCATTGTACAAAGCCAGGAAAAAAACCCTCCTCGAGTTGGGAGCGGCCCGAACGGCCCCCCCCAACACACTCTGTTAAAGCAAAGTTTCCAACCCCTTGGAATTCCAGCCCCGCCCCATGTTGGACGACTGTATGAACAGAGAAAGGCCCTTAACGATTTTTTTTATGTTTCCAGGCAGACAGAAGTACCCCCCTGTGTAACTTTGATGTCAGCCAGTGGCAGCTCATGCGTGACACCTGCGTTTGTTGAGGCCATTCGAGGAGGCAACGTTATTTGTCAGTCGCCAGGACTACGGGATGAAACGTCATTCCACTGCTTTCATGCCCTGGAACAGATGCTAAAAAATCTGTCGGGGGCAGGGGGACTAGAGAGTGGGGCGACTAATCTCGCGGGCCACATGAGTTCGGTGGGGGACTAAAATGGAGGAGGGGAGGACATTGGAGCAGAAGCATTGTCGGGTAAAAATGAGTGGATTTCTACCCAGGTGACAAGAGAGGAGGAGCAGGAGCAGGGAGGAGCTAGATGGAGATGAGGAAGACGAGGCAAATGACCCGCAAGCACCGTGGCGGGTATACAGTGGAGATGGAGGCAGGGAGCCCCTCGGAGTCACTTGAGCAGATGGCCCGCAGCATGCTGATTTGCCTGGCTAGTGAACAGCCGAATAGTCAGCATCCGGCAGAGGGATGATTTTCTGGCTCTCCACCTATTGGACCCTCGTACCGGTCCAAAATGGGACCCTTTTTTCCCCAGCTATTGAGAGGGGGGGACAAACTCAAATTACTATAGGGAAATCCTCCGTGTCGTTGGCCGCTGCCCATGGCGGCATCATCCTCCTCTGACAAGGTCTGACCGGGGGGTTCTTCAGCGCTCACATATACTGCCGCGGCTGCCGGGGGAAGGTGGGGGTGTCGGAGCAGTACCGCTCATCAGCAGCAACCTAAGTCTGGAGTCACTGATGAGCAGCTTCCTTCACCGCCTAGTGAGGAGGGTAGTCGCCAGCAGCAGCAGCAGGACCTGGAGCAGACCTGAACCAAAGTAGTGGCCTACTTGGGAAAGCACTCTGCCACCCCAGTTAGAAGATCCGCTGGACTACTGGGCAGCCAAACTGGATGTGTGGCCCCAAACTTGCCGAGTTTGCAGTGGAGAAGCTGTCCTGCCCGGCCAGTAGTTTTGGCATCAGAGTGGGTGTTCAGTGCGGCGGTGGCCATCGTTACCCCAAGGAGAACCCACTTGTACACCGGAAATGTAGAACGACTAACCTTTGTCAAAATGAATTAGGCGTGGATCGGCCAGGATTTCCACACACCAATGCCTTAGGCGTCAGGGCTTTCATCAGCCATGACGCCTCACCCAAACTGTGAGAAATGAGTCTGGGTTCAAATACCTGCCTCAGCCCCTATTCTGATGCCGCCACCCGCCTGATGGGCCCCACATCTGCTGACAGTTTCTCCATCTGCCATCAACCATCTTTACCAGGGACCGGTATTGCCCCCCACCTCCACACTCTGTCATTGTGGGCCCCTTGTCTGACCTCTTGCTGCTGCTGGGGGCTGCTGCCGTGACTTAAACACTCTGTCATTGTGCCACTGTCTGTCCTCATACTGCTGCTGTGGCTGCTGCCGTGTCCTACACACTGTGTCATTGTCCCACTCTGTGGCCTATTCCTGTTTTTGCCACTCCAGAATTGTCATTGTGCCACTGTCTGACCTCATGGCTGCTGCTGTGGTGCTGCCGTGACCTAAACACTGTGTCATTGTGCCTGTCTGACCTCATGCTGCTCCCGTGACCTACACACTGTGTCTTTGTGCCACTGTCTGACCTCATCGTGCTGCTGTGGCTGCTGCCGTGACCTACACACTGTGTCATTGTCCCACTCTGGGGCCCCCTTACTCCTGTTTTTGCCCCCTTTCCAGAATGCCATTGGAGCCACTGTCTGACCTCATGCTGCTGCTGTGGTGCTGCCGGGGGACCTACACACTGTGTCATTGTGCCACTGTTGACCTCATGCTGCTGCTGTGGCTGCTGCCGTGACCAAACACACTGTGTCATTGTGCCTTTGTCTGACCCCTGCTGCTGCTGTGGTGCTGCCGTGACCTACACACCTGTGTCATTGGGCCACTCTGTGGCCTATTCCTGTTTTTTGCCACTCCAGATGTCATTGTGCCACTCTTGACCTCATGCTGCTGTGGCTGCCGCCGTCACCTCCACACTCTGTCACTGATGTTGCCACCTGAGCCCTGAGCTTGTTTTTTTCCAGCTGTCGCTCGCATGACTTTAACAGGCTACATTCCCCCTTCAGTTTTTTGGTCAGTTTTGCCCTCTTAAGTGCCCAGGGAATTTTAGAGTGAAGCGATTCTAAGAGCGGCGGCTGTCTTTGTGGCGTGTCATACTAAACACAACATTGTATGAAGACCAAACCAAGCTCCCTCTTCATATTTAAGCATGGCACAACGTTCTACAGCACCCTGCAGGCTCTGTGCAGCCTGGAAATAGTTGTTTTTTAACATGATTCGTGGCAAAGTAATTCGGAACGAAGTTATTTTTTCCCGAGAAATTCGGCGAAGTGAACGAAACGAATTTCGGGAAATTCGCCCATCTCTAGTCATATACTCCAAAACCTGGCCCTGATCATAGAAGGTGCTGGAGCCATCAGAATGATCCTCCTCTGACCCTGTTGCCACAGTTTTCAATTATATATGTATAGATCACTGCCCATCAGTCTCCTCCATACAAATGTTTAAAAGAAGAGTGGAGAGGAATCATATATGCATAATGTATGGCAATTTCTTTCAATTACTTTCCAAAACCAGATTAGGAGAAAATCAATTATACTGAAGCGACTTGTTCTGTAAAGCAACTTTATATCTTCCTAAAGTAAGCAGGTTTATAACATCATGGCTATGTATTATTCATGCACATCACTACTTTGAAGGGTCGGGAGGAGACAGACATGATTAAGTGGAAGGTATGGAGCAAAGTTCTAAGGTATGGACAGGGCTGAGCTTCTCTAAGATCTAATGGAGTTTATTTAGGCAAAACACATGGACAGATTCTAGGATTTGAATCCTGGATCTTGTATCTACTTTATATCTATATCAGTCTATCTATTTAGCAAAGAGAAAAAAATCACAGCACAGAGCCATTTTCATGTAAGGGAGCCAAAACATCATCTTGTGATATTGGGGAATTAAATACACTGTTTTTTTTTTCACTCTTTATGTGGTTAAGTGCTGTAATTTTTTTTCTCTTTGCTCTCTTGAGTTCAAGACCAAGCTCATTATCACTTCTAATTATTGTATTTTTAGAAAGTGCTGCTGTTTTTTTTTCTATCTCTTTATTTTATCTGTCACACTGACCACATGTACTTTACTTTTATATACATGTTATGTTTTTATATTATATATATATTGTGGCAGAATGACCGCAGGCAGTCGCATGTTTATGCCACTGAGTGGAGCTATACATAAGATCCACAAGCAACACGCCACCAGGGTACTTGGCCTTGGTGGGATATGAGCTATCCATATATGCTGTCAGCCACAGTCAGCGGTTGGCAGCCGTTTATAGTTATTTCTGGGTCGGGAGTAGACAGAGTGTTGTTTGGGTGTCTACTCCCCGTTTTCCAGCCCAGGTTTTGGGCCAGTCCCTGGAGGGCTATAAAAGGCCTGGGCCTGCAGGTGTTTGGGGGGTGTGGTTACTGCTAGAACCTAGAACAGTAGTGGAGCTGAAGAGAGGCTCTGCCCCCAGAGGCTAGTGGGAAGCCTGTATATCAGTGGTGGCTGTTTAGAGGTGTGTTATAGTGGTGCTGAGAAGTAGGCTCAGACCACACGTTAGAGAGGGCCTCTCATTGAGTTGAGTAAGTGGCCAGACATCCGAGATGTTTGCCTGTTTATGTTGTTATAATCCTGTGCTTGAAAATAAAGCTGGCTGAGGCCAGGTTAAAGAGACTCCTGGTGTCAGAAGGTTGATGTGCCAATCCCGATCTACCAGAGAATGGCGATACAGGAGCTAAGGAATCCTCCCGGATTGGTCAAGGATAGTATCCAAGCATGAGTGAAAGCTCACACGATATATTTATATATTTAATATTTATGTATAGTGCAATATATAAGTATAACATATATTAAAGTAATGTACACGTGCTCAGTGTTCTGTGACAGAAAAAATATAGATAGATAGATAGATAGATAGATAGATAGATATATAGATAGATAGATAGATAGATAAAAAACAGCAGCACTTTCTAAAAAAAACAATAATTAGAAATGATAATGAGACTGTGGAATCTCTGCCAGAGGAAGTTGTCAGAGTTCAAAAAGAGCCTGGATGCATCTTTACATGTTTATATACTACACATGTGTAGGTCTGAAGCCATTGTTATTCTGTTACACTATCAACCTATCCATATTTCTCGATGACTGCATTCCTACACACATTCCATGGTTTGCAATATTTATTGTATATTGATGATTTGTGAATCCTCAGTAATTTTCCCTTTAATATATAACCATTAATGTTGTGGCCCATGATTGATTGATTGATTGATTGGTTTCTAGTAAGGCAGTTCCCCTATGTGATTCAGTACTGGGTCTATTGGGTTTCCTCAAGCACATTGGCCCAAGTGTAATTGCATCCTATGTAGCCCCTATAGTTATACCTTTACAAACAAACCAAGAGGCATCATTAAAGCCAACAAAACAATATTGCTCAAAAACTGTTCTGAAAATCATTTTCTTTCCTTAAATCGCTCAGTCCTAATTTATTTTTGTGTTGATTTTGGAGGGCTTTAGCTTTGATTATTCAAGCGCTTTAAATATATAATCATTGCATTTCACAATTTCTTGCATGTGGAGAGATGTAGTAACAATACAGAACAAAGACATCAATCTTGTTAATATATGGATGGAAGGAGCTTTATACAGACTACCAGATTTCTTAATCCAGTTGATGCAAATTAGAAAGTGTTGCAGCCTGTTGTGCTACATTGTTAATGTTTTTTTAGACATGTCTGTGATTAGGATGATTGATATTTTCATAAATTAGGAAGATGGGCTTATGTTCCAGAGTTTTCAAAAATTGATGCTGATAGGACCAGAATGGAGGGAAATAGAAAAAAAAACACATGCTTACTTCCTGGTCCCCTACTCCTGCTGTTCTGTAGAGCGCTTGAGATCCAATCATTTTCACTTTCTGTGCCATGGGGAAGTGAAGCTACACAAATCCAGGGTGCAAGAGAATGGCAGCAGTGGGGAATTGGGAGGCAAGTATGCTTTTTTCTATTTTCCCTTGCTATGGCCCCATTTAATGTTAATGTTATAAAACTGCAACACCCCTTTAAGTTTTTGGCTGGAGACTGGCTTCAACGTTAAAGTTAACTCTCAGTTAATACACACTATAGTCATGATAGAATTTACAAAAGAAAATCACAGAAAAATGGGACATTATTTACTCAAAAACACACCAAAGGCCATACTTACAGCTCAATGGCTGGACTAGACTGAACCCAGCAGAAGGCAACACAGGCCCCAGTGCTACTTGGGAAAGATAAACAGGTGCAGGTAATTGCTGAGCAGTAGCTCACACCCCCTCCACTAGGGGGACAATTAGATGATAAAAAACTGTACATTGAATTAATACCTTTTTGCACCAGTATGCAAAAAAGCCACAGTATAATACATGGGGAGATTGCACAAATGTAAAAATACTGATAAGACAATGACTCACACACCTTCTATGCATGAGGGGGTGGTTGCTAGTATTATAATCGCATATAGATAAGGCGATACAAAAGGATGCCATTAATGCAGATACGTGTGGTGCACCATGCTGGCTTACAGCCTATTACGCCACTACTATTCGATTGGGCAGGCTGCCCAGCACTTTTTAGGTGCCCAACACAAAATACAGACACCCTCTGCTCCCCAGTACTTTTGGGCAAAAAAATTACATACTTACAGTTCAATGACTAAACCCAGTAGAAGGCAACACGGGCCTCTGTGCTACATGGGAAAGATTAACAGGTGCAGGTAATTGCTGAGCAGTAGCTCACACACCCCTCCACTAAGGGAACAATTGAATGATAAAAAACTGCACATTGAATTAATACCTGTTCACACCAGTATGTAGAAAAGCCACAGTATAATACATGGGGGATTACACACATGCAAAAATACCAATAAGACAATCACTCACACACCTTCTATGCATGAGGGGGGTGGTTGCTGGTATTATAATTGCATATAGATAAGGCAATACAAAAGGGTGCCATTAATGCAGATATGTGTGGTGCACCATGCTGGCTTACAGCCTATTATGCCACTACTATTCGATTGGGTGAGCTGCCCAGCACTTATTAGGTGTCCAACACAAAATACAGACACCCTCTACTCCCCAGTACTTTTGGGCCCAAAAAATGTACATACCTACAGCTCAATGGCTAGACTAGACAACTGAACCCAGTAGAAAGCAACACAGGCCCCTCTGCTACTTGGGAAAGATAAACAGGTGCAGGTATTATAATTGCATACAGATAAGGCAATACAACAGAGTGCCATTAAATTAATTCAATGTGCATTTTTTATCATCTAATTGTCCCCCTAGTGGAGGGGTGTATGAGCTACTGCTCAGCAATTACTTGCACCTATTTATCTTTCCCAAGGAGGACAGGGGCCTGTGTTGCCTTCTACTGGGTTCAGTCTCTAGTCCAGGTATTGAGCTGGCCTTTGGTGTGTTCTTCATTATAGAGCTTGCAATAATAACTATTTTTCCCCTCCTCAACCTCACCTCAACTCATCAATTACTCTGGAAAAAAAACTGCAACAATTCTCTCTGGCTGAGAATGCATGTTACTTGTTACTCATATAAGTCTATGGACAGAGGAGGGGGGACAACAAGGGAGCTGCAATGTAAAGCAGAGAGACACAAAGAAAAGCTGCTCAAAGATCTACTTAGTGTTATATTATACCCTAGTACTTGATTTACTGCTAACACTAGTCTAAAATGCCTTCCATTTTGTTGGTGCCTCTGACAATGAATTACAAAGATTTAAGGAAGCATGATAATCTTCAACCAACTACCTCGGAGACAGTTGAAATTACTGGAGCCCATAGAGAGGAAACCGCTGAAATATAGTATGCTTATGTACTGGTTACAAATAGTATTTTTATTCCTATACACAAACATGACAGCTTATCCTGAAATGTTACCTCTAAATTTCATGTACACCTTAAATAGAGGCTTAAAAAATATGGTAAGTATGCAGTAAGCTCCCCCTAGTGACCGCTACAGTCAGACAAAATTTTATAATTTAACTACATACCAGTGTAATATAAAAGAGAGGTTTTGAAGTATTTATACAAAATATGTTGTGAAAAACAATAGCACAAGTTCTAAACCACAAATGAATGCTCACTTATCCAGTTGCAAAACCTTCAAATGATAACCAGATGCAGAAAACAGTAGAGAGAACCATGTCCAACCTCCTCAATGGTCACATTCAAAAATATATGAATAGAACCCTAGCCATGTGCTAAGTTGTGTTTAGCAGTAAACAATCAATATAGAAGTCCGCCCCTCCTTGTTCCAGGAATAAATGGCAAATAATTCTACTTAGGAACGACTCCACATTCTCTGTCACTTCTTCACACAAGATATATCCACTGCTCAGGGAAATACATAATTAGCAGACTTATATAGAGGAGTAAAGAATTCAACCAGTCACAAGGGATTTATGTGTACTCACAACAATAGCTACAGTCCAGCAGAGCTTGACTTTTATGTATATTATGTATATTTTTTTGCATAGCAGTTATAAATGTTTTGCATTACACCATGGGTTGAGATAGGAAGTGCTGTAGCCTTATGTCTTTCAAAGTCTAAAAGGGATTATTCATTACTTTCTAAAAGGCTCTGCTGGTCAAAAGGGATTAAATATATAAAAAAAAACTTAACACACAGGTGACGTCTTATCCATTCCAGCACAACACTATACCCGGTACTCTGACTGATGACATCATGCTCATCGATCATCTGGTGCTTCAGCCAATCATTGGCTTTAGAAGTCATACAGTGGTGGCCAAAAGTATTGGCTCCCTACATTTCATGTCTTGATAATACTCAGTTTATTCCTGAAATGGATTTGCAATCCAAATTCTTTGGTGATTATTATTTCATTTAATTTGTCTTCAATGGAAAAAAAACCACAAAAAAAAATTCCTATTTCAATGTAACTTACCGACCAATCCATAGTATAAGTTATCACATCTTTTACACTGCTAGGCGAAAATGCCTGTAAAATTGAAAGCCGAATACATGAAGAAATGGGCATTTTCCACCCATTCATGGCCCAAGCTAAAAAAAAACTATAGAACACCTGGCATCCAAATAGCCACAGTACACCCCTATATGAGATCCTGTGGGGGTGTTGATCCAAAATGGGGCGACTTCTGGAAGGTTTCGCCTGTTCTGCTACTTTGGGGGCTTTGCCCAAATGTGACATGGCAACCCTCCAAAATCTGCGTTCCTAAAGGAATTAGCGCTCCCTCCCTGTATGACCGGCCATGCGCCAACAGCAGTTTACACCCACATGTAGGATATTGCGAACTTGGAAAGAATGTGAGTAACAAAATTTGGGGTTCTTTTTTCAGTATTACCATGTTAATATAAAAACATTTTAAGCTAAAATGGCTGATTTTGGAAAAAAAAATTAAAATTTTCACAGTCTAATGCTAAAAAAAAATTTCGAGAATACACCTGTGGGGTCTTTTATACTCACTGTCACCCCTGGATATATTCTTTAAGGGGTTGTAGTTTCCAATATGGGTCTTTTCTTTTTAAGGGGTGTTTATTATGTTTTAGCACCTTAGGGTGTCTCAATACCTGAAATGGCACCTAAATTAAATAATATTGAAAATGAGTCCCCAGAGTCAGTAGGTGCTCCTCCTATTCTTGGGCTATGGTTGAGCCAAATAATTCACTAGGGCCACAGATGGGATATCTCTAATAACGGCAGACCTGTGTGGAATGATATTATGTTGCATTTACCTTATCAACATTAACCGTATTCCAGTAGAAAATGGATAAAATATTGAAGCATACTGCAAAAATTGTGAAATTTGAATTTCACCTCCACCTTTGCTTTTATTTCTTGTGAAATACTAAGGGTATTTCAAACTTCCTAACACGGTTGTAAATACTTCATAGGGGGTCTGTTTCTTAGTACGGGGCGTCATTTATGGGGGTGATCAAACTTGCAGAGGTCCCTCAAAGCCACGTCTGAACTGGACTGGTCACTAATAAAAAATTGTATATTGCATAATTTTCTTGAAAAAGGGAGAAATTACTACTAAAAGTTCTAAGCCCTCTAATGTCGTAAAAAAAAAAAAATTTTTAAAATTGATTGCCAACTCTAGTGGACTATGGTAGATGCTATTTATAAACTATTTTGTGGTCGAATAATTTTCTGTCTTGCAACACAGAAATTTTGGGAACTTTCAAATTGACAAAATTTTTCATATTTTCATGTAATTTTGATATTTTTCACAAACACAGCAAGGATTGTTATGGATCAAAATTTCTTTCTAACTTTTAAAGCACAATGTGTCACGGGAATACAATCTCTGAATTACATGGATAGGTAAAATGTGTCAAAAAGTTATTCTCACATAAAGTGGCACAGGTTCAGATTTAAAAATTAGCCTGTGTCCGGAAGGTCATCAAACAGGCTGGGTCCTTAAGGGCGTTAAAGTTGACTCAACCTCTGTCCTGTTTCCTTGTGTGTACCACATTTGAGCATTGGCGAAAAAGAAAAGAAAGAAAGACACAAGAACTTCCCCCCCTATTGAGGACTTGAGAATCCAAATTTTAAGGTGAAGCATATGAGCAATCCCAAGGCTACAAGTCCATTCTCCATGACCTGAATGTTCCTCTGTCACCATGCGCAGTGTCATCAAGACAGTTGTAAAGCCCATGGCACTGTGGCTAACTCCCTAGATGTGGACGGAAAAGAAAAATGACGCGTGATTTTCATCGCTAGGTTGTGCGGATGGTGGATAAAGAACCTAACTAACATCCAAACTAGTTCATAGCTGCCCTGCAGTCCGAGGCTACAACAGTTCAACCGTTACTATCCGTCGGCGTCGTTGCTGAATGATAAAGGACTGTGTTACGGTCTTGAGGTGGATCCGCTGGCACCGCAAGCGGGTTGGCGTAAGCCCACACCAGGGTGTGGAGTCTAAGTGGGTCCGGTATTTCACCAGAAGCCCGCCGCCAAAGCGGGATGGACTTGCTGCCCGGCGGGGTGTCCACCTGGTCACTACACTGGCGGGGCATGGCTGCGGTGTGGGCCACGGGTCGTGGGTTACAGGAACGGGCAGGCAGGATCGTAGTCGGGGACAGGCTAAGAAGAAGGTCAGGGCAGGCGGCTGTGATTCGTGAACGTAGACAGGCAGAAAGGTCTCAGGGCAGGACGGCAATGAATCGTGGTCGGTAACGTAAGCAAAAGGGTCTGGTAACACGGTAGGCAAGTACAAGGCTTTCAGGACACGCTTTCCCAATAGGCATGTGCACTAAAGAGAGTCCCGGCCAAATGCCACTGGGAAGAGGCTGGGCTAAAATAGGAGCAGTGCCCGGCAAGATGGCCCAATTACCGGCGCACTGGTCCCTTTAAATCTCAGACTGCCGGCGCGCGCGGCTCCCTATAGGGGCGGCCGCCGCGCTCGCCGATAGACCGAGACGGACGGGGCAGGAGCGAGGCCGGGTTAAGTTACTGGGACCCCCGGGCCGAGCGGGATGGAGCGGACCCGGACCCGAGGTGCCGGGACGCGGGCGCCCGCTCAGGAGTCGGGGCACGGATGCGCCTGCGACCCGGGGGTACGAGGTCGCAGGGGCATCCGTTTGACAGTACCCCCCCCCCCCTTGGGTCCCCCCTTCCTTTTGAGTGGAGAAATTTCTGAATAATGACTGCGGTCCTGGTTGTTCTCCTCCGGCTTCCCACGATCTTTCATCGGGCCCACGAACCCTTCCTGTCAACTAGAAATAACGTTTCCCTCTAGTCCTCCTCATTACCCAGGATTTCTTTACCACAAAGACATTAGCGGGCATCAGCTCAGGACGGAGGGAGGATGGAATGCCTTCTGGAGAGATACGATTAAGGACCAGAGGTTTTTGTAACGCGGAGACATGAAAGGAGTTCGGGTACGCATGGTAGGAGGGTGCCGGAGTTTATAGGCCACCGGTTTATGCGCCTAAGGACCTCGTAGGGTTCCTACAATAGCGGTGGGGTGGTCCCAGTTTTGAGGAGGGGATTTTGAGGCGGACATTATCGGGTGACAGCCCACACCTTATCACCCGGGCAGGGGATGGACAGGAGGAGGCTTCTTCTTTGATCTGCTGCCGCCTTCATGCGGTTCAGCGCTCGGAGCAGGGATTGGCGGTTCAGTGGACCCAAACGGTCCCTATGTCATGGACCAGAGTGTCAGCATGCTGGGACCTCGGTTGAGGGATGCTGAGCGGTGAGAGGGAGGTGGGCGGGATGTAAGCAGTACACCACGTAGAAGGGGGAGCACCCGGGATCTGACTCTAGGGTATTATACAAAATATTCCGCCCAAGGAAGTAAGTTGGCCCAGTCATTTTTTGCCGTGCAACCGAAGTGGCGTCAGGTAACTTCCCAGACTTGATTCACTCTCTCCACCTTGGACATTCGTCTGAGGGGTGGTAAGCCGGGAGAATCAAGCTTCACCTGGAGTTTAGCGCAAAGGGCCCGCCAGAATTTAGAAACAAACTGCACCCCCCGATCAGAGATGGATTTGGAGAGGGGGAGGACCGTTGTGGCAGACGAAAAATGTGGAGATAAAAATAGCTCGGCAGGCGCGGGGCCGAAGGCCGACCTGTCAAGGGGGACAAAATGTGCCTTTTGAAAACCGGTCTACACCACCCACACCACGGTATTATCCCGGACGCGGGGGTAGGTCGGTTATGAAGTCCATGCTACGTGAGAACATGGATGCGTAGGGATGGGCAGTGGGTGCAAAGAGCCCTGCCGGCTTGTGGGAGGAGCCTTGGTTGCGAGCTCAGGAGGCTACCGCTGGACGTACTCTTTACGTCCTTATCGAGGTCCTGCCACCAATAGGTACCGGAAGGAAATCAGGAGAAACGTTTTGTGGGCACCGGGGAGTGCCCGGCCACCAGCGATTGCAGTGGACCACCACTTCAGGTTACGACTACGGGTGCGCAGGCGCGGGACATTTGTCTTCCCCGGTGGGACGTTCTCGGAGGGCGACAGAGGGCTGGCGGGGTGATAAAGGCGTGTTCCGGAGGAATTATGTGCTCTGGGATCGCTTCTTCACCCACCACGTCGGAGGCACGGGAGAGGGATTCTGCCTTCACGTTTTTCTCGGCAGGGCGGAAATGTATCTGATAAATTAAGCGGAGAAGAAAAGCGGACCACCTAGCATGACGTGTGGGATTAAGTCGGCTGGGCAGTCTGGAGGACTGGAGGTTTTTATGATCCGAGAAGATACAGATGGGGGTGCCTGGCCCCTATCCAGCAAATTATCGCATTCTTCCCAGGGCCAGGTTTTGATGGCTAATACATTCCCGCTCTCCAATGTGTAATTCCTCTCGCCTGTGCGAAAGTCTTAGCAAAAGAACCACAAGGACTGTTTTGCCTGTTGGGACCTTTTTGCGTGAGGACTGCTCAGCGCCTACCATGAGGCATTACTTCGAGCGAAGAAGGCGAAGGGTTTCGCTGGGTCCGGCCCGCGGACAGGATGGTCGCAGAGGCAAAGTGCCGTTTTTTAGCTTGAGTGAAACGCTTCCTTGGCCTCGGAAGGCCAGCTCCGTGGGATGGGCGAGTTCGTTCTTCCTCAGTAAGGGCCACAATGGGAGCCACCAGCGTGGAGAAGTGCGGAAAATAAATCTGCCCGGTTTCGTGGGTTAGAAGGTGCAGAAGACCCCAGGAAACAGTTGTATGGCCCGCAGGCCACTGGGCAGTGGCCATTGCAATACGGCTGACAACTGGCTGGGTCTTCGTTAGCCTTGGTCCGAGATAATATTAACCCAGAAACGGAAGGCTTGACTTGATGGAAGAGGCCACTTCCCCTAATTTGGTACAAGTGTTTAGCACGTAGGCGCGTAGCATTGAGCAGGAATGTGAGGCGTGAGAGTCTCAAGATCAGGAGAGTATATTCAGGATGTCGTCCAGGTTTAGACCACGACCAAGTATAGAGAAGATCCCTGAAGGAATCGTTAACAAACTCCTGAAGGACGGTCTGGCGCCATTACAGAGTCCGAAAGCGCATCACAGGTTCTGAAGTTGGCGTCCCTCTGGTGTGAAGGCCGTCTTCCACTCATTAGCCCTTGGGATCCGGACCAATTGTAGGCCCCCCAACGATCCAGCTTGGGAAAAGACCTTGCGCCTGTAGACGGTCGAATAGTTCCGGTGATCATCGATAAAGGGCTATAACGTGTTCTTTACCGTGATATTGATCTGACCCCGGTAGTCGATGCAGGGTTCGTTGGGAGCCGTACTTCTTTTCACAAAGAAGTTTCCTGCTCCCGCTGGGGGAGGAGGACGATTTTCGAATAAATCCTTTCTGTAGATTTTCCAGGATGTATTCAGACATGGTTTGAGTCTCAGGATCGGATAAGGGGTAGACTCTGCCACGAGGAGGTGGTATGGTGGGGGGGTTTCAGGTCCAGAAGATCATCGGGCATTCATATGTCGATGTGGCGGCAGGTTCTCTGCTTGCTTCTCGGGAAAAGACATCAGAAACTCATGATATGACGCGGGGAGAACGTAGAGCTTTAGTCGGTACCGGAGAAGCGGTTTAGCACCGGCGAGGTGCCACCAAACAGCCGAGTCCGACCACTCTGGACCCCATCGCAAAACTTCGCCCGTCTGCCAGTCAGGCCACCGGGGCATGTGTGCTGCAGCCACGGAAGACCCAATTTGTGATGGGGCGAGGAAGACAGGTAGGTAACACATAGAATGACTGTCTCTCTTTATCAGTGCTCCAATTTGAGAGGATAACAGTGGGTCCGTACGGTAACGGGACCTGATCCTGAGGATTCTCCCCCACGACGGAAGGAGATGGATCGGGAGTCTCTCCAGGAGAACCACGGGAAGATGGTGTTGAGTCTCCACGGAGCAGTCCAAGAAGTTCCCAGCCGAACCGGAGTCCAGGAAAGAAGGGCTGAAGCTGAAAGTGGGTCCCGGCTTCTCGTGCTGACCGAGGACGGGTATGTTCAGACGAGGGAGAGGGACTGCACACCCCTTAGGGACGCCTCTCCCTCGTAAGCCTAGGTGAGGCTCGTCTCCCCGGCCGCCGCGGACGGAGTATGCAACCCCTGAGGAGATGTTCAGGGCTCGCGCACATAGAGATTTAGGTTTTCCTTACGCGTTGGTCCAAGTTACATGCGGAGTCAGGTGGGCTTCTATCCACAGGGTAAGGCCTCTTCCCCGGCTGGCCTGGGAAGGAGGATGTGGAGGCGAAGAAAAACATCCGGAGCTGGAAGGGACAGGCCGGCGTGTAGGTTGGTTCTTGTCTTGCGGAGCTCCTCACGTCACTATGCGTAAGGGATATCACAATCGGTTAGCCAAATCGGATGAGCTCGATTAAAGAAGGAGTTATGGTCCCGGGCGGGGGGCCCCCCCGGGGGGGGGCGGCGAGTGCAAGACCTTTATCTGGCTGGAGAGACCTTCCTGAACGTGGCGCAAACGCTGATTCGTTCTCAAAGCCAGAGACTCCGTTGCATGTGTGCGGAACTGCATGGTAGTCTCCCACGGAGGCGTTCCCTTGTTGCGGTTCAACAGGGCGGTCTCGCAGACGAAGCGCGGGCAGGGGCAGGCTCCTTAGAAGACACTACGGACAATTCCTTGTAGAAATTTCACAGGTCAGCGGTGTGACCCCCGATCGCCTCGTTCCCAGAGAGAGTTGCCCAGGCCTGGGCTTTACCCGAGAGGAGACTGACCACGAAGGCCACCTTGGATCTTTCCGAAGGAAATGACCTGCCTAGTTCCCACATGACAGGGAGAGCACTGGGTGATGATAAGCCCCTGTAGGCCTTAGGGTCCCCGTCTGAACTTTGTCGGCATGGCCAAGCGGAGCCTTTCGACCAACTGTAGCGACTGTCACGGGAGGAACACTGCAGCCGATGCTGTGCTGTGGGCGATGAGCTGCCTGCATCATGGAGGAGAGATCTCGAGCTGCTGTGCGTTGCTGCGTGATCTGTTTTGATTGTTTGACCACTGACGGTGGTGATGATTGGCGAACGCTCGGCAAGGACGCCTTGGCGGGGATCCATGGCTCGGATTCTTATGTTACGGTCTTGAGGTGGATCCGCTGGACCTACCGCAGGCGTGGCGTAAGCCCACTCCAGGGAGTGGAGTCTAAGTGGGTCCCGGTATTCACCAGAGCCCGCCGCTCATAGCGGGTTGGACTTGATGCGGCGGGAGTCCACCAGGTCAACTACCACTGGCGGGGCTTTGCCTGCGGTGGCGGACAGGGTACGAGGTTCAGGAACGGCACGGCAGGCTAGTAGTCGGGGACAGGCGAGAAGGTCAGGGCAGGCGGCTGTGATTCGTGACGTAGACAGGCAGATGGTCAGGGCACGGCGGCAAAGGATCGTGGTCGGTAAACTGTTAAAGCAAAAGGTCTGGTACACGGTAGGCAAGACAGGCTTCTGGAACGCTTTCCCATTAGGCATGTTGCACTAAAGATTTCCCGGCAAAGGCCACTGCGGAAGAGGCTGGGTAAAATAGGAAAATAGGAGCAGTTGCCCTGCAATGGCCAATTACCGCCGCGCAATGTCCCTTTTTTTTTATATGCAGACTGCCGGCTCAGAGCGCGCTCCCTAAGGGCGGCGCCGCGCCGCCGAGAGACCGAGAAGGTCGGCGGCAGGAGCGGAGGCCGGGGTATGTTACTGGGACCCGCGGCCAGCGGGATGAGCGGACCCCGGACCGAGGTTGCGAGACGGTGGGGAGGCCGCTCGGAGTCGGGGCACGGATGCGCCTGCGACCCGGGACGAGGGTCGCAGGGGCATCCGTGACAGACTGTATGGGAGGATACCCAGGAAAACCCCACTTTTTACCCCGAGATATAAAAAAGCCAGGCTGGAGTTTACCAAAACTTACTGAGAAAGCCTAAATCGTTTTGGGTAATTGTTCTCTGGTCAGATGAGACAAAGTAGAGCATTTTGGGAAGAAAAGGAAAAGCATCCTAAAATAGAGTTTACAGGGAATAAAAAGGAGGCAATTCAAAGAAAAGAAACACAGTCCCTAAGTCAAACATGGCGGAGGTTCCCTGATTGTTTTTGGGGTTGCTTTGCGGCCTATGGGGACTGAAGGCTTGACCAGCTCGTGAACATGGGCATTGATGAAGTCTGAAGACTAACCAACAATTTCTTGCAGCATAATGTTGGGCCCAGTGGTGAGAAAGGCTGGGGTCTCCCTCAGAGGTCATGGGTCTTCCAAGCAGGACAATGATCCCAAAAACCTTCAAAAAGCACTAAAAATGGTTTGAGACAAAGCACGGGAGATTCTAAGTGGTCAGAAATGAGTCCAAAACTGAACCCCATAGAAACCTGTGGAAGATCTCAAAATGGTATTTTGGGGAAAAGGCCCCCCTTTAAACCCTTCAGGACCGGGAGCAGTTTGCCAAAAAAGAAGGGTCTAAAAATTCCAAGAGTTCTTGTAAAAAACTTGTTAAAGGGTTTTACCGAAGCGGTTGTTCGCGGTATTTTTGCAAAGGGGTTGTGCTACCATTATTAGGCTAATTTGCCCACTTTTGCCCCGCCCTTTTTTGGATTTTGACGAAATTTTTCAATGATTTTATTTTTGTTTTTATTTTCTTTTGTGTTTTTATTGCAAGCAAAAAAATGAATATATTAATACCAAAGAATTTGTGATTGCAATCATTTTCAGGAAGAAAGAGTATTATCTGACAGAATTGCAGGGGTGCCAATACTTTTGGCCACTACTGTATACCATTCATACAGGCAGAGACTACTGGGACCAATGATTGGTGCAGCATCATGTGACAATGAAAATGACATTATCTTCAGGAAGCACTGGAAAAGAGTGGGCTTCAGTGGTGAATACATTTTATTCTTAAATAGGTTTTCCAGGTCTTTTTTAAATAAATAAATGTAAGATACCGCTGCTATAATAAACTTCAACAAAACCACCTCCTAACCTCGTCACTCACTGCCGTTCCAGTGCTGATGCCTGGGTGAGGAGGGATGGTCCCTCCCCACCCCGGTGTTCTGTCTACTTCTGGCTGCTGCCGGTTGGTTTGTGACCACTGCAGCCAATCAGTGCAGTGCTCATCATGAGTTGACCGCTGGCAGCTGGAAATGAACAGAACAGAAAAATAAGGAAAAGTGCAGGATCACTCCTGAAATGATGGTGAGTGGCAAAGTAAGTATGTGTTTTTTTAGTTTAGTAGTGCACCAGTGTCTTACAGATGTAGCAAAACTAAGCTGGACAGATAATGTAACGTAATGTCATGCCACAATATCTTTTCCAATTTTTTTAATGCTTTTCAATGGTTCCTGTTTAAAGATAAGCACATAACACGCAGATAACACAAAAATCACAGTCAAGTAAAACTCTGTTACATCTGTACATTTGTTTTAAAAAAATACTGATAACTTTGTTGCGAAACAGAAAAACTTTTCTTTTTTTAACAGCGGGCAATCCCTTTGAGGGTAGCTAATATGGCATTGTGATTAGTGGTTGCCACCCAGCACTTTTTTTTTTACTATTTTACGTAAAAAAAGATCTAGAAACAAACAAATACAATAATACAAGATTTCACCCAAAATAACAACTCAGATTTATACTTTAAAGGGGTTTTGCCACAATGTAAAATTGACGTAGGAAGCTTGCAAATTAAATAATAAACATTTTCACCATTCATCATTATTGAAAAATTCTGAAACTTTTTAGTTTTAGCTGCTCCATTAGTGATCCATTGTTTATTGCTCATCTCCAGGGGATATTACCAGGGCTGGGAGCTCCTCAGTCCTGGCCAGACATGCTCAGACATCAGCTCTCCTATCAGGCAGCTACTCAGTGTTCAAACCCCAGGTGCTGTCATTCTACTTCTGTCCTCTGTACCCCTTAGTAATTAGTAAAACAATGCAAATAAATAAAAAAGAAACCTCAATGAGGTATGTGCATTGATAAAGAGAAATAAAAGCACAGGTTTGATTCCTGCAGGGATTTGAACCTAGAACCCTTGTGCTGTGAGGCAAAAACCTTACCTATGAGCCATATTGTAGCTATTCGCAGCTCTACACATAAACAGACCTTTATTTGACTAGAGAGAGGTAAGGCCTGGTGATGTCATCCTGCTTGGTCACATGATATGCAATTCAAACAAATCACACACGCTCCCTTCTGGCACACAGAGCTGTAGAGCTGGATGCATGAGGTATGAAATAGGATAATAGCAAAACCCCTTTAAGGTCTAGAAACCAACAACAGGGACAAAAACTGAGATCTTATAGCAACATTTATGAACTCCTCCTTATAGCACCCCATTCAGACCATCAATACATAACTTTCAGTGAACATAAATATTAAAATGATCTATATTCATAACCTGACCTGGTTCTTAGGGGACACTTGGCTACTTTATATTTAATCTTATCACAGTAGAGTAGTAATTAATTCACACGATATGCACAACTAGCAATTAATGACCTAAATATATGTTTTCTTTTTATGTTGTGCCTATATAACATTTGGATGAAAGCATCTATAAAATGGTGTGACTGGCATTGTATCCTTTGGGGAGCAGGCTCCGAATCGACTGATGTCTGCTCCACTGCTTTACACTACTGCCATCTGCTCGGCACTCATGCTTTTATAAATGCATTTAGACGGAGGATAAAAGTGGCTCTCGAGTGTGTTCTTATGGGGTAATCTATAAGTAACAGATTGCCTATATTTTCTTCTTAAAGAGGTGCTCCATTAGAGGTCAGATTAATTTTTTTAGCTGTTGGCTATGCTTGTGGCACATACATCACATGAAGCAGCAATGTTCTTACTCTGTTTAGGATGTCCAAAAACAATCAATACATTTCTCACAGGTTTATCAAGGCTGTCCATGGTGCTGAGATGTTTTATTACATGCAGTTCTCATTGCTTTTATTTGTCAGGCAATTACAAATGCTAGAGACTTGGATAAAAGAGCAATTTTCACCATTGATTTATATTTAATGTTTACATCAGTTGCAATATTAAGCTCTCAAATTGTATAGGAGGTCTCCAGTGTTTAATAAAAATGCAGAGGTCCATGTAGGTTTTATTGACGCTGACAGTGATATATTTATTGAGAGATTATGGTATCTATGGTGTTACAGTTATATACCATTATAGGACTTTTACCCTGAGGCCAGCAGCACTTTGAGCTCACCGTCAGATGCATTTGCTAATAAACATGTAATTAGGGAGGATATAGAATGTGTATATCTTACTTTCTACTACTTTCTTTCACAATCTGAAATCTTAGATACTGGGGTGATACAATTTTTCCCTCTAGAGTGCCACTGGTCTGTGGTGACACTGTAGAGACCTTTAGTGAGTGATGTCAAGATTCATATGGTTATGTACTTCATGAAAGAGAACCCGTCACATAGATTATGGCCCCCTTGCTGAGGACAGCACAATTCAGTGTCAGACCTACTGTTTCCAGCGCTGTGTCCCTTATTCTGTAAGATGCTGTAGTTTTAGGGTATTTAGTGCTCAAATCTGAAGTTTTCAGCCAGAAGAGTCATTCGAAGAGTCATTCGAAGAGTCTGTATTTTTCAAACCCCGCCCACCTGAGGCTAGCCCCCCCACCTCAACTGATAAACCTATTACTTTGAATAGGTAGAAACATGTGAATAACTGTCAGTGGGCGGGGCTAGCCTTTGGTGGGCGGGGCTAAGCACTGGAAACAGCATGTCTGACACTAGCTTGTTCTGTCCTCAGCAAGGAGGGCATAATCTATGTGACAGGTTCCCTTTAAGGGCCACATGTATGAAAACTGTCTTGGTCTAAGACTTTCTTTGTTGCCCATAGCAACCAATCAGAGTTCCCCTTTCATTTCATATAGTGCTCTGAAAGAATGAAAGGGGAGCTCTGATTGGTTGCTATCGGCAACAAAGAAACTCTTAGACCAAGACAGTTTTCATACATGTCCCCCTAAATGTTCAATTGTACGACTCCTCTAATACTAAACAGGGGAATGTTTTGTTATACATCTGACTGGAAAGTTTATGATAAGATAAGTACAACACTGACACATTAGCACAGAGGACACTCACATTGATTAGTGTTGTTTCAACCTGTCTATGTTTGCTTTGGCCAAACCTGAGAAAAAAATAGGTTCTCAACTTTCCACACCCGAATTTTTTAATTTTTAGAATTGGGATAGGAATTTTTTTTCTATTGTATAAAGGTTAATTTACCCCTCCAAGGTGCTCCTGACCCAACCTTACTTCCAGTCTAATGTCAATTCTAGTCTGATGTTGGACTGTAAATGACATCAGACCGAGAGTGCCGCTAAACCAGAAGCAGCTGGGAATGGTAAGTTAACCTTACAAAATAAGCTAAGAAGCCTAACCCAATTTAGGATTACTGTTAGGATAACAATCAAATGATTTGGGCCAACTTGAAATGAATTGCTTACTAGTGCCAAAAAATTGTATCATTTAAAAGGGGACTCAGGACTATTTATTTGTTATAGAGCTCACAAATTTATTATATTAAAACTTGTAATTCATACTGTAATAAGTCTATACAATATATGGGTTTCTCTATTTGACTTAATTTATTGATATCAATTATCTTTTTAGTGATATTCTAATTTTTTGAGATACACGAGTAAATTCAGGTTCAATTTGACTTTGACCCGAATTTGTTCCATACGTTTGTATGTATCAGGTATATGATACAAATGTACACAGATACAGCCTAGAAATAATATTATATCCAAAATCTTACAAATCGTTTTTTACATGCAAGTGGAAAGCAGAGTAATGGTGCGTTCCCACTGCGTGAGCAGTGCAATGAGCGGAGAAAAGCCCTCCCCCTTCACATTGAGAAGCACAGATTCCGTCCGGAAACCGGACGGAAGATTGTGCTTCCACAAAGTTTTGCGGGCGGAAAAACCACCGAACGGAAAACCCGTGCAGTAGGGACTGCTGCAGTGGTTCTCCATAGAGCACCATTGTGCTCATTTTCGGCCGGTTTTTCAGGCGGTCTGAAAAACCGCAAACCGGCTAAAAAAAACGGCCAAAAACCCGTGCTGCGGGGACATGCCCTAAAACCCATACAAACTCTATGTAGGTGTTTCTTTGGTCAGATTTGATTGCAGATTCAAAACCACTGTGCCACTTGTTCATCATCCATGTGTTGATTATCATCATACCGTATGAGTGTACAAGCCAAATTGTTGAATCAATCTGCAGAACACTAGACCTGTTGAATGACTCCCAGTTTTACATATTTATATGTGCATATTTATTTCTGCATTCTTTTTTATCCTCTCTTAAACCGCTTTAATCCCCTGCTGTAGATGCCGTCCATTAAAATAGTGCCAAAAAAGTTTACTTTTGTGATCATAAACACCTCTAGTTTAGACACAAATCAGTCAGTGAGCTTGGTAGACAGACTTAATCCTAGCATTTCATCAAACTATGCAAGCGTTTCTTTATGGGAACACCTATAACAATGCCTTAATACCACATCTGGAATGAAACAAATACAGTCTAGTCCGGGTAGTGAGGGGTAATTGCATCTGCTTTAGCATTCTCTTTTGTGTATTTGTAGCTGAGGATATGGTATAAGACCTAAGTATTAGTTTGCCTTTATTCCCATATAACTAAAGAAATTAGGTTGCAGTTGAATACATTTGCGTTAACTTGACACATATCCTGTAGTTTTCGATATATATCAGAAGACACAGTGCCATGAGAGGTCAATGTGCCTTAAACTATGCTGCCGGCGTGGTGACAACCTCTAGAATCTAAAGTATCTTAAGGGAAGGAAATCATCCTTCGCCTTCAGCGCAGATAATCTGTCCATTTTATCTCGTTGTGAGTTTTGAGGCTTGTGGTGTTTGCGACTCCTTTTGACTGAATAACCAAGTGCAGACTGACCGCTTTCGAAATTTTATTTGACTTGGATAAACAGCTGAGAACAAAGTAACTGTATGGTAAATGGTCAAATTGCAGCTACCCAAATGTGTCCATAATGTGTGGTCTTCAAACTTTATTATGAAGAGGAGCAATTGTTTTTTTCACTGCTCCAAATCCATTGTGTACCACAATGCTGTAAAGTCAGGGCATGCATGTCAGCCATGCTTTTCTATGGTGCTGCTATTATGCACTATTGAAAAGATGCACCTATTTCAATGTTGCTTTCAGGATTTGTGGTTCAGGGGGGCTGAATACAGCTGAAGCAGATAACCTTGACACAGAATTCATACTGTTCTAAATAGATATACAACTACTCACAGAAAGTTAGAAATATTTGGCTTTTGGTTGAATCTCAAGATGAACATAACATTTCTTGATTTATTTTTTTTTTTTAATGAGCTAAATGATATAATCTCTTAACTGTACAATGCACATGTCCGACTAGTCAATGTTTCAAAACTTACTGATCTCTTACAAGGAACATAATGGCAACATTCACAACAGGTGTTTGATCCCTGAATCGCCCAATAAATTTAACGAATCAATTTGAATTGGGATTAAAACAGTCCTCCTCATCATGCGACCTCAAATTTTGACATTAGCATTCTAAATTTCGGAGATGGTATCATTTAGTTCCTTTAAAAACATTTTCAAGAAATTTTATGTTCATCCTGAGATTTCAACCAAAAGCCAAATATCCCTAACTTTTTGTGCGTAGTGTATGAGCAGAAATGTAACATAGGTAATATAGCAATATAGGCAGAGCTTCTATAGGATCTAGAAGTTGAGGAAGTTCACATAGTCTTAAAAAAGCATCAAATGTGAAGAAGATGTTGGGCAAGAGAGAGATTTATCAATACTGTCTAATACTTATGGGAAAAGAGCTGAGGAGCTCCACAGAGCACTCTATTGAATGTAGTTATCCTCAGTTCACATGTAGCTCGCAGGAGCCTAGCAATGTGAAAGGGATTTGAGCCAAACCAGTTAAGTTCAACTACAGACAGCTGTTTCGGGGTATTTGCCCCTCGTCAGTGCAGTGTAGAACTTACTGGTTGGCTGGGTGAGAGGCAAGAGTGGCTTCGGAAGGGGAAAAGTATCTCCTTAAGGAGAGGAACCAATAAATTGGTTGGTGTGAGGGTTCACTTGCCATTCAGACCTCACTGACTGTTTTGCATAAAGCAATGGCTTATGGGAAAAGAGCTGAGGAGCTCCACAGCGCACACTATTGAATGTAGTTATCCTCAGTTCACATGTAGCTCGCAGGAGCCTAGCAATGTGAAAGGGATTTGAGCCAAACCAGTTAAGTTCAGCTACAGACAGCTGTTTCGGGGTATTTGCCCCTCATCAGTGCAGTGTAGAACTTACTGGTTGGCTGGGTGATAGGCAAGAGTGGCTTCGGAAGGGGAAAAGTATATGTTCTACACTGCACTGGGAGCAAATAACCCGAACCAGCTGTCTGTAGTTGAACTTAACTGGTTTGTCTCAAATCCCTTTCACACTGCAAGGCTCCTGCAGGCTACATGTGAACTGAGGATAACTACATCCAATAGAGTACGCTGTGGAGCTCCTCAGCTCTTTTCCCATAAGCCATTGCTATATATGCAAAACAGTCAGTGAGGTCTGAATGGCAAGTAAACCCTCACACCGACCAATTTATTGGTTCCTCTTCTTAAGGAGAGACTTTTCCCCTTCCGATGTCTAATACTTAGACATTGTAAAGTTAGACTAGATTGTCTTACAATGGGCCACATGTATTATAGTATTGGTTAATTTGATGCCAAGATGGATAGAGGAAAACAATGAAAGTATGTAACTATATATATACTAAACTGCCTAATTTACATCCTCCTAAATCTAGTTCAGACATACTGAACTATATTACTCTATCATAGATCATGAAAAGTTCTGCAACCTCTTTATATATTTGGTGTTTCATCTCCGCTGCAATGTGAAGATCTTCACTCTTTGTGAGTGTGTAATATATATTGGCTTTAAATATAAGCCCTACTCCAAAACTAAGCCCTAGTTAGTCAACGCCTCCTGGGCAGTGCCATTCCCGAGCCCCGCCCACCCCCATAAACAGCCTGTTTGAATGGAGGGTTTGTGGAAACTTCCAGTGTTTTCAGGTTGAAGGACCTGAGATGATGTCACAGTCACATAAGTGCAATGTGTAAGTGAAAGTTCAATGTAGTGGGACTTGTAGTTCCCCAGCATGCCACACTTTCAAGATAAGGCACTGAAAGTATAGACACACACTTCATGTTTTTTTACTATAGGTTATGTACTGTAAGTGTGTACATATACACATATATCTTGAAAATGTGGCATGGGGTAGAGGGCTACTACTGAACATGAGACTGAGTTTGTAACAAATAATTTTGTGCCTCCATTGTCTGGAAGAGAAACCAGCTGCATAGTAGCTACTAAGCTACAAACAAAAGCCTCCTTCAACCTTCATGTTGACTGTGGCTTTCCTGTCTCACACATTGCAAATGAATAAAAATATCTCAGTAGGGACCTAAGGCTATGTTCAAATTTGTGTCAGAGGCTTCATTAGACTCTTCCTCTGCAGATTCAGCCTTTCCAATGGAAAAAGTAAAACTGCTCGGAGTGCTATCTTTCCTTTTGAAAGCAAAGACATTGGCAGGACTCAACAAACCCCATAATTCATTTGGGTCCATTAGTTGCAGAATGTTCAAAATGCAGATGTTAGCAGAGCCTCATGTTTATATAAATCTTGTATTTTATATTATATAATGGAGTACCGGCTACAAGGTGTTCATCCGATCTAGGCAATCGATGGTAAGCTTAAGAGCGTGAACTCCAGACTAATAAATTTTACCAAGGCTGATACACTGCAGCCTTTATATAGCTCACAAAGGATTGCCTAGATTGCATTAAATTGTAGCAAACTCTGAATAATGGTTGTATGTTGCCTTTAGCTTCTGGACATAAACAAGAATATTTGTAGTCACTGACAGCAAACAGAAATCTTAAAGAATTGCAGAATTTTTCATAATGCAGCTCTCAAGCATTAGCCTAAATGAAAGCTTATTGTGACATTACGAGGTCATTGACTTTTTTTTTTTTTTTTACAAATGTGATAGATGCATTATTAAATTCAGAATTAAATGGGAAATATGAGTCCCCCTCAAGAGCTTAGAACTTGGTTATTACTGGTAATATATTAAACTGCCGAGTAGATCAATGCAGTGAAGCCTAATCTCAATCTTCAGTTACCTGCAGAAAATAAAAATACTACCATTTCATCTTCTGGAGTCCTCCAGTGACCCATTGTAGTTTAGTGTGATCTTATCTGTGAAATGCTGTTATTATAAGCGCTGATGTGGAATTCTGTACAAACAAAGCCGGAGTCTCATTGCGCCTCTGCCTAGAATTCTTATCACATTCAAAATAGTAAGCCGCATTCAGTAATCCAATTGACTTGGTTTGCCTGCCTCACAGACATTATTTATATTCTACTTCTTCAAAAATGTGTCCTAGTTATCCACAATTTGTCACACCCGCTTACACATTTAGACATACAATCAATACTGGGCCAGTATACTATACTTAATGTGCATTTAAGGAAGGGTTTGTTCTAAATATACAAAATGACCCAAATTATTGAATGGTTGAAACCAAGAAGTAAACAAGAGAAGGGAAAAAAATGTTGTACAAGCAGAGCGCTGGATACATAGAATTATATTCTATTCCACATGAACAGTGACCTTCTGATATGTACAATGTGCAGCCCAAGGAGGTGCCCATTGTTTTTCAGACTGTAAAAAAAAAGTGAAAATGAAGGTTGCCACTTGATTGGGCCACTGAAAAAGCCTGTTTAGTCGAAACACGTCGGAACGGAGCTACTAACAATACCCACCTCTCCGCTACATATGGGTAAGGATTTACATACATTTTGACTGTCTATTGTTGGAGATCTCTTTATATTGATCTTTAATTCCATATATTACTTTTGGAGATACTTAATGAGGTGAGCATACTTTAGGAACATCTATACATAAGTGTTTTTGTTTGCTTAAAGGGGTTTTGCCACCATGTAATGTTAACGTGGGATCCTCCAAAATGGGTATTTAATCACTTTTCTAAATATTTGTGATCACAAAAAGAGAAGCCTGTGAGAGCTACAGCATTGCTCAATCCCCATTAGTTACCTCAAAGCTTCTACTAGACACGACCGAGGAGCTGACAGGCAGCGGTTGCATGAAACACTTCTTATCTGAAGACAGGCAAAATGAATGAGCTTTTAAGGCACCGGGTAGTAAGTGCAGTCTATCAGGCTGTGTCTTGCTGTATTGAGAATCCACTGTTGTACTGTTATTTCACTTAAGTTTTGAGACGCTCCCTTCTTCCTCACTCCTTACTCACCCCCTCCCTCTCAGCCCTGCAGCTTTCATGACTCAGCATGATTTGTTGACATTCTCCCTGTGCTGATAAGAAGGTGAGTAACTTGCGTCTTGGCAAATCCCCTTTAATGCATCTATGGCTGGTAACTTTATAAATTACTATTATATGGATTAATATATATTCCCTTACGAGGTTTTGTGGTATTTACCACTTCTGGCCACTATTTATACGTAGTGCACTGACACTTTAGAACTGTATATACAGCTGTATATTTTTGTATTGCTGTAGTCTCTTTTTTTCATTGGTTTTCCTCTTTTTTATGTTTGTTATTGTTCTTGTTGTAGTTTATAAATAAAATATATATATTTTTTGTATTTTTATTGGTGGATATGACTCCTTTTTTTGGTTGTTTATCACGATCTTTGGAGTATCTAAGATTAGTCATAATAGGCTGTTTGGAGCTATTTGTATTGAAGCTATAAATATGTAGCTTCGCTACGGTTCTAGTGCGCCCCACCTCCCCCACGCGCTCCAGATCGGGCGCATTACAAAATACCACAGGCACTATGTAATGCGTCTGATTCTGGCATATGGGAGCAATTTGAGTGAAGTGAAAGGGGCTGTGCTGGATATCAGGCTGAAAAGACACCAGATATCTGGCACAGCCCTGTTCATACATGCCGCCCCATGTGAACACACATGGGTAGTGGTGAAACAGAGCTAGATCACTCTCTGAATTCACAGTAAAGAGTTAATCTTGTACTGTGAAACTATAGATCTCACAGATGTCCAGTCAGATGGTAAAGAAATACTTCTAGCAAATTTGCATAAAAGACAATTACATAAATGACAAGATAATTGCAAATAAAATTGGATAAATTGCACTCCTGTTATTACTTAATTGGCAGAAAACACTGGGAGTCTCTGCTTGTTTTATGCGAACCTGTGTGTGAAATGAGGATATTTCACTGTTATTTGTTTATCCTGCCAGGCGATCAGTGCCGCAAAGAAAACAAATGTCAACATCTTCCATTTACATCCTTATTAATATAAGAAACAAACGCCAAGAAACCTGAAAGATAGCAAAGGGGGCCCAGGACTCTTCTTCACTTAAACTTTAAAACAAACCTGTTATGACTGATAAACAGTGCCAGGACATACTGAGATTTGTGAAAGACTCCAGAAAGCAAAGTGGAATTTAGCTGGGGCCATTTGGTAACATCCAGCTCAGTGTAGAAGGATGGAGCCTTACGTTCAGTTGTGATGCAGCTCTTCTTGTAACCAAAAGATAGAAGAGGTCTATTTTTTATAGTTTCTCTCCATATTAAATTCCCTTCTAGCTTTGGCTCAAACAGCAGCATTAAACCTGCTCGGAGGCAGAGTCCCTGCTTTTATTATCATATAAACAATCTAAAAACCCACAAGACAAAATATCCATGGTAATAATATGATCTTTTCCTAATATTTAATATGGATTAATTAAAATGTCTAATTTTATGGAGATAATTAAAGGAGTTGGATGATTGGCTGCCTGTTGTCCTGAGGGCGATCCATGCTTCCAATCAATGTGCTGACTGTTAGCCGGGTGAGCTGTGTCCCACAAATTGAGGTTAACTTAAAGGGAACCTGTCACATAGATTATGCTCCCCTTGCTGAGGGCAGCACAAGCTAGTGTCAGACATGCTGTTTCCAGCGCTGTGTCCCTTAGACCCGGTTCACACGGCTTATTCAAGCCGTAATTGCGAGACGGATTGCGCTCGCAATTCCGGCTTGAATAAGGGTTGGGTGAGGGGGCGTGGCGGGGGCGCGGCCCGCCGGCCACATAGACTTGCATTATCCACGGCGCGTATTGCGCCTGAATAATGTGCAGGTGACTTTCTCCCTGCCCGGCGGATTTGCTGAGCGGGGAGGAGAGATTGAATCTCTATGAGAACTGTGGATTACTGTAATTACTGTGACGGATTAGAGCCGTACTGCAGCGCAAATCCGGCGCGCAGTACGGCTCCAATCCGCGGCGAAATAAGCCGTGTGAACGGCACCTTATTCTATAAGATGCTGTCGTTTTAGAGTATTTAAAGAGAACATAGGTTATGCCCCCCTTGCTGAGGACAGCACAAGCTAGTGTCAGACCTGATGTTTCCAGCGCTGTGTCCCTTATTCTTTAAGATGCTGTAGTTTTAGAGTATTTGAAGGGAACTTGTCACAGATTATGCCCCCTTGCTGAGGACAGCACAATCTAGTGACAGACCTGCTGTTTCCAGCTCCGTGTCCCTTATTATGTAAGATGCTGTATTTTTCGAGTATTTAGTGCTCAAATGTGCAGTTTTCAGCCAGAGAAGAGTCATTTAAAGAATCAGTTTTTGTCAAACCCCGCCCACCTGAGGCTAGCCACGCCCACCTCAACTGATAAACCTATTACTTTGAATAGGTAGAAATATGAGAATAATTTCCAGGTGGGCGGGGCTAGCCTTTAGTGGGTGGGGCTAAAACCTGCTCATGAATAAGATTTGAGCATTAAATGTTCTAAAACTATAGCATCTTACAGAATAAGGGACACAGTGCTGGAAACAGCAGGTCTGTCACTAGCTTGTGCTGTCCTCAGCCGGCGGGGGGGGCATAAACTATGTGACAAGTTCCCTTTAATGCTCAAATCTTATTCATGAGCATGTTAGCCCCGCCAACCAATGGCTAGTCCCACCCACCTGGAAGTTATTCACTTGTTATTCACAAGTAATAGGTTTATCAGTTGAGGTGGGTGGGGATAGCCTCAGGTGGGCGGGGGATGAAAAAAATACTCTTTCAATTACTCTTTTCTGGCTGAAAACTGCAGATTTGATCAGTAAATGCTCTAAAACTACAGCATCTTACAGAATAAGGGACACAGCACTGGGAACAGCAGGTCTGACACTAGCTTGTGCTGTCTTCATAAAGGGGGGCATCACCTATGTGACAGGTTCTCTTTAAAATAACATTTGGCGATTACAAAAAAACCCAAAAAACTTTAATTATATCTATGAAAAACTGCTCCTCTTCTTGGTCAGGCTGCAACGGCCAACCTGACACCGTTGGCTTTCTTGTAATGGTGCTGCACAACAAACTGCCACCTGCCTCATCCAACCAGTGCCCGGATTGCTGGGTCCTGAGCATGTCCGGAAGTTTCCGTAGCCCGCACCTGCCTCTGTATATTCGCGTCTGTGTGGACTCAGGTGAGCCAAATATAAAGCTAGGAAGGGTAGACATATTAAGGATGGAAGGACAAAGAAGTGGTGGGAAGAGATACCTGCCTCCATGTGGAACCCTCTTTTTGCATTTGCGGAGTAGGAGTGCCTCAGTGTAGCCTTGGCATGGCCAAAGTCTGTGTTGGCAGGAGGCTTTACCACAAATAGTTTTTCAGTAGCAAATTTTTTACCTGCACAAAATGTGTGAACAGAGACATCTGAAAACTGTAATGATTTTCCATAAACGGTACACTGGCATGGCTTTTAGCCACCCTCCAACCAAACAATACCCACTACACACGGCCTTACTGGCTGTGATGGCCTTACTTTGCTCCAAGGTTCATCAACCCCTTAACAATGCAAGACGTAATCTTATGTTATGAGGTCATCAAGAGAGTATGAAGCGGGCCAGGCAAGTGAAGTTGTTAATTACTGCTGGACCTACTTTAACCCCTTAAATGCCATGACAAACCTAGGTTCGGCACGTAATCAAATTAAACTCAAAGGTTTGCTGTATAGGAAAAGGGCACAGAAGTGCAACTTGTGTAGGGTTATTTAACTCAGGTATAGACTAGGTTAACAAGAAAACGCTCACCTGATTTAGTTGCACACAGTGGTACAACTCATATACAACGTGTATCTAGCACTCAGTGCAAAAGGACTCTTATCCACAGCAGCCCATTGTTTCAGTGGTTTTGTTTTTTTTTTGGCGGGTTGGTAAGCTGTTGTCATGGCAGTCAGGCGCCTAATGAAGGCATCTACAGCTACCATTGTACTGCTTCTATTACACCCTGCCATAGGAAGGATGTTATAGAAGAGCTGTATTTGCACACTGCCCTTAAATATCTTATTATTGCAGATCAACGTACAACGATCATACTCCCTGGTGATCAAGTTTTAAAAATAAATATTAAAGGGGTTGTCTCACTACAATGATTCTTCTTATCTCAGTCCTGTTTTCTTGGTTTCACTTTGAATTCATGGGTTTGTTTACTGGCTCCTACTAGACTGCAGTAGAAGCCAGGTCTGTAGCTATAGCAACCAGTGCTGGCAGCCTATCATGAGAGATTGAACAGGTCTATAGCTATAGTGACCTGAGGAGCTGATGCAGCCCAAACAAGAGGGGAAATCTTAGAATAGATAGGACACTGTTAATGGACATATATTGTAAAGTGACTTGTTTTTGCAAGATCTTTAATATAAAAAGCAATCCTTGTAGCGAGACAACCCCTTTCAAAGTTCAAAACACCCCCCCTTTTGCTATTTCACCAATAAAATAATAAACATAATTGATATTGTCGCATCAGTAAAAATCCGATCTATTCGAATATAACATCATGTATCCCATATGTTGAACACTGTAGAAAGCAAATGCAAAAAAAAAAAAATTGTTTTTTGATCATTTCGGGTTCTCAAAAAAATTTGAACAAAAAGTTATCAAAACTTTTCCATCTATCTCAAAATACCAGTAGAACCTGCAATTGTACCTGAAAGAAAGTAGCCCTTATTTAGGTTTATAGATGTTAAAATGAAGAATTATTGGTTGTAGAAAATGGCGCTGCAGCAAAAATTAAAAAAAAAAACAAAAAACTGTTTGCAACATCATGCAAAACTCCAGAATACAAATACCATGTCATTTATACTGAACAGTGAATTCCATAGATGCCTCTCCCAAAGATATATATGTAGTTTAATAGAAACTCTGGGTCTGCCATGTTTATGAGCCCACCTGTGGTTTCTCCTGTTCCCATGTGGGCCAGTCCTAGTGCAGCGTATGCACCTTAGAGAGGGGCAGAGGATAGGAGGATTGGAGTCGTAGTTGTTGCCTTAGCCCTTGTCATGGTGGGTGGACTCAACCAAAGCTCTGATTCCAGTCCTGGCACGTAGGGCAATAAAGTGGTGGAACCTGCAGATTAGTATAGAAGATGCTATTCTTCCCCTCGGGGCACACTCCATGTTAGTGGTGGTAGTCCTTCCTGCTGTTGTTCGATCGTGTTGGGAGGCACCCTTGATGTTGTGCAGGTAAAGCAGGAGAGCGGAGTCATGGTTAACAGCTTCAAATCATTAAATTTTTTTTTTTTTTCATTTCTGAAGCAAGATGTTAAACATAGCATTTCTCTCTCCAGTTACAGTCCTTTCTCATCATGTTGCAGATAGCAGCCAGTAGAGTTCACTTTCAATACATCCCTTTGTTCAGATGCAGCTTAGACTTCAAGGAGCTTCCTAAACCTCTGGAGAACTGACATCCTAGCAACAATATTTAAACTTTGACTTCAACGGTATAAATGAGTGAACGCAGGAGAGCTGGATCTAGATGAGCCAGGCTGAAGGCAACAAACTGGGAATCATCTATTCAACAGGCCAGCAGGGGACATCCTGTGCACTGCCTCACTTGTACACATCTGAGTGTACCTGTCCATGGAAACCTCCATGCTTCTTTAGGCATCAACTCTCTCCATAAAAGTCCATTAGTTTTCTTGCAGAAATCCATGGCTTCAGAAATAGCAGTAGGGTGCTGACCACAGGCCTTCAGGTCAACAGCCATGTGAAGGAAAAGGTTAGTTTACCCCTTCCATGCTGCAGTCTGGCAATCACTCCAGACCACAGGACTCCAATAGATCCAACAACTAGAATACTAATCCACACTATAAATTTATCTAAGGCCAATTTATTGACTCTGTTTCACTCCTACCTACCTTCCCCTCCCATCACAGTTTTCATGACAACTACCGCTCTTTCTCTCCTGGCTGCAGTTGAACACTTACAATAGCAAAATGGCAACATCACAGTGACTTTACAGATATCAATCTCTCACATAGTGCATTTAACTCATACCCAGACAGAACACACTGGAAGGTTTAATTAAAGGTCAACCATCTCTCCTAAGGTCCTGAATCAAAGAAGAAGACAACAAACCAGTATAATGACACCTTAGCATGACACTTGTCATCACTAATATCTTACAGTCATCACCATTATAATCAGATATTGTGCAAAATGTATCACCTTCTCTCACCTAAGTGCATTAACTGTATAATCATTCTGCAATGTACTCAAGGTGTTAACATGTGCAGGAAGGGTTAAAGTCCTGTACATTACACTAGCCTGACTATAGTTTTATGATATTTAGCCTTAGCTTCTGTGTGGCATTAAGCTGAATTCTTAGACTTTTGGCTATCCAGCACAGACTAAACCATGTGCCATCGGTCATCAGAATACTACTGCTTAAAGGGCAATCTGTTGCCATTTTTTTACTTATTAAAACAAGATACTGATACATATTCTTTTCTTCTTTGCTGTTTTTATTTTCTGATTGTAGATTTCTCAATTTGGTCATCTGTATATGATTGTGGGGACTGCTTTCTTGCCTGCACTGCTTTAACTGCATTTAGAGAGATGCTTTACAGCAGCTTTGTGCACATAGGAGCCTGTGGACTGGATCAGACCCATTGACTTCTATAGGAGAGTTTTCTAGGCATGCTCTGTGACCTGGGAAGAAGTCAGTGTGCAGGGAGGGGGAGAGGGTGAACTGTGAATTGTCACTATCTCCTACTGTGAGTGGTGGATCCAGTGTCATCTATACACATTGCTGTCACCTTTCAGCCCTACTTTTACTGATCAGGAACAGACTACTGAAAATCTTTCTCTACAGAACAGGAAGTGTCAGATTATTGGCCAAAGTGAAAATGCAGGATTTAAGAATATTTAAAAAATATTGAAAGTGATATGAAAAAAAAAAAATTCTTAAAAAACAATAAGTAATTTTATGATGATAAATTCCATTTAAACACCATACCATACTTCCTAGAACAGACCTGTTCCAGACAGAGTGTTATACTAGCTTGTAGGACAATCTTTACACTTCGGATTTAATCTTATATACTGCAGAAGTAATGTTGTTTTCAAGTTGTGCAATGCTCATCAAATGAAATCAGATTTTGTAGTCTGCTAGATGAATACATTTACAAGAAGAAATGCTATATAATCCCAGCTCAGTTTTTTGTAATGCTGCTTGATTTCTAAAGGGAAATGATCTGCACAATACATAGGCGTTTTATTCCTGGTTATCAAGTAGCTGAAACATGAGAAAAATGAAAATAAAAGGTTTATACATCTATAATTCTCTTTGTCAGAAAGTTATTGAACTTATTTGCAACAGTAAAAAAAAGTTGCTTGAAGTGCAAAGATTTGAAGAGGTTGTACAGCTGTTCTCTTTTCCTTTCTTTCTTTTATCCTTTGTTACTTCTTGCTCAATGCTTAGTCACTTATTGCTTGATGCTTAGTCACATGATGAGCTGCTTGCTGATCTGCAATACCAAAGCTAGCCCAAGGACGAGCAAGGTGCTGTTGTTGAGAAGAAATAAGACCTCTCCAGTTTGACTATCTTTCCAATCTGAAAGGAGACTTTGGTGGCCCATTCTCAAAACAACTACAGGTCCTGGGGGTGGCACTGGCACCATTCACACCATATATCCTATTGATATGCTACTATATCCTATTGATATACTTCTTTCTTCACTTATCAGCCTCTCTTTCTTCCCTCTCCTGCATTCTTATCTTTTCACTGTCACTAACAAAATCTCTCTTGCATAAGAGATGGGATCCAATTTTACTGAGAGCTCAAATTACAGCTACCCATTGAAGTCTACTGAGAAAAAAGGAGGAGGTGTGGAGAGAGACACATATATTGTGTTGGTTGTTTGCTGAGTGTTACATCTTACCTTATTGCTAGACACACAGCTACATTGCTTGTTACTGCTGTCTAATATTCTCCATGCCTGTGTGAGAACTTCTTACTCTCACTTTCTGCTTCTCCCATCTCAATAGACTTCAATGGGCAGCTGTAAGCTATATGAGGTGCATACATTAAAGAAATTACTACAATGTGACAAGGTGACAAAAAGTAGCTGCGTTCACAAAATTTTTGAAGCATCAAGTTTTCTATAAACTACTGTATATTTTTTAAAACATGCCTCTGTATTGCAGCATTTTTACATTAAAGGGGTTGTGTTGCTACAAGGATTTATTTTTTATGTTAAAGATCTTGCAAAAAGTCACTTTGCAATATGTGTCCATTAACTGTGTCCTACCTATACTGAAATATCCCCTCTTTTATGGGCTGCATCAGCTCCTCAGGTTGCTATGGCTACAGACCTGTTTGATCTTTGCTGATAGGCTGCCAGCACTGGTGGCTTTCTGCAGTCTGGCATTACTGTATAGGCTATTTGATATCTACTGATGTAGCAGAGCTTAGCTTGATAGTAATATCACAGCTTTTCTTGTTATCTGCTCTTAAAAGCTACTAGAACAAATTGAGAAAGGGGCTGAGAAGCCCACAGCGCCCTCTGTTGGTTGTAACAAATCCTCAATTTGCTTTTGACCCACCAAGTCTTGAGAAAGCAAAAAGGATTTTTTAGCCAAAATCCTTTTTGCTTTCTCAAAACTCGGTGGGTCAAAAGCAAATTGAGGATTTGTTACAACCAAAAGAGGGTGCTGTGGGCTTCTCAGCCCCTTTCCCATAATGCCTTGTGATATGCAGATGCTAAGTAGAGGGCGAAAAGGCAAAACAAAAACTCTACAAGCCGTTCGTTCGGTGCTCTCCTTAAGGAGAGATCTTCCCTTCTAGAACAAATTGAATAAGTTGAGATAACTTTCTGTGACATGATATCATGGTGCGTTGTCTGTCAAGTTTACCTTTGCTACATCTGTAGCATTATTAAATATACCTTTAATTATGGCTGCTTAGCCTTCTGTTTCAGTTTCGTGCCATAAAGTGATGGTATCTCATTTTACTATGGGGCCTTATGAATCATAGTTACATTTCTGCCCAAGGGACATCATGGAGTAGACAAATACAGTATTTGGCCCATATGTGGCCATATGTGGTAATGGTTTAGTAATATATTTACCATATTTATTGCATACATTTTTTGATTCTATCAGTAGTGCAATATATTTTGTTTAGGTATTCGTTTTTTTCATATAGTATATATTTATTGTTTTAGAGTGTAATTTTAATGATTTAGGATTATGTAGTCGTATTTATAGAGTAAGTGTTTTTACTAACCTTGAGCAAATGATGATATAAGAGCTTGTTTAGTTGATCTGCAGAAAATCCAATATGGATCCGTTATCTTCCGACATATGATGTAAGACTTTCTCCAACCAATGGGCCCCATCGAGCATACACGGGTCCTCATATTTAAAGGCTCAGTTTGGATTCACTCTTCACCCCTGAGGAAGCGCTGATTTAGGCGTGAAACATATTGAGCTAGACTATATGTCTTATTATTGGTAGTGTTGGGTTAGATATTTTTTATTGTTAGAAGCGTCGGTTAAACCGAGCTTCATAATAAAAGTTTTCTTTTAAAAATTATTACTTTTCCTCGTTAATCTCTTGTCACTGATAATAGCACTGAGCGCCGTAAGATCCTGTTTTTCTCTAGTTTTATTTTTTTGTATTATCCCGGTTTCAGTGAAATACGGGAGAAAAAAGATCGCTGGCTGCCGTGCGTTTAAAGTGGAGTGACAACTCCCATTATCAACCATAAGCAAAGTTGGGAGTTGTGCTCCTGTTTGTAGCACAACTGAATCAGGTATAGTGGAATCGCTGGATGCGTGCCATCTCTTTTTTAAATTAATTACACTATTTGGGCGCCTGTCTTCTTTTCTTTTTTGTCTGTTCAAATACAGTATTTGGTGTAGGTATGTGGGTATGGGAAATATATAAACCCATACTGACATACATTATATTGCAGCACTGGAGTATATGGACCATATACTGTGTTAACCATAATAAAAGCAGAGAACTTATCTTTGTAAATTCATATAAATGAGAGTTACAAATACTAGATTGCTGTTCTGTATTTTGTGATGCATGGGGTTAACTGTCAAGTTCGCTGAGTAGCTTTGGTAATAAAGATTGGCAAGCAGGCTCCTTAGACATACGTTACTAGGTTTATTGCAAGACTTCACCTGGGGCCCTACAATAACTTGTCCTGCCATTCGGTAATGGGCATTTTTAGTTGTGAAGTGCTGCACCTGTCTTATATAAAGCTATCAGAAATAGTAAAGCTGGTAAGAAGGCTAACAACATTAACAATTCAAGAACATAATGTGCCCTGTTGCTTAAATAATTCCCTTCCAGAACTCATTAAGCTATTGGCCTTTTCCAATGGTTTTGTGTAGTGACAAGTATTTTTTACTTTAATTTGTTTCTCTGTTTCCAAACCCCTTTTTCTGTCTTTCTTTTCCCTTTAGCTGTGAAAGATTTCATGCATAACATGAAATTTTGGTTGCCAGGATAATATACACACCGGTAGGTCTTTATTATACATTAATTAAGGCCTCCTGCAGGGATGCATATTCAGAAGTCAATATCTGGCCGCGTAAATGGCCTTTACTAAGGTACCATGCTGCCCTGGATGTTTTGTTATGCACAGTGGCAGATGAAGGTGTTATATATTATGTGTGTGCCGGTCTTCAGACAAATCATTGTATGAGGTGTAAAGCTAAAACACAATCACTATTACAGAAATACCAAGCACAGTAAAGAGCATGCAGTGTTAAATGGAGACAGCATGGTCTGTGCAGGCACAATACAATACAATGACGCTGAGGAGTGATGTTCTTGGAACTTGCTGCTACAGGTGAATTGATACCTCAGAGCTTTATGTCCACTATAAAAGGGAAGATAACTAAGGAAGGTGCTCAAGATACAAGTCAGGTTGTGGTCACAAGAGAAATATCTGGGTTCAGTAATAAAATATTGTAGCCCATATGCAAAAAGCGTTTTACAAAACCAAATTGATTCAATTTTAATTGCCACATAGTGCAGCCATTACCTAGACCTAGCCATTGTTATAACGCTGTAATCTTCTAAATAAGTGAAGTGATATGAAAGACAATTACTAATATTCATGCATCAGTTAGGGTAGTCCACACCATATCTGGGGTCAACACTCACCATATGCAATGAAAAATTTCTTCCACTCTATGGACAACATCTATGAACCGGGCTGTGCCAGTTTTCTGGCATGATTTAAGCCAAAAAAACTGTTGTAGCCCAGTCTGACAGATGTATGAACGGTCCTATGCCAAAATCTGGCACCTGCATTCAACAATTATATGAGGATGTCGCGCCAGATTCGTACGACTCGCCACATGTATGTGGCGAAAAACTGTTGTACCAAGTCATACCAATTTCATAGTGAAAAATTTTGGAGCATACCCTCTATGCAACACTTTTTGCTGCATAAATGTGTCTTGCATTTATAAAGTGCTATAACACAGTTTCATGCATACTGACATGCTGTGCTAACCAACTGAGAGTTTCGTGGTGGCACCTTTTTTCATTTACTGTATCTCACAAAAGTGTGTACATCCCTCATATTTTTGTTAAGATTATATTAGAGCTTTTCATGGGACAACACTGAAGATATAACTTTTTGATACATGCACAGTGTACAGTTTGTATAACAGTGTAAATTTGTTGTGCCCTCAAAATAACTTAACACACAAGAATCAATGTGTAAACCGCTGGCAACAAAAGTGAGTACTCCCCTAAGTGAAAATTTAGAAATTGTGCCCAAAGTGTAAATATTTTGTGTTGCCACCATTATTTTCCAGCACTGCCTTAACTTTTTTGGGCATAGAGTTCACTAGAGCGTCCCAGGTTGTCATTGGAATCCTCTCCCCCTTCTCCATAACAACATCACGGAGCTGGTGGTTGTTAGAGACCTTGTGCTCCTCCACCTTGCATTTGAGGATGCCCCACAGATGCTCAATAGGGTTTAGGTCTGGAGACATGCTTGGAAAGTCTAGCACTTTTACCTTGATTTTCTTTAGCAAGGCAGTGGTTGTTTTGGAGGTGTGTTGGTGTCCTTATCATTTTGGAATACTGCCATGTGGCCCAGTTTCTGAAGGGAGAAGATTGTGCTTTGTTTCAGTATGCCACAGTACATGTTGGCATTCATGGTTCTCTCAATGAGCTGTAGCTCTCCACAGCCAGCGGCACTCATGTAGCCACAAACCATGACACTTCCACCACCATGTTTGACTGTGGGAAAGACACAGTTGTTTTTGTACTCCTGACCTAGTTGCTGCCCCACACACTTGACAGCTTGTGCACCAAATAAGTTTATATTGGTCACATCAGACCACAGGATATGGTTACAGTAATTCATGTCATTTGTCTTCTTGCCTTAAGCAAAATTGTTTTCAGGGTATAACAGAGAAGCTATAATTACCCACTATTATGCTATACATTAACATTGCAGCATACTGTACAAGTGATCGTGCCTCCTCAAGTTCAAGTACCCTTGGAGGAATAAAAGTACAAGCAAAAATGTAAAGAAATATATCAAGAGTTCATAACAGCCATGTTTCGCTTTTTATAAATAAAAAGGAAATGCTATTAAAAACATGATTGGTATCACCGCATCAGTAAAAGTCCGATCAACTAATATATAACCGAACTTATCCTGCATGGTGTATGCCACAAAAAGAATACCAGTCCAGAATTGTGTGGGTTTTTTGGGTCTTTTTCCTCTTCGAAAATTGGAATAAAAAGTGATCAAAAGTCCTAGGTATCCAAAAATGGTAGCAATTAAACAACCACACTTCAATCTGCAAAAAACAAGTCCTCACACAGGTTTGTTAATGGAAAAATAAAAAAACTTTAAAAAAAAACCTCACTGGAATCGTTCTGACCCACAGAAAAAATACAACGTGTCCTTTATATCGCACAATGAACCCCATTAAAATGAAATATAAAAAAAAGAAGAAGAAGATGGCACTATTGTGTCTTTTTCTTATTGCACCCAGCTGGGAAGGGTATAGGTACCATGAATCAGGTCAGGATGGGGTATTTGTGGAGGGAGGTGGGGTTGGGCACCACTTGGCCCATTTATCTAGGGCACCAACATGCCCTATCCCAGCCCTGACTATATGTGTCCTGCCTGTTTTCTTGCCCATCTCATTCTACTATATATTGGAAGAACATTTTCAGATGTCGAAAGAACTATTGTGGTCAGCACATCATCATTATTCATATATGTGTACACATCACTATCAGGTTGATGTTTTTGTGAGAATTTGGTTGGTGAATGCCATAGGACTTTGCACAGAATTTGAATACTGAAAAACGTAATAATATGTACAGTTGAAACCAGAAGATTACATACACTATATAAAAAGACACATATGCATGTTTTTAATCACTATCTGACATGAAATCAGAACAAACCTTATCCTTTTTAGGTCAGTTAGGAACCAAAAATATTTATATTTGCCAAATGCTAGAATAATAACAGAGAGAATTTTTGAAGGCATTTTTATTCCTTTCTGCAAAATCAAAAGTTTACATACACTAGAATTACTGTGCCTTTAAACAATTTGGGACAGCCCATATTATGGTGTTTTGTCTTTGGAAGCTTCTGATAAGTTTATTGGCAACATCTGAGTTAATTAGAGACACACCTGTGGATATATTTTAAAACACATCATAAACATATTGCTTCTGTGTGTAACATCATGGGAAGGTCTAAAGAAATCCGCCAAGATATCAGGAAGAGAATTGTGGACTTGCAGAAGTCTGGATCATTCTTGGGTGCAATTTCCAGATACCTGAAGGTACCTCATTCATCTGTACAAACAAGATTGGAATGTCCAGTCATCATACTGCTCAGGAAGGAGATGAGTTCTGTGTCTCAGAGATGAACGTGCTTTGGTCTGACATATTAAATCAAGAACAAAAGCTAAAGACCTTGTGAAGATGCTGGCGGAAGCTGGTAAGATTGTGTCATTATCCACAGTGAAACGAGTATTGTATCAATATGGGCTGAAAGGCCCCTCTGCCAGGAAAAAGCCATTACTCCAAAAGAAACATATAAAAGCCAGATTAATGTTTGCAAATGCACACAGGAACAAAGACTTACATGTTTGGAGACATGTCCTGTGGTCTGACGAAACTAAAATTTAACTGTTTGGCCATTGCCATTATTATTGCCATTGCTACATTTGGAGGAAAAAGGGAGAAGCTTGGAATCCTAAGAACACCATCCCAACTGTGAAACACGGGGGTGGCAGCATCATGCTGTGGGGTTGTTTTTCTGCCTGAGGGACTGGTGCACTTTACAAAATAGATGGCATCATGAGGAAAGAAGATTATGTGGCAATACTGAAGCAACATTTCAAGATATCAGCCAGGAAATTAAAACTTGGGCGGAAATGGGTCTTAAAAATGGACAATGACCGGAAGCATACTGCCAAACTGGTTACAAAGTGACTTAAGGACAACCAAGTCAATGTTTTGGAGTGACCATCACAAAGCCCTGATCTCAATCCTATTGAAAATTTATGGGTAAAGCTAAAAAGGCAGGTGCGAGCAAGGCGACCTACAAACATGGCTCAGTTACACCAGTTCTGTCAGGAGGAATGGGCCAAAATACCTACCAACTATTGTGAGAAGCTTGTGGAAGGATATGCAAATGTTTGACCCAAGTACAGTATAAGGACATTGCTACCAAATACTAATGAAATGTATGTAAACTTTTGACTTTGCAGAAAGTAATAAAAATAACTTAAACAATTCTCATTATTCTGGCATGTGGCAAATATAAATAATTTTGGTTCCTAATTGACCTAAACAGGTAAGATTTATGCTGATTTCATGACAGATAGTGAGAAAAACATGCATATGTGTCTTTTCATATAGTGTATGGAAACTTCTAGTCTTAACTGTAAATACAAATTTGTCAATATCATTTTCTCATCTCTCAGTTTTCATCAGATTCCCCTGAAAAAGTAAACCATTTTCTAAAATGAGCCAATTCATAATCCTGTTAAAAATTCTGCACCTTAAACTGTTTTCCCCAAGGTACATGTCAGTGACCTACAGCAAATTGTACTCTGCTTTAATTAGATGCATAATTAATATTTTGTGCTTTAGTGTCCTTGCCATGAAAGGCTAATGTAACAGAATATACATTGAATATTCTGCATGCATACTTATTAGGGAAGTCATTGTATCTCTGCTCCAATTAAGTTATATGTGTCTGAATGTAATATTAGTAAATACATCTTTATACTGTATCTAGTTTAGGCCACTCAATGTAAAATCTTAGCTGTATGTACAGCTATTACTATTACATATTTAATTTCCTGTTCTGGAAGTATTAATTCAGACTTGTATTTATCCATAGAAACTGTACAAGCTAAACTAAATAAATAATTAGCTCTATTATACCCATAGGAACCATAGCAAAACAATAAGGGGGACTTGTACAAAAAAGTGATGCCCCCTCGATAGCCATACTTCTCAGCAGGTTAGTGTAGCATTTGTCAGTATGTATGAAAGTACAGCACTTTATTAATGTGTCCCACTGTGAGACACATTTATGCACAGAGATTGGGAATGTATCAATGTGACTAAGCCTCACCACTGTCAAATTGGTATGGATTGGTACAGATTGGTACAACAGTTTCACGCCACGTCGTATAAATCTGCTGTGACACGCCCCCCATAGAATTGGTGCATACAAAAGTGTCGGGTCTCATGCACATGCGCCGGATTTTAGTGTGTGGCAGTTCATATATCTGTGGGACAGGACTATAACAGGTTTTTTGGCTCAAAGCATGACGCAGCCTCCAGAGGCATGACTTGAAGCCTCTGGGCCCTAGTGCAAAAACTGAAATTGGCACCCCAGCTACCATGTGCCACTTAAAATGCTGGTGTCTCCTTATGTGGCAGATAGACTTTTGGGCCCCCTCAGGCTGCAGGGTCTGGTAGTAACTGCTACCTCTGCATTCCCTATAGCTGCATCCAGTACATTTCACCCTAAGTCTTATGCACCAAAGAATGCAATAACATGTAACTTGCGACTATGGGCCACATGTATGAAAACTGTTTAGGTCTAAAACTCACTTTTTTGCCCGTAGATTACTATGGGCAAAAAAGTGAGTTTTAGACCTAAACTGCTTTCATACATGTGGCCCTATGTGTCCAAATACTGTATTTCTCAGGCTTGGTGGTATGTGAATTACTTTTGTATTATTTTGCAGTACTGAGTAACCTGAACTATAAATTTAGAGCAAATGGGGTAGGGAGACGCATAGGGCAGCTCTTTAAATGTATTGTTATTGTGAAGTATATGATAAAACAAAGGGGCATATAGGTGCATTTTCCTCTGGAGAAGTTGTGCTAGTGTTAGGAACAACACTATTAAGTGATCATTTAATCAGAAAAAGGGGTATCGAGCCTCAAAGCAGTGTTGTTGGCGGTAGGATCCTTCCTGGCAGTCCCTATAATGCTGTAGTATGGTTTAGAGCAGGGGTGTCAAATTCATTTTCGTGGAGGGGCACATCTATATTGTGGTTGCTCTTAAAGGGTCATTAGAGGGCCTTGGAGGGTGGCTATGGTGCCTGCGTGAGGATGTCAGAGATTTGCTACCCCCTGTAAGTTGCTGAATAGAATAATGTTGAGGTAAGCTGGAGTTCTGAACCCAAGATGGTGCCTGCTCCCTGTGCTGGTGCCACCACCTCTGCCAAACATTGGCTGCATCCTTTGGGAAATTCGGTGGAGAATCAACACCCCTGACCTAGTCCATCACTGCTTGCTGAGTCTAAACTGTCACAGGCCTCATGAATTGGTGTGGCAGGACAGATTCGGCCCATGGGTCTTGAGTTTGACATATTTGGCTTTGTGGGAAGAATTGACAGCTTTGAATGTTCCTGGACCTAAATGTCAAACACAGGGAATCATATTTTATAACAGCACCCATTATGATGTATGATTCCTTGTCTATAATTTGACGTCTAGGGACATCAGCACTGAGAGCTGTTGTTCCTCTTCCTGAACCACACCTATTGTTTCTCTACATTAGTATAGCAAATGGGTGTATTTATTGTTAGCAGTGGATTATATTACATATTTACTAAGATACCATCTTGCAGCTTTGCCTTGGCTGCTCCAGAACAGATTTTGTTGCTCAGTATAATACATGTGAAATGACTATTCAAAGCCCTATTCACATGTAGCAGATATCTTCACAGCCTGTTTTTAAAGCTGAATTCTGCCAATTATATTGCAGATTTGCATTGCAAGGGGTCAAATCTGAGGAAAATCCATCACAAAATCTGTTAACAGAAGAGAATCCCCTGGACCCTCATCTTTAAGCCAGCTAGGAGTGTATCTACAAAGGCTATCTGTGTCCATGGGGGATCTAGCAAGTCTGTACCTTACATGGAGAGCATATTGATTTTTAACAGGTATAACACTTTCATTTCCCTGGGTCATGCTGCAAGGAAATGATATAGCTCCTAACAGGTTCTCCTACAGATTATACATTATCGCTGGTGGTCCCAGCAGATATACCATAAGATCATCATTTTTTTTGGAAACTGTTCTAATAAAAAAGGGATTGTACAAAGCTGACAACTTCTTCAGGGATTGCTATATTTATCCATTTAATAGATGTAAGGTTCTGTATTGCTGAAATGTATGAAAAATAATTTGCTCATCTATGCGAGGCAAGTCTGTTTCTTCATGGGTAACACTCATATGCAAGTCACCCAGTATAGAAGGCAGCATTAGTGTTGGATGAATAGCGATCTGAATCGTTCTAGTGTACAATGATACTTAACTGGCACGGAGTAACTGCAATCCTGGATCTGGCTTATTGTTATTCATTAGTTTTCAGATACTTGATCACAGTTTTAGAACTGGTTATTGTCTCCTCCACTACACATCTTCACTATTAAATTCTCTCCTAGGCTTCCTAACACAAAAGAGGAAGTGCATTACCAGTTTTGTGATATAATAGACCGCTGTTATTGTTACCGACATAGAGATACTTCTAAATCTCCGAATAGGCTGCACGACAAAATACAGGGTAAAACTTGTGAATAAAGAATTTCCTGCTGAGCCTCTCCATGATCAGAACAGCACACTCCTCCTTTATTCCGGCTGGATCCAACAAAATAAAGCAGATTCATTTCTGCCTGAAAGGTATATGGGAACAGTTGTTCAACTCTATTTTTATGCTAGCATTCCTATTTAATTTGCTTACACCGTTCATTTCATTTTTAAAATAGATATGTTAAAATATCCTGCATGAATACGCAGAAGGCTCTAAAAGAGACTGGCTGCTTTAGATAAAAATGCCGGTAATATCCTGAGCTTATACAAATACAAATCACAAAAATAACCAAAATTAGTAAGAGGTATATATAACAATATAACAATAATTCCTTGGTGAACAACACTGTCAACTGTATCAGTGTCTACAGAACACACAAATACTTGAATACTGTGGTGGAGAAGGATGCTGTCAGCAACCTGGTTTACCATTCATATCCATTCACACTGTCATTGGCGGCGTGAATAAAAAGTAAGGTTCAATGTGGACAACTGTAAAGTTTTGCATCTGGGTACACATCTGGGGTGAACAACTGATATGATTGCTTTTTGAAACCGATCTGGGTGCACTTGTTGATCATAGACTACATAACAGCTACATAAGGCCAGCAGGATATTGGCGTGTATTTAAAGAGGCATGGACTAGCATAACAGGAATGCTATATAAAGCATTGGTGATGTCTCTTCTGGAATATACAGCTCAGTTCTGGATACCAGTTCATAGAAAGGATGCCCTGGAGTTAGAGAAAGAACAAAGACAAGCAACCAAACTAATAAAGAGAAATGGAACATCTTAGTTATGAGGAAAGGTTAAAAGAATTAAACTTGCTTAGTTCTGAGAAGAGATGTTTGAGGGGAGACATGATTCATTTGTATGGCAAAAAGCTGGTCCATATAATGCCCCCTCAATAGAGGGGGTACTAACAATTAAGTTAACATATAGAATCCTTATTTTGAACATTGAGCTAGTCTGATCACCACTTGGGATCAAGAGGGAACTTTTTTTCTTTAGGCTAATTGGTTTATGCCTTATGAGTTCTGTATTTCTGAATCAAAAGCAGAAAAAAAATAAAAATCCCCTCTACCACTCCCTTTCATCACATCTTCTCCCTGCCCCTATCTGAACTTGCTGGACATATGTGTTTTTTAACTGTACCAACTATGTAACTATGAAAATGAACAGGAAAGAGGGGGAGCATGAAAGTGTGCCATGTGTAGGTGGCAGGAATAGAAAAGAGTAGCAGATGGGAAGTGAGTAGATTGGAAAGAAGGCAGAAAACAGAAGAAAAGAATTGTGCGACTGAAAACAGATAGATACAGTACAGTTCAGGTGAGAGCTGGAGTGAAGAAGAGGACTTTGCAGTCCTTTTGGCAACAGGCAGGGATCATCTGTTCCTATAACTCTTAGGCACCAATGTCATGTTGTCACATAATCTCCCAAAAATTGGGACTCTCGCAAGAGAACAGAGAGTGACTTTTGATCACTATATTTTGCCATAGGCAAACTTAAACTCTATCAGTTCTCTATCTATAAAACACTAAAACGTAACTTTTATTATATAAAACTCTTAACCTCTATACACACTATTTAAAAACCTGATTTCTAACCTCATCATTTAACCCTTTTTGCTTCTGAAAGAAGGAATAACTCCTTTGCTATTATCCAGTCTGGTGAAGCACCACCGATTAGCAGGAGAGCCTTATATCTATAGCAAATGACTAGCTCCAGTAAGGGATCCCAAGCCAACTACTTGGGTAGTCGTCCCTAATCTCATGGACACAGAACAAATAAGGCCCCCTTGTGACACCCCTGCAGCAGGTGACACTTGTAGACAGAGGTGAGAAATCACAATTTAAAACGTCATATCTGACCTCCCCGACATGTTTCGCCAGCTAACCTGGCTTCATCAGGGCTTAGAGGTTTAAGTTTGCCTACGGCAAAATAGTAAATACAATGTCATGTTGAGCACTAAGTTGGCACCAGTACAAAGAGGGAAAATAAGGGCACTTCTCTATGTTTGGGTAATAAGTGGGCAACATTGCTATGTGGAGGCTCAAAAGAGACATTATTGCTTTATGGGGGGGGTTACAGCTTGAAGTATAGTCCCACATAGTATCTGCTGAGCAGCCATGATGTAGCCACAATGTACCCGATGTACCCATGTGGACATAGATAATTGATTGTTGATTGTTAAGGCAACAAAATTTTACTTCAACAGTACACTGCTACAACACTTTCCTTCCATCCCCAAATTGCTTTTGCTTTACATCTCTTGACTTATTTAACACATTGCTACCATATCGTTTTCTGTATAAATGCTCCATGTGTCTATAGATATAAACTATGTCTAATACAAAGACCTAGTTAATCTTTAAAGCTTGAAATGTGTCATGATCTTGTCATTTCACATTAAAAGGTGTCAACCACAGAGGACTCTCAATTGTAATCTTTGCCAACTACTATCATTTTTCTTCTGAATGTTATGGTCAGTTACTTTTCTCTTGCTATATCACAGCACAATTTTTTCAGTGCTTTTCAAAGGCTTTTGTTTTGCTCTAGGATAAGATAACACAAGAAGCCGTTATACCATGGTCAAGTTCAACCATGCTACCTCCATATATTTGTGTATTGCTATGTCAATAATTACACTAACATTTCATTTGCGATTATACATAAAACAAACATAAATCTTTAGGGCAGGTTCACACGGCTTAATGTCGGCGTATAGTGGTGCGTACCATGTGCGCCCCTATATGCTGGGTGTTTTAGAAGTATGTGCTGGTGCTGACATGTCACTTCTTTCACCCGGCGCATACTGTGTGCGAGGAAAAACATCTGCTTATCATGATTTTGCCATAATTCTGGGCCGTACTTTGGGCGTATTGAAGCGCAATTACACCCCGAATTACTGCCTGCAGTTTGAACATACCCTTATTATATAAGCACCAACAATCTGCCTATTAAAATAAATAAATTAATTAATTAATTAAATACATAAATATATAATGATCAGCTAAGGAATCAATATGAGGATAGCTATAAAATAGATGAAGAGTGAGAGATTGTGACTGAAGCAATTGATTAATGTTCAGCCCTGTATTAACTTTTAAGTATATTGTAAAACTAAGGAAAATTAAAGCAAAAATGCCACTTAAATTACAAACCAAGTCAAAGCAGTGCCACATCCATTTATACGCACCTACTGGAACCATTTTTTGTTATTTGTATTCAAGACAAAGTATGTGCTTGCTGCCAGCATCAGCAGGGTCTATCTTATAAACTGTGATTAACTCAAAGGAAGTGTATCCTTCATCATAGCTTAATACAAGATGGAAATAAAAGAAATGACTAATGTTCTTTATTATATTAAAGTTTGGCACCTTACCCACATTCATCGTAAACAATACAGTCTGCCTTTGTTTTGTACAGACAAATACTTATAATGAGGTAAAGGTTGCAATTATTAGACAATTTATTGGCTAAAAAATAAAGGCTGAAAAGGGCTAAAAGCAAAAACATTAAATGAAACCAAACTAACAAAAATGAGCAAAATGGCATTGACACTCTGATGTCTAGTTAAATAATGATCTGTGGGGTGAAAAACGGATGAGGCTACTCAAATTTTGGTAACTTGTGTTAGGAGACTTTATCTATGAATGACTTGAAGATATATACCAAAAGACTACATGAATGGAGCACTATATACTGATTACAGTGTATGTCCGTCTTAAATTTGAAGGTATGCTTGTGTTTGCCCTCCCTTAATTTCAGGGGCATACGGGAAAATGGAGCAGTGTGTGGGCCATGTGTCCCAGATGAGGCGGGGATGGGGATTGGCAACTGGCATTAGCAGGCAGAATTATTAAGGTTTTGATCATAATGGTTAATTCTCCCTACCAAATTTTGGAATCGGGCTACCCTTGATTGTGTTCTCTCCAGCAGCAACAGGATCTATTAATAGACTGTAATTATACTGAGGACAATTCTGGCTAAAAATACACTCCACTATGCCTAACAGTGAGCTTAAAGGACTGACCCATGACACATGGATTCAAAGAACAGCAAAGAGAATTCCTCTGTCATGCTGCGCTCCTTGTACATAGTTGTACAAAGTACAAAGTGCCTTGTGCTGCACCTAAGTGCCCTGGCCAAGGCTTGTTGGTGCTCCTTCGAGGCACCTGTTAACTGGGGTATTTACTATAGTGGTTTCATTCTGGTCACCACTGCTTTGAAATGTATATATATATATGAAATGAGCATATATATATGAATAACATGTACTGTAGATAGTAGTAAGTTATATAAATACTAGTTCTAGCACATCACCGCTCCTTTTTTTTTTAGTTTTTCAAGCTTTCTTTGCGCTCACTTTTGTCTAACTTTTCCAGGTGTTTGCCCTCTTCATGAAAAAAGGTTCACTGCATCACAACTTTTTTTTGTGCTGCTTCAGGTGTAGGATACTGTAGTACCTATTCAGATTGCCACCTAGGGCGACATGTATGAAGGAAGGCGAGTCAAAGTGAATTATCAAGTCTCATGTTCAGTGTATAATGCGCCTGATATATGAAAGTGTTTTTTGTGTGATTATAAATGAGGTCTAAAGTTCAATGCGCCTCACCTATGTGTTTTGCGCATTACGGAACTTAGGCGCATAAGTAATACGCCTAACATGTATTAAGGTTATAGATAGGCTGGAAATAAGAGAAAAGTCATTAGAATAGCATGTCAGTGAATAGAAACTATGGTTCTGATCCTGCTTGGTGGACCACAGGTCCCAGAAAGAACTGTGGTGTGCTGGCTCTTGCTGTATGTAGAATAAAGGGTGAGAGCAGCAAAAATACATTTCAAATTTAATGTAGTAAAAATTTAAAATATAAAAATCTGAATAACTTACTCAGTGGGTTATTTAATATAAAATTAGTTTAAGATTCTATGAATTATAAAAACATTTTATAGGAGATATTTCTATATTTTGGGGACATTATATATTTTTATATTAATTTCATATCATCACATTTTTCATTAAATTTAAATAATTCAATGGACATAGTTTGATAATTATAATAAATTACTTTTTATTATTGTACTAGTTTAAGTTAAGAAATATTGGACATTTTTCCCCTTACAGCAAATCTAGCTTCACTTCGACTCAGTCAGACCACATTGAAATAGGTTGCGCCTAGTTTTGCCGACCCACATTCATATATGTGTCTAATCTTACGATTGTGGTGCGACACGCCCCCAGAACATCCCCAGAATGTCCCCAGAACACCCCCTTCCTGTTAGGCGCATTTGAAAGTGTCGAGTTTTACGAACCTAACACATTCATTAGTCACATTAGACATCATAGCCGGCTCAGTTGGGTGCATTGTACGCCAGAAAAAGGGTGAAAAGAGTGAAAAACCCTTTCATACATGTTGCCCCTAGTTGTTATATTTTAGTGCACCTTTTCATTGATTTACTATTTTGCTCGGCTTATTAGGGTATATTCAGACAATGGATTTTCCTGATGTGAAAACTCCAAAGCAGTAACATTACAGAATCTGAGTCTGAGTCAGAATCTGTGGATGATGCGGATTGTACTGGTGCATTTTGCCCTATTTCTTCACACAGATTAGCCCCAAAATCTGCTTCTTGGCTATGCGACATGAAATCTAAGCAGATTCAGCCTCAAAGAAGTATCACTTTTTTTCTACAACTCAATTTTTCAATTCATGTCAGGAAATTCCATTGCACTGACTTACAGATTTCCCATTTAAAATAATGGAACGCAGAGTACAATAGCACTTGGATGAGCACACCCCTGATGTCTGCCTAGTCCGTTATTAAATTGCAAGGGCTACATTAGAGACACAGAATAGGAAGGATATGCCATTTCGTGTATATGTAAAGCTTGGGGGTAATGTTACGGGCACTGCGGTTGTTTTAATAAGTCTATAAAGTGAATTCTATGAAAAGATTTCCTACAAGCAGATATCAGGACTACTCAATGTTTTTCTTCAGGGGTAATCTGTAAGAAGCGCTTGTTATCTTTGTAATAATAAAATGCCTAATAATGTCAGTGAAATACCATGGTTATCTAATTGGACTTAGAGATAACATATGTGCCCTTCAACAAACAAGGAAACAATGTTTTCTATCTGTTTGCAAAACAGTTTTTCCATATAGATGAACAAAGAGGAAATATTGTGTGAACACATTGGCATTCACAAAGAACATTAGACATTACTCATAGCTGATAAGCTTGGGGATTTGGAATCCATCATACTTCACTCAAGCTGGTGCTCAAATCATGTTTATGGTCATTAGACAGCATGACAGTTATTCAAATATGCAAATGTCCTCTGCTGTCCAGGTTTTGGCAGGACACATTCACACTTCACATTTGGTAGATGAAGTACTCTAATCATTGTAAGCAAATCTAAAATGTTGCCATTCAACACAAAGGGGCTGGGTCAAAACTGGTCAGTGCTCCATCTATGGACTTTGTTCTGTTCTTCTGCAGACTCTGCTAAAGTCCACCTGTAACAATAAATGTCTTGTAGGATTCTTTTTAAGGTCTTTCAATCGTCTGTCCTACCTCAGTTTTTCCATCTGTTGTGCCATCTGTCATATACTATGTTGTATACTATGTTTACTGTGTATTGAATACGAAGCTTCCAGGGTTCCCAAAGGCATATCCAGAGGGCTCTGTTAGTTTAATGGAAGCTCTAGGAGTATCCATTTGCATTCTACTGGGCCAGTATACAGCTGAATAAACAAAAAATAAAGTATGGAATAATGTAATAGCCTAAGCTATTCTACCAGGACAATGTACAACAAAAAAGGGGCTTATCCCATTGTATGCCTGTATAGTAGGATTCATTTCAAGTTACTAACCATGATCTACAATGCCCTCCATAACCTCTCTCCTCCATATATCTCTGCATTAATCTCCAGATATCTCCCCTCAGGCAACCTCTGCTCCTCACAGGACCTTCTTCTCTGCTCTCCTCTTATCAGCTCCTCACACAGCCGTCTCCAAGACTTCTCCCGTGCTTCACCCACACTCTGGAACTCACTGCCCCAACACATCAGACTCTCTTACACCTTCACCAGGTTCAAAAGCAACCTGAAAACCCATCTGTTCAGGATTGCCTATAAACTACAATAACCTAACAGCCACTGTGCTACCCCACAAATATGTCTGCCCCTCACCTTCTGTCTCTTTCCTCCTCCACTGTAGATTTTAAACCCTCGTGGGCAGGGCCCTTTCTCCCTCTGTGAGAGTTATAAGTCATTCACTGTTATCATTTTACTTGTTTGACATATGTTATGTATGTAACTACCCTTTAAATGTACAGCATCTTTGATTCAATGGTGCTTTAAAATAAATAATAATACAGCCCTATTTCAGAGGTTTACATTACATTGGGAGCTTTTCCTTGTGTACATAATAAGCGTAGATCACTAGCATGATCTGAATACCACCTTAGACATGCATGCTAAGAGACTATAACTGTGTATTCATGTAATGTAGAGCCCAAGTATGATGTAGACTTAACATCAATCATGTGTCAAGATGGACCACAAATATCAGATTCTCTTTCCCTAGGCCTATGACTCCCTTTGGATTCATTACATTCATTTGACAAAAGTCATGCGCAAAAATTATTAGACAACAAATCTGAGCCCAAAGTGGTTGTCATAATTAACCTTTGGTCTAAAACTGAACTAAATGTATTAATTTCTAAAAAAGTATTATAACACATAATTCAAAGAGAAGAATATGGGATGAAGTAAGTCGAAAAATGGAAAGGCTTTTTCTTCCTGTGAGGCTCATAACAACATTGATTTATAGTCTTTCAGATATGATCTTTCAGATAAAAGGCCACAGAGAAACTGGTAGAACCAATGTTAAGACAAACAGGAAAATTCCACTAGAACCGTTATGTCTGTATTTAACGGTCAGAAAGAGTCAGATTCTTTAGAAAGTTTTAAGCAACCTTAAATTTCAAAGAATAACACAAGCATAAGCATATTTCATATTGTTTTCTTCATTATATATTTCTCTTTTGCTACATTTACATCTGAAATATATAGATTTTCTATTAAAGATTTTACCATTTATTATACACAGTAGTTTGGGAAACATTGGTAATAAATACAGTTCTGGAAAAAATTAAGAGACAACTGCATGGTTTTCTAAAAATCAGCATCTCTACATGTCTGACAGTCATTCCATTCCAGTGTCAGTTGATTTCCAACCAAAGTCCACCTCATTCTATTTAATGTGCTTCTGATTAGGTGACCATCTGAACCAAATCTTATCTAATAAAGGAAAGTATAAAAAACACTGCTGTGGTCTTCATAATCCTCTTGCAATAGGACAAGCTGGATGGCAAAAAGAGTGCTAGGAATAGGCCAGAAGGAATTTGATTGAAAAAATCATGGTTATTCCACCAAATATTGATTTCTGAACTCTTCCTGTCTTAAAACATTAGTCTTATTGTTTCTAAAGAAATATGAACTTGTTTTCTTTGCATTATTTGAGGTTTGACAGCACTGCTTTTTTTTTATTATTTTAAAGATTTTTTATTTACTGCAAATAAATAAAAAAATGTTTGCTTTGAATTTCGGAGACATGTTGCCAGTAGTTTATATAATAAAATAACAATGTACATTTCTCTCCAAAAATTTACCATTGAAGAGAAAAATCAGAGAAACTGAAAATTTTGCAGTGGTCTCTTAATTTTTTCCAGGGCTGTATCTAAATCTGTTCTTCACTGGCCATCTGGGAATGTCAAGAGTTTCTAGCACAGTGTGTGAATGGTGACAGCTGAACAAGACCTCTATATAATGCCCACAGCTCACAGTATAAAGCCGTATTGTGTCCAGATGTTCACACATATTTAATTGTCTTTTGATCTTTTATATTTTAATGAATCAGTGATGCACAACAATATTATATTCAATTTACCAGTAAAAAATACTTATTGCATAAGTTTCACAGCCGGTAACTGCAAAATTAACTTTCTGTATGTTAAGCTTTATTAATTTATACACATACATACATACATACAAACCTATTTGTATGTATGTGTTATGGGGGGGATGGGCTCCTTAAGACCCTCCTTAACCTCGTTGTGTGGTTTCCAAATTAATCAATAATTCATAATTAAGACATATGCATATGAATGAAAAGAGATGCTGACACTGTTGTCAATGCAAATCTTCTGGTTTATTACAAGCAATGCATGAGTTTATATAACTTCTGTTTAAGGCAGATTATATTTTTAATTTATTAGTAAAACAATACGACATTATACATCATTATGCATGGATTACATATTCTATTGGTCAAACAAGATAATTAAGCAATTAAGATCATACCAAAGCCCACCCTGATAAGTTTATTGGTTACTGCCAATTACACATACCCCTTAACTTTATTAAAAATTGATTGGTGAACACTACAATCCAATCAAACACCTTATTCAATGCTTGCTTCAACATCATTGTAGTTAACCTAGATACAAACTGCAGTCAACTATTGCCCAACACTAAACTTCCCATCAAAGGTCCACAGACAGTCTGTGGACTCCGTCCTACCCTGAATCAGGAAATAAATTAATAAGGCTTAACATACAGAAAGATAATTTTGCAGTTAACTGATGTGTAACTTATACAATAAGTATATATCTGCCTTAATGCATGTATAAATTGAAACTCCTTAAATATGTATTATTAGTAAAATTGACCCACTATAGAAATTTAACTGAGACGAATTCTTTCAAAGTTTGAAGGTCTTTTGTACATTATACAGTCAAACACGGAAGTTCCTCTGCGTATTAATGGGCTGTGCAGTAGAGTTTGCATAGACAAGCCCCTACTCTGATATCACTTCCTGCTCTGCAGCTATTAGCTAACACATAATTTAGAGAATTAGTACGTTTAAAAAAAAACCAAAAAAACATCCGTCTACAAAGTTAAACCACGGACAATTTTAAGCTGAGGATATGGGGGTAATTGGTAATTTTTGGACTTGTTTCTTCCGTTGATCTAGATTGTGTAATCCATAAGGGATGTACAAATTAGACTTGAATGGAAATATTTCACTCCTGATGCCAAATGGTGATCAGACTTGCTAAATGCGGTATAACATTTTTTTTTAGACTTCTACAAAAGTGTTGACAATATCCTGTTGCAAGTAATTGTCTTAGGCTACGTCCACATGGCAGAGGACAAAAAAAAAGTTGGATTCTAATTATAATTTGACCAGTATTTTACACTTGGTTTTTGTTTTTTGTATTGATTCTTGTAACTTTTTTTTGCTGCGGTTTCCGAATTTTCCATTCAATTGAACAGTACTATAATCCTCTGTTTTCTAGTGAAACAAGTTTTTTGACCCAGTTGTTGGATTTGAAATCCAACCTCAGAAAATCTTAGCTGTGTAGACTACAGCTCGGATTTTCTATTGTGGTATATGAGGATGATTTACAGTTGGATTTTTGAGGATTCTAAATACCGAATCCACTTAAAAATCTGACAGTAAATCAGTGTTGTATAGATATAGCCTAAGTCTTCATGGATACTTAATAGTAAGAGGTCTCTCATTTGTATATTTCATACTTGCCAATCCTCAAGATTCTTTAAAGAGATGCCTGGAAAACTAGCTGAAAAAGTGGTTCCAGGAGTCTCCCAACACCCAAAAATGTGTAGTTTGAGGGCATTTCTGGTCAGTCTAGGGAATTTCTAGATAGTGCAAAGGTTCAGAGAGTTTCCCTTCTGATAAAAGGGTAGGTTGAGGGTGTTTGCAGGCAGTTTATGGGTATTCCTGTATAGTGAAGAGGTTTAAATCTCCCAATTTTAACTTTTTTAAGGTTTCCATGTTTGGTATATTTAGACCTTAGACAGAGGTCCTGGTGCAATTTGAGTAGCAGGGTTTGGAACCCTGATCAATGTTGCTACATAGGTGAAAGTATAGGCATTGGGAACCAAACATAAATATGTTCTTCATGAGTAGCCCAACTAGCTTTAGCCATCAAAGCTAAAAAATAGTCTAAGACTGATTTTACAACACTCTGCTATAAAGCTGGTTCCATTTTACTATCTCATACAATGTAACTGAGCTGACAGTATTAATTAGCATATCTCTCATCTTCATAAAATCAAACATTAGTAAGTGACTGGTAATAATAGATATTCAGTATGATTGAAAGTTGTCAGCTAATCATTTGTGAATCAAAGTATTGCTGAAGGCGGTGATTAACATTTGATATTTAAGCATAAATTTCAGGAAGGTCTGTGCGACCTTTTGCATTTTATTTTTTGGGTCGAATGGGAGACATTCTGGCATTGTGTTGGATCAACACCTTTAGATAAAATGTCACCTGCAATTGTTTCTAATTTAAACTACCCAAGTAGTTTGACAAGTAGTTTGACTTCCATGACTGCCAGCTCTGGAGGAATATACATCCTCCATATCTGTCTGCCAATTTCAGAATAATCCACAACCATGGCAGGTTGTCCTGTTAAATCTTCACTAAGTTAAAGGGAATGTGTCATCAAAAATTACTTGTTTAACTCACATTTTTATGTTCAACACATTTTTTAAGAATTTTTGGTTATATATATTTTTTTTAATTTTCCTTATCACTCTCAATATTTTTTAATAATTCTTAAGTCCTGCAGTTTTCACTTTGGCCACCAAGCCTAGTAATAATCTGACACTTCCTGTTCTGTAGAGAAAGATTTTCAGTAGTCTACTCATTATCAGCACAAAGAGGGTCAAACTGAAAGGAGACACCAATGTGTATAGATAACACAGAATCCACAAGTCACAAGGGGACATAGTCACAGTTCACCTTTTCACCTCCCTGCACAGTGACTCCCTTCCCAGGTCACAGAGCATGACTAGAAAACTCTCCTATAGAAGTGAAAGGGACTGAGTCAGTCTTAAGCCTCCTATGTGCATTAAGCTACTGTAAAGCATCTCTCTAACTGCTGTTAAAGAGGCCTAGTGGCCAAAGTGAAAATTGCAAGACTTAAGAATTATTAAAAAATAATGAAAGTGATATGAAAAATAAAAAACAACAACCAAAAATGGCTAAAAAATTAGTTTAAAATAAAAATGGGACTTAAACAATGACTCATTTTTTGATGACACGTTCCTTTTAATGGTAGTAGTCAAAGTGTATTCACTTATCAAGTCAATTGCTCATAGGGCATACAAAGTGACAACTACTTTACAGTGCTAGAAACATGGTCATTATATTCCCCCACCTTTTTTGATCATGCAAGTCATATAACTCATCTAAGGGCCACTATGTGACTCTATCTCCTAGTACAAAATGATATAACTTTTTAGTCAGTTCTGAGTCATGAAAAATATAAAGGGTATGGAAAAAAAAGGTTTTACTTTTCTCTGTCTTGTGCCTTTCTTATGCACTGTAGTAATTGTTTTAAAGCTCAAGAACTTTATAATTATTTCTAAAAATTGTAGCATTTGCACTGTTTGCACCACTCTCTGAGAAATCACAGTGGTACATACAATACCCGCAGTTAAATGTATTAAGCCAATACATTCGTTTCATGATCTTTGTGTCATTCAGTCAATATTAATGTTTTTTCATTCAACCTGCTGTGTACTTGGCTGGCTAAATGTCAAAACCTTGAAAGCAGTTTGCAAACCAAGCGTGGCAGAGTGGTGTTTAATGCTACACTAGAGGTCTTACAGCTTGTCAAGAGCTATAGATTATGTATGTCCCTGTGCAAGTAACAGTTAATTAATAATTCTGCTTGTGGAGTAAACACCAGTCATACAAGCTGTGGACTTAGAAGGGCAGCTTGAAGCCCCTAGGACTCAATCCAAAATGTGTTGCTGGGCATTCAACCATGACACATCATTTGTATCTCGGGTCTTTTTCTCGATCAGCTGATTGAAACACGTCCGTCAATTACTATCTGATCAGCTATTCATTGCAGTATTACATCCATGTAATACGGGGGGTTGAGTCTGTAATGTCCAGGATAACAAACATCAACAACACAACAGGGGTAACTTGAACTATTTAACAAAAAATATGTTATGTCAACTGTAAAGGGGTTTTCTCACTGTAATGATTACCGTTAAATATGTAGGCAATGGTAAATAAAGACTATTATCAAACACATTGCTGTTCCAATTTTGCTTGATTTCAGACATAGATGTACACCAGCTTCCATATGGTCTTTCTGCTCTCTACTTTCATTGCTACAGCTGCCCTGTCAGACCTTGATGACTCACTCCCTGCTGTGCCTTATCAGTAAAATAGGAGCTTGTTTATCTATGTTACTGACAAACTTTAACACATTAGAACCCTGTAGAAAATCCATCTTACTGTTTTCAATGTCCCTCTATTAAGATAAATCAGCTAGGAATAGCAGAGCTGATGTGCCAATCACTGTCATAGACCCACCCACTGCCTAACCTGGAAATGTGAGTCTGAAGCTGGCTGTGGCTCTGTGAAACAGCATGTTAAGAACACCCTTTTAACTCTCTAAACAATTTCACAATTCTAGAATCGGATAATTCTCTTGTATCTACCTGGTGTCAAGGAAGGCTGGCTGTGTAGAAAGCACATGCTTTCGCAGCACGCTTTAGGGGCAGGAGTCTTCCTAACTGTCCACACAAGCACAATCCTAAACAATCGGAAAGTAAATGGTGTAAAAATAAAATTTTTTATTGATAGCCGATTAAAAATCATTACAAAATCGAAGGTGTTCATAAAAAGTCCATATTAAAGCAGATAAAACAGACCTAATAGAATTAGAACATGATGTAATTTTTAGCGTAAGGGACACTACGGCAAAAGGTATATGCATCCAATTCCTTTATCCTCCGACATGTACACATATAGCTTCGTTACATGTGCTTGCTAAAAAGAGCATAGCCATACATTTTACCATGTACAAATACAGAGGACAGACCTAGTAATACAAAGTATAACCAGCCAAGTGAACCTAACCAATAAGTCTGCCTGCACCCCTACACGCATTTCGCGATAGATGCTTCCTCAAGGAAGACTTTTTATGAACACGTTCGATTTTGTAATGATTTTTAATTGCCCATCAATAATAAAAATTGTTATTTTTACACCAATTACTCTCCAATTGTTTAGGATTGTGCTTATGTGATAGGAGAGGGGTGTGTGTCATGAGAGGGAGCCGTTAGGTAGGCTAAGACCAGGGAGCATTTTTGGACTTATTTTGATGTGTATGCTAACTGTCCACATGTATATTCTCCATGCTCTTTCTTCACCACACCTGCCCGAGTGTTTGTTCTTCACGGTTTCCTTTGCTGCTTGTTTGCTGGGCACGAATACTTTGAGTCTCTTTCTGGTGAGTGCACTGGAAGGACATGTTTCCTGTGGCGTACATACTCGATCTTCCTCGCCTTCCTATACTTCATTGCCAGAGAGAGGGAGAGAGAAAGAGAAGGGGAGGGAGAGAGAGAAAGCTGTCGATTGCAGTAATTCTCTGCTCATAGAGGGGAGTTCCAAGAGGGATTACCCTATCAATGGCATCCATATCCCCTAAGGCTATGTCTACATGACAGTGATTTACAGTCAGGTTTATAAGCGGATTTGGTATTTAGAATCTGCAAAAATCTAACTATAATTAAAGACCTCAGTATAAAATCTGAGCTGTAGTCTACACAGAAATCCGAAAATGGAGTTAGAAAACTTAAAACATGTTCTATAATGCGCCATATTTCACTTAAAAATGGTGGGTTTTACTACTGTTCAATTGAATGGGACGGCCGAAATCCGAAAACTGCAGCACAAAATGGGAAAAAAAAATAAAAACCAAGTGTAAAATGCTGGTCAGATTCTGATTAGAATCCAACTCGTACTTTGTCCTCTTCCGTGTGGATGAGGGTATGTTCACACGGCTTATTTTGGGATGCATTTCGCCACGTATTGAGAGCGTACTGCGCTCTAGTACGAGTGAAATGCGCCCCAATCATTACGGTAATCCACAGTTCTCAGAGAACTATGGATTACGCCTCCTCTCCCCAGGTGTACAATATGATCATATTATACGAGCGGGGAGATAATTGACATGACATTTATTCACAGCGCTTATGCGCCGCGAGTAATGACGGTCTATGGGCCTGCGAGATGCCGCCCCCCCCGCGCCGCGGGAGTACGTGCTGAATGGCACGAGCTCCCAAACACCTGGCGTAATTGCGGGGCATACTATACGCCCCACAGTTAAGCCGTGTGAACATAGCCTAAGGCTGATAAACAAAGATTCTTTTTAAGTTAAAAAAACACCTACTTCATTGTATAAGATGCTAGCAGTTGCTATGTCTTGACACTGCACACTGTGATTTATATAGTTTCATCAATGCATTTTAGTCATTTTTTTTTAAATGGGTATTACAAATATAAACTACCCAGCAAAACTCATTTTACAGCATCTCTGTTGTAAACAAATTAGTTTGCCACTGTCACTTGTGTTAGATAGATTACTGCAGGCACAAGGTGGTAGTCAACTTTTTTATGGGCTTCAAGGATTCTTGAAAAGAGAGAAGCAGATGGAAAATTGAGCCCCTTCTGTAGCCATTAGACAGAGATGGTTGTTATGCACATTTCTTATTTCCGATGTCTGGGACCCAGATGTTATAGTAACAGCATCCAAAACAAAATTAATCTCATTTCTGTATCTTCTATTCCACAATGTCTGTCTTTTAGTCTAGATATTGGTTATCAATTTCTTGCCAAGTTGACTAATTTAAAGCTCCCAGATGTTAATAAGTTCTAGAATCCATATGTTATGATGATACATTGAAGTGGTGTTAGTGCTGTTGTTGTAGAGGTAGGTTCATATGGAACTGCAGATAAACCTTTTACAATATCTCGCTGTAGAGGGTTGTTACAACATACAGAAAAGCAGTCATTTCCAAATTGTATTGATTATTTGGAAATGTCTGTTATAGTCATTAACACTGGCAGACCAATAGACAGAACATGAAATGATTTCTATTAATATTGTATGCTGCACTCATAGATCAAAAGGCTGAATTTAGAAATTGCAAAAACATGGGAATACACAGTAACAGCATGTGTACATAAATAGGAGGAGCGCTCCTCTGTAGCTATAGATTACTCTTCGTTTAGGTTTCATAAATGGATGATTGTTAATCTTATTTTTTTCATTTTTCTTGTAGCACTTACAAATGTGAAGCTATGGGCAATCGATCGACAATGTTTTCAAACTATAATGATGCGGACGGGGCTAATCAAGCACACCGAATACATGGAGTTTTTAAAAAGGTACACCATTTTTTTTATCAAAATGGTAGTTTTTACCTCATATATAAAGTGGTTATAAAGTCTTTCATTGAGTGGAACAACATGGAATAAAATGAAAGAAGTATATTTGTTTGTGTGGTGAACCGGGACAAACAAATAGGGACAGAGGTCGCTTGACCAAATATAAAACTTAACTTTTAATAAATACAGATAAAAAATCCTAAATAATGCATGATCCTAAAAACACCCTACCAACCCTATACTCATCCCTACCTACCACCAAAACGGAAGCAACCGCCCCAAAAGGGGCGACTCCCTCTGTCCCTATATGTTTGTGGTGGCTTGATTGGTAGAGTTGCTGACGTTGTATCATATTTGGGCTACCCCAGTCCTTGTGTTATTTGGGTTTTTTCTGTTGTTTTTTGTGGTGAATTGGGTGCAGAGAGGAGCAGAGGAGAGGGCCGGTGGCAGAGGTAGCCACGGCTCGGGGGCTGCTACTTCTGGTAACGGCAGCTATCCCTCACCTCTTGTGCCTATTCCGCTCTGGCACCAGTGAATAGGGGGTCTGCACTGTTGGTATGATGGTGGTAGTTGTTTCCCCAGTGCACACTCTGTAGATGGTCTCTCCATTAACTGCCTGCACGTTAGATTGTATGAGAAGTGCCGTTGATGTGTGTTGCAGAAATGAGCAGGCAGGAGACAAGGAGTTAATGGTGGTAAAATATCTCAGGCCTATTTACTTCAACCCGGCAAAGATGGTACAGCACATGGCAGTGGACATCCTTCGTAATACAGTCCCATCGTTCCAGTTGCAGCTACTCTAAACCGAGGCAGGGTGCTTTTACTCCTAAATCCAGTCCCTCACTGAGTTAACTCTTTCTTGTACCACTCCCATGCAGCCTAGGAAGATAAGGAGCTAAAGCTGACCACTGCAGATGTTCACACAGATACCCTGAAGGTGGATATCAGTGCAGAGACTAACTCCTTTGGAGAGACCCAGACTCCTAACTAGGAGAGACTCCTTGATGGAAAGAGTAGGAGAACACAGCTCCCCTGGAGAGAGACCCAGAATCTTCTTGGCAGATGGAGATCTGGAGAAACCCAGAATAATAAGTGTACCTATCTTTTATAACCTTCTAATCTGATCCCACCCCATGTTGTTATAGTTACTCCCGCCAAAGCCTTTAGTAGCTGCAAATGGTCACATTTCTGCAAAATCATCACACCTATATAAGATTTACAGACATGTTCAGAAGCTACTAGCTGCACATAGGGGTGAAAAAGAGGTCAATTCTAGAACCTTCTTAGTGCAGTGATAATAGAAAACAGTGCAAATAGCAATTCACATTATTAAACATTTTAGCCCGTTAGTAGTATACCATACCATCAACTCCTGTATACTGCATTTATAAAGCACATTCCAGGCTTAAACCGAATTAAACTTTGAAGAGCCTACAGGGCTCACACAAGCACCATAAAAGGTGACGGGAGACTTAGGATCCACACGACAAGGGTTTTCAGTCAGATTTTCAGACTTTTTTTTGGATTTGAAAACCATCTGTAAACGGACTGTTAACCTTTCACATAGACTTTTATAGAAAATCCGAGCTGTAGTCTACACAGCTCAAATTTTGGGACAGCAAATCTGACCGTCTAAAAAGCTTAGAAAATGTTCATTCTTCCGCCTGGTTTTCATGCAGAATATGAACTGTTCAGTGTGAAGGGGGACAGTTGAATCTGTAAACCGCGGCCAGAAGCCGTCCCCCTGTACATTAAAAAAACGAACGCTCCCTTATAGGCCATGGAATATTGCCTGGGAAATATGCATGTAGGCCCTATGAATGAGAACAAGGTCTCTGTTGCCACCTATTGGAAGTAGCACCCCTTACAGCTACATGTAACCCATTGAAAAGCCTTGAAACATCAGTGGGGATTTTAAGACTAGCCTGTAACTTTCCCATAGGAAAGAGTCTCCTATCTGTGACTTCTGGTTTCTCATATACAAGTAAAGTCATCACCATGTAGGTGTTGAAAGGCAGTACTCACAGGCTTTCTCAATGAGTTCTGGCAGCTTTCTACATGAAATTACTGAATCAAATAATAGAAAGCTGTGTATGTCTAAGTTCAGCATCTCCCTTTCTATACCATATTGCCCTCAGGGTTGCATGGGAGACCTTATAAAGCTTTAAACTTACCTGAAGTGCCCTCTGTTGCCAGAAACAATTACACTATGGCCATTATGTCAGCCAGGGGTGTTTGATTGCACTAAATTTATGCTGACCGAGTTGAGAATATGTTTTAGCAAAACATTAATATTCAAACTGCTTTTAACCATACAATATTTATCTGCATTTCACTTCCGTATTCTTAAGTGTTCAAAAATGATGACCCAAAAGTCTGCAATGGATTAAGGCGCTAAATGTGAAAAGGGATTTTCTGTTCACAGATTTCTGATTTGTTTTCAAAGGAGATATTTTGCATATTAAGCTCTTTAACCTTTGACCACAATGGAGCTTTTCCTGACAACAGTCTGACTTAATATGGACAAGACCTTAATACTGCCAGCTATATACTATCTAAATACAGCTTAGCACATAGTTATAGAGCACAAGAAATAATCTACTAATCTCTTATCTCAATGTGCACAGCCATACACTCTATTTTCTCCACACAAAACTCGGTTACTGGCTTTTTGTTTCTGTTGTCAGTTTTTCTATGCTTTTGCTGACATTTATGGAAATTAGGGCAGATGAAAATTGAGGCGCTGCCAATGGCAAATTGTCTTCTTCTGTAACTTGTAGCTGTTCAGAAGAAAATAAGCGAATGTCTATTTTTTGCCTTTGCAACAACACCAGTTTTGAAGAGTTTCTCTTGACGTCCTCAAATTTATATGTCTACTTGATTCCAACTTTATCTGTTAATTCTGTCTTGTATAACTTGTCAATACATGGAAGTACAGGTTAGTTTGATCACATCAGTACCCTGTGCACATATGAAGATGCTAGTCTAGGGGTTGTAAAGAGGTTTTCCCACCATGCAGTTTTACAGAGTCAGTCAGTTTTAAACTTACACTTCCTAGTCAGGCTGTGGGTGGGTCTATAGCAGTGATTGGCATATCAGCTCTGCTATTCCAAGCTTAGCCTGCTACAGTGAGATAACTGCAGAAAATGTAAAATTTGTAATACACAAAATTACAGAGCTCTAAGGAGTAAAAACATGGTCTTCTATTAAACAAAGCTCCGTTCCTAGAGATTACACATAGGAGGGAGTGACTCCCAATGATCTGTACAGCAGCTTCCAGCAATCAGATAAGAGAGAGAATAGCGAAATGGTCGGTAACCAAGAGAAACTTGTATACACTCAGAGGAGATAAAATCTCTATTATCTCAATAAGGCAAAATAAAAGAAGCAAAATATTTGACAATAATCATTATTTACCTTTCCCTACAAAAAGTCCCATGTGCCATATAAGATGTTACACATTTAATATATTTTGCTATATGGTCAACCCTGGGACACCGGAGCTTCAATTTCCATCCTCGGGGGGCAATACCACAGTCTGTAATCACTGCTTTCAATTAAATTGGTATTTAGACTCTGGATATATAGTTATCTCCTACGTTTTATCCAGGCTCAGGACATTAATGGGATACTTTGCTAGGGAAGCCCTACCTATTAATTGCTTCATAGCCATATACAGTGCTGCTGTAAATGAAGAACCATCGTTCACACTTTATACTCGGTGTTATGGACTCCAAATCTCACAATCAACCACCATTAACATTGTAATTTCTCCATTGTTCCATCTCTTTCTTGTCAACGGTAGTTCTGTTAGACACCCAATATCACCAGATGAACAGATTTTGCGCACTTTTTTTTAGACATATGCCTGCAGAGGCCTCCTTTACACCCATATTTCCCATATTATACAGTACATTATATGCAGATGCATATGTTTATTCCCAAATGCCACCATGCAGTTTTCTAACAATGGTGCCTTTCTGTACCCATATACTTTATAACTACTCCATGGTTCCAAAATAATATCTTTTTGCAGTATCAAAATAGTACTACCATATGGTGCCCACTTAAATACTGCTTTATTTTCCCCACAGAAAACTGCTGTTCTATACCCAAAGAGTGACATAACAAACCACTGATAGGGGAAGAACATAATATAGATTATCCTGAGAATATCAAAGGTTGGGATATATTAAACAGCATGTGAACAGACAGTTTTTGAAGCCACTTTGTTGGAAGCCAGAAAAATCGGCAAACATAAAGATCTAAGGGACTCCCCCAAGGTTCAACGTGTGATGGTAGTTTGACTCTGAAGGAGCATTACCACACGGGCAGGCGTTGTAGGATGCTTCTGGTATGCCCTGACAGTGGAAGAACCTAATATAGATGTTACTGAGAACATCAACTTTTTGGATATATTAGACAGCATGTGAACAGACAGTTTTTGATGCCACTATGTTGGAAGCCAGAAAAATTTGCAAACATAAAGATCTAAGGGACTCCCACAAGGTTCAAATTGGATTTACAAAATGCTAAAAGTAGTAGACATTACCAAATGGCAGGTGTTGTGAGGTGTTTCTGGTATGCACTCATAGGGGTAGAACATAATATAGACTATCCTGAGACCATCAAGGGTCGGGATATATAAGACAGCTTTTGAAGAGACAGTTTTTGAAGCCACTATGTTGGAAACCAGAAAAATCGTCAAACATAAAGATCTAAGGGACTCCCACAAGGTTCAAATTGTGATGGCAATACGACTATATTGGGGCACTACCAAAATGGAAGGCGTTGTGGTGTGCTTCTGGTACACACAGGTTAGTAGCTTCCAAAAGTGGTCCAAGAAAGGACAACTAGTGGACTGGCAACAGAGGTATGGGCACCAAAGACTCATTGCTGCACATGGGCAGTGAAGTTGTCTTGTGACATTATACTGCCCCATTCTCAGACTGCTTCTGGCAGTACAGTCCTTGAGAGTCCCCTAGAAAACAGAGACTCTGAACATTTGTCCACTTTGCCATTCCCTAAAACCAACCCTGGGATATTATCTAAGAACATATGTAGTTTCATAGTTTTATAGTTACATAGTTTGTAAGGCCGAAAAAAGACAAGACGTCCATCCAGTTCGCCTGTTGTGCTAAGGTGTTGATCCAGAGGAAGGCAAAAACTCCCAATGAGGTAGAAGCCAATTGTCCTTAATTAGGGAAAAAATTCCCTTCCCGACTCCAATCTGGCAATCGGAATAATCCCTGGATCAATGAACCCCTCTCCTGAATCCTAGACACTATAACTTTTTATATTAAAAAGCTCCAAAAATTTGAAACCCAAAAACCCCCCTTTTTGGGAACTCTGTTTTTTAAATTTCCAGCAGAAAAAATTCCCTCGGGCAGAAAACCCCCATAGCCCTCACTCCCTCTTACAGTAAAAAACCCCTTTCTAAGTTTATGTGGGAAATTTATCTTTCCCTAAATACGTAGAGGATGCCCCCCTTGTTCTAGAAAAAACCCTTTGGGAATAAAAAAAATTTTGGGGAGGATCTCTATATTGACCTTTGATTTTTTAAAACCCATATTTTTAATTTTGCCCCCCCCCGGAACCCCGTTTTTTCCCTCTAAACTAAAAAAACCCTAATTTTTCAAATCTTTCGGGGTTACGTAGTCCCCCCCCAACCTTTTTTTATTTTTGTTGCCCCCTTTGTACCTGTTCAACTCTACAAGTTTTTTCCTGTGCACGGTTTACCCAAACTTCCCAAAATATTCCATGTTTTGGTCTAACCATTAAATTTGTAAAAAGGGGGGAAAATTAATTTCTCTCACTTTGTGAAACTAAACCCTTTAATGCCCCCCAAAGATCCTTTTTGGCCTTGCACGTTTTCTGTTTCTGGCTGCTAAAATTTAAAGTTTACTGCCCCCCCCAGTTTTCCCCAAGTCTATTTCCATGCCCCACTTTTCCCCAGCCTTTTTTTCCATTTAAAAATGAAAAGTCATGAAATTTGGATTTCCTTCCCCCATTTGAAATAACCTTTGCTTTTAACGGGGTTTTAAAACCTTTCCCCATCTGCCTTTTCCCCCTCCCCGGGCCTTTCCAACTTTTTCCAACCCCTTTGTAAAAACACATTTAAATCCCTATTTGTTGTTTAAATTTTTACAGAGCTAATACGGCCTGCAAAAAAAGGGAAACCAAACTGTGCAATCCCTGGAAAGGGAATCAAAAAATTGGAAAATTTTTTAAAAGAGGATAGGGCCCAATACTGCCCCTTTTTTTACCCCCTCATAAAGCAATCCTTTCCGAGAAATGAACTTTTAAAATACCCCCTTTTTTTTTCATAAAGTAAACCCGTTGCTTACCCACTTGCAAAAAACTTTTTCCCCCCCAACCCAAAAGCATTCCTTTTATAAAACCAAACCTTATTATGGGGAAACCCGGTACAAATGTTTTTAGAAAAATAAAGATAATGACTTTCCCGTGCCTCACCCCGATCCATCTACAAGGATTTTCCCTCATAAAGTTTAGGGAATTTTATCGCCCGGCCCCCAAAAACCCTTTCAAAAACCCCAAATTTCGGGAAGGGCCCTTTTAAAAACATTTTTTTTTCAGTAAGATCCTGGGGATAGTATTTTCTGAAAAACCTTAAAAACTTTTAAAAAACCCCAAAAAAAGGTTTAAACATCACCGGCCTATAGTTTCCTAAAACCCTTTTTGGGGGCCCTTTTTGGAATATTGCCCCCTACATTTGCTTTTGGGGCCAATCCTTTTTGGGGACATACCCCTTTTTTTAGACAGCCCCATAAATATTAAGAATAGGGGCCTATCATGAAAAACACAAAACCCCTTAGGCCCCACGGGTTTTTTAAATCCCAATCAGCCCGGGGGGAATTTGCCCCTTATTTTTAATCTTCCTAAATTGGGGAGCTAGCACTTTCTTCCGGGTTAAAACCAAGGGAAACTTTTAAGTTGGCTTTTCCCTTTTCACCCCTCTTTTCAACGAACCCTCACCCTTCCTCAAAATTTACATTTGGAAAAAAATTTTTTAAAATAGGTTTGCTTTTTTCCCCATCTCCCCTACTGCCCTTTTCCCCCCAGTAATTTTTTTCGGGGGCCCAAACATTTTCTTTTTTTAAATTTTTTTAAACAAATTTATAATTTAAAAAAAATTTTGGTTTAGTTTTACCACACTTTTTTTTTTTTTCCCTATACTTTTTAGTCCCCATTTTCCCACACCCTCCGTTTTAAAGTGGGTTAAACGCTTTTTTTTTTTTTTAAAAAATTGCCTCTTTTAAACCCTTTTTGATCCCCTTTGGGTTTTTTTTCCTGTTTCTAATTTTTTTTTATTCCCCAAAAGGAATGTACCTCCACAGTGAAAGCCTGGAAAATTTTTTAAAAAAAATACCCCCATTTTAAAATTTTGTCGGGCCAAAAATTTTTAAAAAAAACTTTTTCCCAGTCAATACGGTTTGGGGCCTCCCTAAGCAAAATTTAAAAATTACCCTTTAAAAAAATTCAGTTTTTTTTGGGGGGCTCCTTGAAAAAAAAATTTTCAAAATTGAAGGATAAACAAAAAATTTATTATTTTTAAGGCCACAATTCCCTAGGGCCCCCTAAACCTGAACTTTTTTTACCCAGTCGGGTTTCTTTTAATTAAATTTTAAAGGTCTAAAAGGGGCCTTTTTCCTTTTGGGGGGGGTTTCTTGCACCATTTGGAAAATTTAAATTATCATTATTTTTTGAAAAAAAACCTTTTCCCTTTTGGGAAGGGGAAACAGGTTTCAGTTTCCCCAATTTTAAAATTGTCGGGAAAAATTTTAAAAAAAATCGCCCATAAAAATAACCCATCTTTTTTTAGCCCCTCACCCTTTTTTCCCGGGGAGGAGAACATCTTAAATTTTTAAACCAAAAAAAGGGGGCCCAAATAGCAACCCCAAAAAAAAAAATTAAAATTTTACCCCCCAAAGTATAAAAAACCCATAATGGAACCCAAAATTTTTAAAATTACCTGAAACCATATTTTTTCCGCGGGATTTGGCTTCAACCGGTTTTTTAAAAATAGAGACAGCCCAACCCCCCCCTCCCCGGGTTTTTTGGTCACTTCTAAAAAACTGAAACCCCAAGTTAACCGGCCAACCCCAATCATCTCTTTCCAGCCATGTCCATTTATCCCCCCCCCCCCCGGCCCCCATTTTTTTTCCTTGGCAATTGAAAAATTCAAATTTTCAAAAAAATTTTTTTGGTAAACGACCCTTGCTTTTTACCAAATTGCAATTTAGAGATTTTTCCAGTTTTTTTTCCTTTCCCCCTTTAACTTTTTAAACTATTGCTCAAAACCCCCCCCCTCCACTTCCCCCCCCTTTTTTTAATTCCAAATTTTCCCCATTCTCAATCTCACTACTTGCTTTCTATATTTTTGTATTTAAAACCCCCCCCTCATTTCCCCGGGTTTAAATTTTCCCTCCAACTTCCGGGCCATTTTGTCCCCCACTCCCGCTGCCCCCCCCCCCCAAATTAGATGAAAAACCATCCCAAGCATAGGGGTCTGTAGCCAAGACAAAGCACCCCAGTTCCCCAAAAAACCCCAAACCCCCTTTTTCCTCCCCCAAATTTTTTTGACCCATTTATTCAACTCTCAAATTTCTCCCCCTGCCTCTCGGGGTGGGGGTCCCGGAACGGGTTTAATTTTCAAAAAATATTCCCTTTGGAGGCCCCTTGGCCCTTTGAACTTTGGCCAAAGGTCCCTGAAATCTTTTTTAAAAGGGAAAACTCCCCCTTCCCTTTCTAACTTTGCCATTTGGGGGCCAATGTCCCCAAAACACTGGGATTTTTCCCCCAGTCCCACCCCAGAAAATCGGTCAACCCGATCGGGCGATATTTTAACCCCGGGGCCCCCCCAGGGAAACAACAAACTTTTCGAAAATCCCGGTTTTGGGGTGCAAAAACCCCCTAACTGAAACCCCAAATAAGGGAGCCCCCAACTATTTTGCCCCTTGCTAGCCTGACCAGCACCCTTTTCCCCCCTTTTACTGGGAGCAGCCCGGGAAGTAGTGTCTTGCTGAAAGAAATTTGCTTTTTCTGAGGCTAAAACCCCCCTAAACCCCCAAATTTTCTTGAAAATTTTTGGGTTGGGGTGCCCAAATTTCAGGACTGGGCCTTTTCCTGAAACTCTTCCCACTCCCCTTTTTTTAAAACGCTACAGAAAAAAGCCCCCAAAAGTTTTCCCGAAACCTCCATCTCCACCCTCCCCCAGCTCTACACCTCATAAATTTGCTCAGTGAGCAGCAAACCGTTTCCCCAAGGGTTGGGCAAGGGATCTCATTGTCGCCACTTTCTCAAATAGATCCAGGACCCCCGGGCTTCTAAATGTGCAGTGTGCAAAACCCTTCACAGCAGTATCCCCCCCGGGGAAAACTGTTGCTCAAGGGAGGCCCATAAAATTGCACGGGTTGTGCACGGGACAGCTTTTGTAAAAAAGGGAAACCATGGGGAATGTTTTAAAAAAATTAATATTAAACAAAAATATAAAATAAAAACAGTACAATACTGCCCCCTTTTTCTAAACCTCCAAATCAAAATTTCCTCTAAATTTCTCAATTTTCCCCCACTTAAAAAAACACTTTAAGGAAAACCACTCGCAGAGTCATTCCCTTTTTCCTCAAAAAACTCATTTTTAAAACCTTTCCCAATTTGGTTAACGGGCTTGTTTGGGGCAAACTCTTTTTTCAGGAGAAAAAGGCCTCCCCCAAACCCCCCACACAGCTGAAAATTTAAAGGGTCGTTGATTAGGTAACCAAAAAAACCCCCTGACCACCCCACCAAAACCATCACCTGACCAAAAAACCCTCGGGGCAACTGTTTTTTTTTTTGGGAACTAAAGAACCCCCAATTTACTTTTTAAAATACAATAAAAAAAAATTTCATACACAAAATAAATGTAGCTACAAGTATAAACATAGTCTCTAAAATTTTTAAAAAAGAACGGGAAATAAAAAAAAAACCACGGTATAAATAAACACAATATTTGCGGGAGGATTAACAAGGACTTCTCCCCCCCTTCCAATCTCAATTCTCCCCCCTTTTAAAAAAACACACTTTAAGGAAAACACACCCCGCAGACTCGATTTCACTCGCACAAAATACTCATTTTTTAAACCACAGTTTCCCACACTGCTTTTTTACGGTGCGAAAAACTCTCTTTTCGGGAAAAAAATTTTGTAAATATGCACATATTTATTTTTTGTAATTTTTTTATATTTAAATGAAAAAATTTCAATTTTGACAGCTAACTCCTACCAGTGCTGTCCTGAAATACAGGAATCAAAGGCCATGAATTAATTAGTTGGGCAAAATCAAAGATGACACTTTGGAGATATAAAGTTCCTTAAGTGTAAGAAAACTGCAATTATCCTCGATTAGTTTCCAATACTGCTGTCATAATGCAGTCAGGGGGATGGTGCTAATTTCTACAATCATGTTTTCCTATTATTTCCCATTCACTTTATAGTCTATGTGCATAAAGTTCTCTTCAAGAAGTTTGCTTTTGAAGGCTGTTTTGCCATGAGTCGCAGAGCACAGCCATCCACTCACCCAAGCAGAACTGAAATGAAGTATAATACCACAGATGTGCCAGCAGATCACAAGCTGCCATTGACTAACTGTCCACTGAAGACTTATTTGCTTATTTGCTTGATTGTCGAGCATTTTCATAAACAATAGGGAAAAGCAAAGGCAAAGCTACTTAATCTTTTGTCTTATAAATGCTCTGAAGCGATACAAAAAAACAAACAAACCCTGCACTCCCAAAATACAATGGAATTTTATTTACCAGATTGAGGTGATTTCTAGCAATTGTAAATAGTAAAATAAACAGAAAATATTTCATGATCAAGGACCGTGTATAGACTGTTGATGACAGATTTCGTTGTTTCAGAGTTGCCAAGTGAGTTTTTGAATTTGGAAAGATCTGACCAATTGTGTCTGTGCATTTAAATGCCTGTAATATGCACTGGCGTTGCTGCCCCTCAGCATTTAAATGATGCATTTGTTTTGCAAGGGAAGCCAAGTGTTTCTTCCTACAAAAGCTGCTACATTGTAGATTAGCTTCACAGTTCATTCTGGTTACGTTTTAGAAGTGAAAGCCCAAGATGAATTTTGCTGTACCAAAATGTCTTAGAGAAATGCATAGACAGATAAAGTGATGCAGCATATCAGATCGAGAATGGACAGATGGAGGAGACAATAGATACATCAATTAGCCATAACATTACAGTTGATCAGCAGATGAACATGGAGTGAACAGTTAGTCCATTTTTTAAGTTGATGTTTAGGAAATAAGAAAATATTTAAGCATAAGAGCAACTTTTACAAGGGAAGAGTATATTAGCTAAATGATTGCCTCATAGGATCTCCAAAACAGCAGGTTTATGGAGTATTCCCACCTACCAAAAATGGTCCAAGGAAACGGTGACCAGGCTATAGGCACACAAGGCCCATTCATGCATGTAGGGAGCAAAGTTGAGTCTATCTGGTTCCATCCCATAGAAGAGTTATCATAGCACAGATTGATGAAAAAGATCTGTCCATTGCTGAAAGTGCTTACAGTGGGCATATAAGCAGCAGATCTAGAAGATAGACAAATGCAAGTTGTCAGATTTAATGTGTGCCGCTTAGTGGGGGAAGAAATGGTACCAAGATGCACTAAACAAATAAGGCAAGCTGGAAGCATTTTGCCGATCTAAGCAAAATGCCCTGAGTCAAACATCACATTGATGTAAGTTTTAGATGCATTTCTCACTTTCTCTCTGACCCTTTACTAAACAGTTATTGGGATCATCCAAAGATCGAATGTTTATTGTTTATCTAGTTTCTAATTTGGTGCATTAAGCATATACAGTTTTTGATTTACTAACAAATTAGGTCTAACCTTTGAAGGTTTATTAGCAAATATATTACTGTTCCAATTTTGCTTCATTTTAGAGTTAGAGCAGTTCTTATCCCCTGCTTGTTTACACAGGCTTTTCTAGGTTACTGACCACCTCTCTCTGCACTAACAGTGGTGGTGTTAGTGAATTCACTTCCTGCTGTGTCTTATCAGCAGGGTAGAGTTTACTTCTAACTCTATGATCTTATCTTTCTATTGAGAAAACTTTAACCTTTAGACCAGAGAAAAGCCTTGTGCTATATTGTCAGGTCTGCAGATCACATATATGTATATTTACATCAAAGATAGAATTACTGAGCAGCTAACAGTGAGTCTTGGCAGGAAGTGATTTGTCCGTACTTGCCAACTTTTGAAAGTGGCCATCATGGAGATTCAGAGCTGTGGGGTGCTTAGCCACCCCATAAGTTCGCATAGACCACATCCACTACACCCAACTGTTGTTACGGCTCTGGAAGAAAGATAATTGGGGAGTTCGGCATCACTCAGCTTTCCTAGAGGGTAGATAGCCTATTCAGCATCTAGAATTGCTGGGAGATGCTGCTGAACTGTGCCTGAACCTAAACCATTACAGCTCTGCCAATATTTCCACCATACAGTGACCATATAGTGGTAGATACCAGTGTACACAGGCTCACAGTAGACTATATTTTACCTCCATACAGAGACCATATTATTATTATTATTATTATTATTATTATTTATTTTAGAGCGCCATTAATTCCAGGGCGCTGGTACATTTAAGGGGAATTAACATACATAACAAATGTGGAACAATTACAATGGTGACAAAAATGACTAGTAACTGAAACAGAGAGGAAAGAAAGGGCCCCGCCTGCGAGGGCTTACAATCTACAAGGAAGAAGGGGAGAGACAGAAGGTGTGGGGCAGACATGTTTGCGGGCCGGTGTAGTGGTGGGGGTTAGGGGTGGGTTGTAGGCTATCCCGAAGAGATGGGGTTTTCAGGTTGCTTTTGAAACTGGTGAATTTGGGGAGGAGATCTGATTTTTTTGGGTTAAGGAGTTCCAGAGTGTGGGTGAAGCACGGGAGAAGTCTTGGAGACGGTTATTGGAGGAGCTGATGAGGGGGGAGCAGAGGAGAAGGTCGTGTGAGGAGCAGAGATTGCGTGATGGGAGGTATCTGGAAATTAGGGCTGAGATGTATGGAGGGGAGAGGTTATGGAGAGCCTTGTAGGTCAGGGTGAGTAATTTGAACTGAATTCATTGGGCAATGGGCAGCCCCGTGAAAGGGGTTGGCAGAGGGGAGAGGCAGAGGAAAGCGAGGAGAGAGGTGAATCAGACGGGCAGCAGAGTTAAGGTGGATTTGGGGGAGCGAGGGTGCACTGGAGGGCCCCAGAGAAGGATGTTGCAGTAGTCAAGGCGGGAGATTGGGGCGTGGGCTAGCGTTTTAGTAGTGTCAGAGTTGAGGAAGGGCGGATGCGTTTAAATATTTTTCAGTGGAGGCGGCAGGCAAGGTGAGGGCTTGGATGTGCGGTTTGAAGGGTAAAGAGGAGTCAATGGTTATCCCAAGGCAGCGGACTTGTGGAGCTGGGTTGAGAGGTGTGGCCATTAATAGTGATAGAGAGATCAGGTGGAGGGAGAGAGAGGGACGGTGGGAAAAATGATGAATTCTTTTTATTCTACATTTAGTTTAAGCGACGGGAGGAGAAGAAGGAGAAATGGATTTATAGGCATTTTGGGATCCGGGAGAGAAGAGAGTTAATATCAGGACCGGAGATATAAAGCTGGGTGTCATCCGCGTACAGGTGGTAGTTAAAGCCATGTAGGCTATGAGCGCCCAGACCAAGAGTGTAGATAGAGAAGAGGATGGGCCCAGGACAGACCCCTGGGGACACCAAAAGGAGCGGGTGGGAGGAGGCGGTGGGCAGGAGTGAGACACACTGAATGTCCGTTTCAGAGAGGTATGAAGAGATCCAGGGGAGGGCCAGGTCCGTGATGCTGAGGGAGGAGAGGATTTGTAGCAGGATGGAGTGGTCGACCCTCTCAAAGGCGGGGGACAGGTCTAGGAGAGGAGCACAGTGTAAGTGGCGTGGGGCTTTAGCAGTTACTAGGTCGTTGGTGACCTTGGTTAGGCAGTTTCGTGAGTGGTTGTTTTTTTGGGGAAGCCTGACTTGGGTGGGTCAAAGAGAGTTGGAGGAGAGGTGGGGAGGACAGTTGAAGATAAAACATGCTGTTCCAGGAGTTTGGATGCAAAGGGAAGCAGTGAGATGGGGCGATAGTTGGACAGTGGGGGGGTCGAGAGAGTGGGTTTTTTAAGGATAGGTGTGATGGTGCGTTTTTTTAAGAGAGGAAGGGGAAGATGCCAGAGGTTAATGATAATTGAAAAGGGGGGTGAGAGTGGGGAAAAAAACGTGCTGGGTCTGGGATGAGGTAGGATGGCGGGGTCAAGGTACAGTTAGTAAGGTTGGATTTGGACACTGAGAGGAAAGGTTATCGTGACTAACAGTGGGAACAGGTTATTGAAGTGTTCACTGGGGACTGTGTTCAGGTGAGGGTGGGTGTTGGCGATTGTAGGGGTATAGAGGTGGGTAGTGGGGACTGAGGGGTGAAGCTTTCTCTGAGGAGGTTGATCTTATGTAAGAAATGAGTGGCAAAGTCGTCCGCTGATAGATAGAGAGATGGGGGAGGAGGTGCAGGGGGGCGAAGTGGTAGATACCTGTATATACACCTGTATATACACTCTCTGCAGACGTTTAAGTGATTATAATGCATTTAAATCTAGAAACTCACCTGAGATGTCCAGACTGCAATGATGATTTCTACTAGCTACAACTTGTTCCTGCAAAATGTACCACACAAACATCTCAGAATTCTAATTCACCATGAGAAGCGGACCCTTTAATGTAATGGTTTGCTTCTGGAGTGGCTGCAGGCTGGTATTTTTAGGATGGGAAGGGGCCAATATCCATGGATCTTTCCATCCTGATAGTATCAGGCTGCAGCTGTCAGTTTTACCTTGGCTGGTTATGAAAAATGGGTAGTACCTCACGTCATTTATTTTTTCAGAAATCATTTAGTTATTGAGAATCCTAAAATGGACAACTACTGTATTCATTACAGTGGATGCCTATGTTTAGATTCACAATAAATAAATAATTTTGGGGAAAAAAAACAATGTGGGGTCTCCCCCATTTTCCATAATCAGCCAAGGTAAAACCGATTTCAGCAGCCTGATACTATCAGAGTGGGAAGATCCATGGATACTGGTCTCTTCTCATCCTAAAAACACCAGCCTGCAGCCACCCTAGAAACGAACCATCACATTATAGGGTCTGCTTCTGATGGTAACCCTTGGTAATTGGGTACTGTGGTAATAGTGACGTTGGGTTTGTTTCAACCTTGGGGTGACAAAAAACACTGCTGGCTGATACCAAGCACATTGTGCAAAAAAGAAAATTTATTTTAAAAAAAACGGGGAGCCGGGAAAGGGAGACAGGACAAGGAGCAAATAAATGGGGCAACCCCTGCCCCCTTCGTTGGGGCATGTTTCGGGGGGGCGGAGCAGGGACAGGAGACAAGGAGGAACCCCGCTCTTGCTGTCGTTCCAGCCCCCCTGCGACTCCCCGAGTATGTGCAAGGGGAAGGAGACGGGAAAAAGAGGCAGGAGACAAGAGGGCAACTAGTGCCCCCGGGGCCCCTTCCCTTGCCCCTGAAAACGTCCGAACTGTGCAGGTAGCGGGAGACAAAAAAACATGGGGCGGAGACATGGGAGCAAATTCTGCCCCCTGTGGTCTGTCTTTGAAGGGTGCAGGAGACAGGCCCTAGGAGGCATGGGGAATGGATGCAGGGGACACCTCTTGCAGCCTGTCTCCTGCTGCAAGAAGAAGGAAAGATGTACGAGCCTGAAGATGCCGGGAGCCGAACGGGTGGGGGTTGAGTACTCACTTCCGGGAAAATCCTCTCTAAAAAAGGTCATGTGTGCTGCCCAGCTAGACTTTTATAACTGATGTAACCAATTCATTTAAATTTCTGATTATTTTTTTAAGGAGCTACCAGTGATTGATAGTTATTCCTGTATGCACATTCTGTCACAGTGACTAGTGACAGTTTTTTATCAGTATACTATTTTTATCTCCTACTGAATAATTTTTCTGGTCCACATTATCTTACATTACCCTGAGGAACCGTTACTATAGACTAGGAAATGCATCAGGTGTTTTCATTTTGACCTCAAATGTTCTATACTTGTTGGTTAAGAGGCGGTATAGTCTATACTTGGGGATAGCTCCATAGGGTGGGGGTCGCCCCTTTTGGGGCAGTAGCTTCGCCAGATATGTAGGGTTAAGAAGGGATTGTTAGGTATTTTTTCTGCTTTTCATTATTTATATATTTGCCTCACCTTTCTACTGTCTGGTATAAGAACTTTTGGAGCCATCTCTACCGTCTATGGCGTATATGCCACCCGAACGTATTTGGGGCACGGGTTTATAATTCCCTCCTTTTGGAAAGTGTATGACAAAAATCTTTTCCAAAAACCGGATGTTTTATGGAGTATTCTAAAATAAAAAATTGTCCATAATTCACCTTTTTTTTTCTTAGGTAACTCTAGTAAAGGTTAGGTTTTCGCTGCTATTTTGAATAGGTCTTTTGTGTATATCTTGCAATAGAATATGTTTAATAATTAAAAAACTAAAAGTGAATGAATTCACAGTTGTGCGTTTTCCTGACAGCGTTCCAATGACCCTGCAGGTCTGGCAGATTCTGCGTTGTGATCCGTGATTGAAAGCATTATGGGGAGGGCAGGTGTTTTCGGCATGAACTGTAAACCTTTCAGTCTTGTGAGGGGCTACACAGGACCTCACTAGGATGATAAATTGATGTGTCTGGCAAGGAACAGTTTGTTAAACAAGAGTGTGGTGCAGCAAAATGGAAACCACACACTGTGTAATAAAAACCACAGGTGGTGGCTGGTAATAAGGCATTTGCTGGCAATATCAAAGGCTGCAACCTTTACAGAATGCTCTTTCCTTGTGACAGAAGTTTTCTTTATTTTTTTAGATGGAAATGTACTTTACCTTTTTACATTTAGAACTGTTATAGAAATTGATCAATTTTCTGTTTTTTACCAGACATGTAGGATAGACAAAGAGATCTGCAGAAAGAGTAAAAAAGAGAGATGGATAGATCGATAGAATGTTGCTCTTCTCAGTGGTTTCTGAAAAAAAGCCATCCCAGGACTAAACTATGCTATATTAAATGCTTTACTCCCTCCAGTGGTAGTGAGGAAGCCAGCATGCAATAAAGCCGTCCTTCCCTTCTCACTGCATGCTATAAAATAAATGGACATCTTTATGAATCATTATGGACAATGATAATGACCCCTGTAAGGCCCGTCAGGGGCGACGAACAGACACAGCGGTGAGGCCCTGACATGACCCCAAACCCCTTGTCCCTCCCTTTTTTGGGGTGCCCGACCCCTTAATGGGTCGGCCCCCAACCCAGAAGACTAAAACCTATCTGATAGCGGGAAAACAAAAGTCAGCAAACAATACAAACACAATAAGGGAGGCAAGCAAGCCAAGTCGGTAACTATCGGGAGCGCGGTACAAAGTCAAAAGGCCAGAAAAATAAACGTAAAAACAAGAGAGAAGATAAGAGGGAGGCACAGAATAAAGGGGCGATTTAAAAAAAAAAAGGCAGAAAAAAAACCCAATATAAAAGGCAAGGGAAAGGACAAAAGAAACCTTAAATACCTTCCCCAAGGAGGAAAACTAAGGAAAAAGGCAAAGGGAAAAAGAAACGAAGACCAGTAGGAAAGGGAGCGCAATCACCGGGCAAAAGGAGCAGGTTAACCCCTGGGTTTGCTGGACGTTTTCCTCCCGGATTTTCGGGCCAGGAATAATCGATGGGCGGGGAAAACCCAGTTACAAGTGAAACAAATTGACCTTGTCAAAAAAAACCCCGGTTTACGTCGCAACGGCCATGGGCCGGCGACCAACTAAAACGGGGGTTCTTTCTGCATGATCCTGACAGTACCCCCCCTTTGTGGGGCACCACCCCTCAACAGATCTAATGTTTCCCAAAGGACCTGGTTAATTCTTTCCTTTTCCCCAGCTTTTGGGGGCTTGTTTTGCGATGAGACTCGGGAGGCGGACCTATTTTTGGTCTGGTTCGGCGGTTTTTGGGGGGTTTTTTTTTTTTTGTTGGGCTTTTTTTAGAGTCTTAGATCCTGCCCGGACTGGCAAGTTGTTTTAAAAAACCCCCCCCGGTTTTTCATTTTGTTTTATCCCCGTGTGGCGTTGTGGGGGAAACCCGTGGGGCAAAAAGCGGGCCCCGCTTGGGAGGGGTTTTGTGTGGTGTTGGGCCCAAAATCTGAAGGGGCAAAAGGGGGACCACATCCCGAAGGGGTATTTTCGGTTTCCAACAATGCAAAGATTCCCCCCCCCCCCCCCCCCCCCCCCGGGGAAGCGGTTGAGTTTCCCCCCCCCCCGGAGGGAGTCTTGGCCCCAAAACCGGCGGGTTTGTGGAGGCGTTTTCCCCCCCCCCCCCCCCCCCTTCCCAAACCCAGTTTTCAAAAAATATTTTGGGCTTTTAATTACGCCCCCCAAGGGTGCCTGCTTTAAGGCCCAATGAGCACCCCTTTGCCCCCCCCCCGGTTTTGGGGTTTCAGTTAAAACCCGTTATGGGGGCAAAAACCGGGGCCCCCAGTTTACTGCGGGTTTTCCTTTTAAAAAAAATAAAAGTTTTTCGTTGCAAAAATTCCAACATTCAAAGGCCCTCGCAGACAAATTTTATTTTCCCCCGGTTGTGGGGTTGAATCTACACCTAAAAACAAAAAAAGGGAGAACACAAAGCAACAATTCCCAAACCCCAAGGCTTTGAAACAGCCAAACTGAAAAAATTTTGCAGGCCCCCGAGTCAATAGGGCACGAAAAGCAAAGTTTGGGTAGAAACTAAGGTTACGGGCAAAAAAATTGTTATCAGGTTAGGGGTTTCCTGTACATCCGATTTAAATTCTGTAAATTGGAGAGTTCGGTGTTACTTGGGGGAATTGGGCAAATAGGACGTCTCTAGGAATGGTCGGTTTCCCCGCAAAAAAGGCACAAGGGTTCTCCAAACGGTGTCTCCTCTGGGGCAGCAGACATAACCCCAAACCATGGGTTTCTCTAAAAGCTGAGAGGGGATGGGGAGAGAAGAACTTCAAGAAGGGAAAAGGCAGGTTTTACAGGAAACCCTGATTGAGTAACATTTAAAAACCCCTTGCTTTTCCCTGCGTTTTCCCCTTTTTTCCCTTCGTTATAGTCCAGCTTTGAGTCATAAAAAAATCAGGGTCTCAGGATTGGGGGCTGACCATAGCAACCCTTCCCCTCGACGTCCTTGTCTGAAAAGGGTTTTTAGGGTTGGTTTAGACCACCGGCAAGTACACCATTGGCGGAAATCGGAACAGTAGTCTTCAGCCGAGCGGCGGGGGGCCCCGTGATAGCTAGAAAAGAGTCTTTCCCCCCTTTCCCCACGGGGGGGGGTTATCATAAACCTGTCCTAAAGCCAAAAAAAAAACTGTCCATAGTTTTTCCACTGGGGGTTCAAAGGGGATAGCTAATGCCCCTCCTGAGGTGGGCCCTGGAGGGAGAAAACAAAACTGCTACTCTTAGCCTAGTGGGAAAAAGTTGAAAACGAAAAAATAAATTACATGTTCCCTAAAAGGTTTGGAAACCCCGTCAGGATTTCCGTCAAAGCGTCAGGAAGAAGCATCTTGATTAGGGTTTTGCTAGGATCCAAAAAACAGGGGGGTGGGACAAAGACGGGGCGGCAAGTCCCAGGGTACGGGTTAGTTTGGCTCCGACGCTGGAGACGATTAATAAGCCCCCCCCATGCCATGAAGCTGAATTGTCAACTCATCCCCAAACGGCGGTGACCGACAGTCGGTAATCATTTGAAACCGCGAGGGAGAGTCGACTGGGGAGGGCCGTTAAATGTAAGGGGTCGTCGGGGCGCCCAACAGAACAGACACGTGAGGCCCTGACATGATCCAAACCCCGTCCTGCCCTTTTGGGGTGCCCGATCCTAATTGGTCGGCCCCCAAACCCGAAAAATTTTAAACTATATGATAGCGGGGAAAAACAAGACGCAGCAAACAAAAAAACCAATAAGGGATGGGCAAACAAGCCCAAATCGGTAACTTTGGGAGGCGGGGACAAAGTCGAAGGGAGAAGAAAAAAATGAAACAAGCAGAGTAAAATAAGGGGAGGCACAGAATAAAAAGGGGGGAGTTATAGGCAGAAACAAACCAATATAACAGGCAAGGGAAGAGACAGAAAAACCCTTAAATACCTTCCAGGAGAACTAAGGCAAAGGAATAGGGGGAAGAAACAGAAGGGCCATAGGAAGGTTTGGGGCTGTCAATCACCCGGGGAAGGAAACCAATTAAAACCGTGGGTGCTGGCGATTCCGGCAGGGCGTCGGCCCGGGAAACAATCAAGATAGCAGGGAAAAAACCCGTTCACACTAGTGAAACAAATGTAGACACTATGTCAAAAAACACGGGGTTACGTCGCAACGGCCTGGCGGCGACCCGAAAACAAGCTGGGTTCTTTCTGGATGTTTATGACAGCCCTGTAAGATACATTCTTTTCAAGCCCCGTTTTTTGATTTTTTTTTTAATGGATAGAAGAAAAAAAAAAAAAAAACTATTAGTAGAGTAAATTGTTAGGGGGGTATGCAAAAGGTAAATAGAAAAGAAACATTAAAATTACGTAAGGCTAGCTTACTTAAGGTGACTGGGTGTGGATTTTTCTGGACCCCGAAGCGTGGTATAAGCCACCCCGGGAGCAGGTCTAAGTAGGGTACCGGTTTTTCTCCACAGCCCGCCGCAAGGCAAGTTGGGCTTGCTGTGATGGGAAACTATCAGATCACTACCCCTGCCGCGACTTGCTTGCATTGGCTGCATGGTACAAAATCAGCAGGCAACTCGTGGTCGGGCGGGAGAATCCAGGGGAGGGGTTGGAAAACCCCAAAGGTCAGTGGAATAGCAAGATCAGAAAAACGGCGGACTAGAACATATCAGATGCTTTTATGGCTTGGAGTACTATAGATCCGGCAAGAAAGCAGGAGAGGTGGCCAGGAGATATAGGGTCAGCGCCCGGAAATTAACCAATTACCAGCATGCTGGCCCTGGAATTGTTATTATGGCGGTGTGCAGGCACCTGGTGACAGGGAAGAGCAGAGGAGCAGGAGCGTAGAGAGGTGAGTCTTGGCCAGCATATGAGCAAGCCCACAGCCTGACATGCAGACCGCTGTGCCACTCGTCCCCGCAGCATCTGGGGAAGGGGGACACAAGCGCACCCGCGGCCAGACATGTGGGGTTGCTCATAACACTTACCACTCATTTGACCTATTCTGCTAGTACAGACATAGTACAGCATCACCAATATCGTAAGAGAGCCAGGGAGTGAAGAGCAGGGAGTCTAACAAGGTAACTGGACTCAGATCAGAGCATTGGTTGGTTAATATAGTGGCATAGTCTGGTTTAAATGCTTTATGTGGGTTTATTACAGATATTTCTGGTCTGGTTTGTGATTAATTTAGTGGTCTGGATTAAAGGGGTATTGCAAAAGCTTAAGATGCTTGTAAGTCATTAAAGGATGATAAAACATAGAACAATAAAACAAATTTTACCTTCATTTTCACATGATCCTGCAGCCAATCACAGGCTGCACCGGTCTTGTATGGTTTGCCCAGCATTATACTTCTGTGGTCTGTGAATAGCTTCAGGATCATGTTAATGGTGACATCATAGGCTGGGAAGACTAGGACCGGCCAAGGCAATGGAACAAGCAGGTTTAAAAGGTACATTGTATTTTTTCCTATTTTTTACTTTCCCCTTCTAAATAAAGTGAAATCTTCAGTTTTATTGGTGACAGGTATAAAAAGGCCAAACATTACATATAAAGGTCCTTACACGTTTCAGGTCACATATGGCTCTTAGTCATACCATACAAATGACAGTATAATAAGAGAGAGAATATTTAAAGACAATTTTATTACTTTCTGCAAAGTCAAAAGTTTCCATACATTTCATTAGTATTTGGTATCATTGCCCATAAACTGTATGACTTGGGTCAAACGTTTTGGATATCCTTCTCACAATAGTTGGTAGGAATTTTGCCCCATTTCTCCTGAAGGAACTGGTGTAACTGAGCCATGTTTGTAGGTCGCCTTGCTCGCACCTATCTTTTCAGCTTTGTCCATACATTTTCAATAGGATTGAGATCACTCCAAAGCATTGACTTGGAATGGACTAAGATTTCTATCAACTATTGTGAGAAGTTTGTGGAAGGAAATCCAAAACGATTGACCCAAGTCATACAGTTTAAGGGCAATGCTACCAAATACTAATGAAATGTATGGAAACTTTTGACTTTGCAGAAAGTAATAAAAAATTTTTTTTAAATATTCTCTCTCTCATTATTCTGGCATTTGGCAAATATAAATAATTTTGTTCCTAATTGGCCTAAAACAGGGAAGGTTTATTCTGATTTCATGTCAGATAGTGAGAAAAACATGCATATGTGTCTTTTTGTATAATGTATGTAAACTTCTGGTTTCAACTGTATATTAAATATTATTATTATTATTATTATTACTTATTCACAGTAAACATGTAGATTAACAGGTATAGTAACTATCATGATGCAGCAAACAACTGATATACCGCAAATATCAATGTTGTAAGTCCAGATATATGTGCAACGTTTTGGCCTGGGTTAGCGTTCTGATCATATCTGAAGGAAGAAAGCATGGTGACACATGTGCAAATGGTTGCAGAGTATAGCAGGCAATGCCATGAAAGAAGTGTGGAAAAACCAAAGCCAAGCCATGTCACAGCCAGCATTAGCCTTCGTATGAGTCATATGTAAGTCCGGTGTTTGTAACTCGGGTGCTGCGTATACTTTTGTATATATTTCAATGCATTCAAGATGTGGAGTGTCATGGATTTACTGAAGCCTTATCCTATGAAAATCCTCCCACTGGACCCACACAGATTCATATAACCTGGGTATGAGGTACAATATTATTTACTTGAGGGACAGAAACTTCTGTGAAATCTTCAAAACAGGGCATTACACAGCAAAACAAATGTTGCAGGCTTATGAACACTTAAGAATAAACCTTCAGAACCTATCACATTTGTAACTCCTGCCTGTAATGAAAGAAATGGACCAACTATCGTACCTAGAAAAATCAAATTAGGGTTATATAGTATAAAAAAGACCCCTCTGAAGGATGATTTAATACTATGTCTATAATAATATATCTCAGTACAGAGATCTATTCATACCTTGAACTGTATCCATAACCAGGAGGCATCCTTTGAATCTAGTGGAATGAAGGTTTCCATACAAACATAGAAGAGAGATCTGTGGAACTCTCTGCTAGAGGAACTTGTTGTACTCACTAAACTAAAAGAGTTCAAAAGGGGCCTGAATGCATTTCTGAAGTATAATAATATTATTATTATTATAGTGACTAGATTTCCTGAGAAACGTCATTGCTCCAGGGATTTATTCTCATTCCAGATTTGGAGTCAGGAATTTTTTTCCACAGTTAAGGACAATTGGCTTCTATGTCATGTTTTTTTTTCTTCTGGATCAACACTGCAGGATATTTGGCCGAGCTGCAGTTCCATATACTGCCATCAGTAATGTCAGGGTCCCATACAGGTTAAACTTCTGTCCCCTTATCTATTATCAGTTCTTATTGTCCACAGGCTCCTGTCTTTTAAAATTTGATCAGGGTCCCTGACAGCAGTACTGCCAATACAGCCCTAATGGCACCCTTGAAGATATATCTTTTTCAGAACTACAAACTATATAGTGATGTAACTATGTTGGTTTTAAGAATATTACAACAGTACTTTTTACCATACGGAAACATTTTGTATGTAATCAGATGTAGCAAAGATAAACTTGGCAGATAATATGATATCATGGCACAAAATTTTATCAACATTTTCAGTGCTTTTCAGTTGTCTTTGTGGTCATTTAAGAACAGATTACCTGGAAAGTCATGATATTGCCTAAACTTTGCAACATCCATACAGCAGGGCTCAATTGATCAGTTGTACGGTAGAATGAATTATGTAAATATGTTGCATTTGTTTGTTAAATATTTAATTTCTTGTGAAGGCACTGAATGTTCTTGTTCTTATGAAATTTTGATCAGTCAGTGTATCTTATTCAAGTACCACCACATATAGAATTATGTAACCCCCCATTCTATCACTTCCTTTTTCAATCCTATGTACACGCCATTACACAGAGATAGCAAATAGACTGTACAAGTTATAACATAATAAAAACTAGAGAGGAAATTCATTCAGCAGTGGTAATAGTCCCCCCAGATGTCAATAAAGACCCCTTTTGTGCTGCACATGGTAATAGTAACTCCATTTTTTCCCCATATAACCCCCATACAGGAAGTGTAGCTTTTATAGCCTCTATACAGTGAAAGTATCCCAGTATCTAGGTCCCATAGAGTAATAGTACCCTTCTTTTTTGCCCCTTTTAAATCCCAATACGTAAGTATAAATTTTAAAGCCCCATACAGAAAATTGGGTGCCCCCTTTTTTTTCCTCTGAAAGTTTCCTATACAGTGTTTTCCTTTTAGAGTTTTTTTATCAGTAATATTTTCCCCTTTACCCCCCAAAGGTCACTTTTACAGTAAGTGTTGCTTTTAGGGCCCCCCATAAAAGGTGTTGCCCTTTTAAGGTAAATGCGGGAAAAAGGGGCCCCCCCCCAGGGCCCAGAGCCCAAATCCCGGGTTTCCCGTTTTGGGGTCCTGCACAGGGCCCGCCAGGGGTGACTTTTCTCAAACCGGTTTACAGGAAAACCCCCAACCCTTCAAAATTGACATTTTCATATTTTCCCCCCAAAAAACCCTTTTTTTTGGGCCCGGCCGGGCCCGGCCCTAAAAAAATGCCCGGCATTCAAAGGGTTTGACAACATTTTACAGAGGGTTTTAAAAACCTGAAAACCGTCTGAAAAACCGTCCAAAAACCCTTTTTCCATGGAGAAAAAAGGGCCCTAATAGAAACCCCTTTTTTTTTTGCCCCTGGGGGCCCCAAAACATTAAGTGCCCGTTTTTGATCCTTTACACTGTAGTAGTGTCCCTTTAAATTCCACACAATAATACCAGCCCCCTTTTTGTGCCCCTACATTTTTTTATGCCAAAAATTTCATACAGGTTTTTCTGAGGTTTTCTTATTAAAATTTTCAAATGCAAAAAGGTTTTTTGGGAAACATTTCCCTTTTGTTTTGTCTTTTTAGTTTACTTGAGAAACTTAAAAAACAATTGGAACTTTTTAGCCATTTTTTCAACAAGGGGAAATCCCCCACGCCGGGCCCTAAATTTGGGTTTAATCCCAGATAAAAAACATAAAAAGAGGGAATAAATGGAATAATTTTCATTTTAAAAATCATCATTTTGTTCGCCTGCTTGTTTATTTTTTTTATCACATCGGGGAAAAGCCCTTTATGTATTTTGGGCAATTTCCCGATTGAAATGTCATTGTATTTTCAAATTTAAAAATTATTTGCAGTAAAAATTTTTTAAATGTTGGTAAACCTTTTTTGGGTTTTTTGGGATTTTAGAGAATAATTCCCTTTAATCATGAAGGTTACAGAGAATCATAATGAAAATGCTGATGTGGTGCGGCATCGGGGAAAGTTGCCAGTATCGCTGAAGTTTTGCACACAACTGTATAAGCACAGCGATCATCCTTTCTAGTTGCTAAGCAACAGCTTTCAAGAAAGCAATAGGGAACTGCAGTATAAGCAAATTTATCCTTAACCCTTTCGATTTTGTTTTTCCTGAGGGTTTTGGACCCTTGCCACTTTCTGGGAGATGGGGGGGTTTTAAAGTTTGACTTTTTGTGTACTACCTATTTATTTTTAAGACAGCATTGTCTATGGTTTCATCTGCCCCACAGTTCCCTCCTTCCATTTCATATCTCAAATTAGTTAAGATTAGCACTGGTTAACTCAACATATTATATGGACCTCAAATGTGGCCTTTGAGTCCATCAAAGGGCCACATATACCATCCACCCAGGGCTGGGTCAGGACTAGACACACACACTTATGAGAAAACACTGCCAAAATACAAATGCCCTTCCTAAAACAAAACCTTTAATATTGTCCCCCCCCCAAAAAAAACAAAAACAAAAAAAAAAAAAAAAAACCCAAAAACCAAAACCCCCAAAAAAAAAAAAAAAAACCCCCCCAAAAAAAAAAAAATTTAAAATTAAATTTTTAAAAAATAAAAACACCAATTTTTAAAAAAAATTTAAACAAATTTGGAAAAAAAAATTTTTTTTTTTTTTTTCCCTTTTTTTTCCCCCCCTTAAACCAAATTTTTAAATTTTTTTTTTTTAAAAAAAAAGGAAAGGTTTTTTTTGGGGGGGGAAAATTTCCCCCCAAAAATTTTTTTTTTTTTTTTTTTTTTTTAAAATTTTGGGGTTTAAATTTTTTTGGCCCCAAAAAATTTTTTTTGGGAAAAATTTTTTTTTTTCCCCCCCTTTTTTAAACCCCCCCCCCTTAAAAAAACCCCCCCTTTTTAAAGGTAAAAATTTTTTAAAAGGGAGGGGAAATTTTGGGGGGGGGGGGGGGGGGGGGGGGGGGGGGGGGGGGGGTTTTTTTTTGGGGGGGGGGGGGGGGGGGGGGGGGGGCGGGGGGGGGGGGGGGGTTTTTGGGGGGGGGGGGGGGGGTTTTGGGGGGGGGGGGGGGAAAAAGGGGGGGGGGGGGGGGGCGGGGGGGGGGGGGGCCCCCCCCGGGGCCCCCGGGGGGGGGGGGGGGGGGGGGGGGGGGGGGGGGGGGGGGGGGGGCCCCGGGGGGGGGCGGGGGGGGGGGGGCCCCCCCTGCGGGGGGGGGGGGGGGGGGGGGGGGGGGGGGGGGGGGGGGGGCCCCGGGGGGGAAGGGGGGGGGGGGGGGGGGGGGGGGGGGGGGGGGGGGTGGTTTTTTTTTTGGGGGGGGGGGGGTTGGGGGGTTCATTTAAAAGGGGGGGGGGGGGGGGGGGGGGGTGGGGGGTGGGGGGGGGGAGGGGCGGGGGGGGGGGGGGGAGAAAAAAAGGGGGGGGGGGGGGGGGGGGGGGTGGGGGGGGGGGGGGGGGTGGGCGGGGGGGGGTATTGGGGGGGGGGGGGGGGGGGGGGGGGGTTGGGGGGGGGGGGGTTTTTGTTGGTCGGGGGGGGGTGTTGGGGGGGGAGGGGGGGGGGGGGGGGGGGGAAGGGGGGGGGGCGGGGGAACCGGGGGGCCCGGGGGGGGGGGGGGGGGGGGGGGGGGGGGGGGGGGGGGGGGGGGGGGGGGGGGGCGGGGGCCCGGGGGGGGGGGGGGGGGGGGGGGGGGGGGGGGGGCCGGGGGGGGCGGGGGGGGGGGGGGGGGGGGGGGGGGGGGGCCGGGGGGGGGGGGGGGGGCCCCGGGGGGGGGGGGGGGGGGGGGGGCCCGGGGGGGGGGGCCGGGGGGGGGGGGGGGGGGGGGGGGGGGGAGGGGGGGGGGCTGGGGGGGGGGGCGGGGGGGGGGGGGCGGTGGGCCGGGGGGGGGGGGGGGGGGGGGGGGGGGGCCGGGGGGGGCGGGGGGGGGGGGGGGGGGGGGGGGGGGGGGGGGGGGGCCCGGGGGGGGAACAAAGGAGAATAGAGAGGATGGGAGAATAGATGCTCTGTTCTTTTTTCTATGGTTCCACAGAGACGCAGTCAAAAGCAACTTGCAGTAGTATTGTGTCTTTTTTCTGGCTCTTGGGCAATGTCAGTGTTTCCTAATGGAAAAGAAAGTTACAGGCAACCTTGTAAAATCATAAAAAATCCTATAATGTCAGATTTTCTTTGCAGTAGTCACATAGATTAAATATTTTTCATTGTCCATAGGGAAGCACTGATGAAGTTACTGGTCAATCACAATATCACAAAAACAGAAATGTTACAATGCTGTGGCTACCAGGTCACTTCTTGATTTCAAGGTTTTCAAGATGGCTGGAACAGGTGGAGACTAGTGATGAGCGATTGTGTCAACTATCATTATCGATTTAATAGTCGATATCGGCAATTATCATGCCGATATCCGATAGTCGGTAACAGATTATCGACGATGACCATTAAAGTCTATGGGAGAGGAACAACACCTTCATTATTACACCCAAACAGGGCTGGAGAAGATGGAATTAACATCCACAACAGTCAAATGGATACCTGCTACATCTTAGGCAAGACAATTAGGCAACAAGAGTCACAGAAAAAAAATCACAGACCATTCACTATCCCTGTCTTGTACCACACCATGACCCTTAAAGAGAACCTATATGAAAGTATACTCCTGATACAAATACTTTAGAACAATGTATCCATAAAAAACTTTCTTTTAATTAGTATCAAAAATTTAAAGAGACATATATAAGCTAAATAGGATAACTTTTAGGCTATGTTCACATGACTGATTTCAGAACTGATTCACGTCGGATTTCCGACGTAAATACGTTCCGAAATCTGTTGCAAATCAGTTGCAAATAAGTGCCACTAAGTGTGGCACGTATTTGGAACTGATTTCCCGACGGATTCACCATCCCCATTCATTATAGTTGGTGAATCCGTCCGGAAATAATTGACATGCACATTGTTTTTTGGCGGCCGGATTGCGGGCCGCGATCCGGAACGGAAATAAGTGTCGTCTGAACGACGACACGTATTTCCATTAAAATCAATGTAAAACGGCCATTACTTGTTTGTAACTGATTTCGCAACGGATTTGCGGCCGTAAATACGGCTGCAAATCCGTTGCGAAATAAGCCGTGTGAACATGGCCTTAGACAATTTTCAGTAGACAATTTCTAGTAAACACTTGAGGTTATATCTCTCCAAGTTCGGAGTAGTCCATCCAACTTTTCCGCGCCGGTACACACACCTCAGACCAGCCGTCTTCGCAGCGTGATGAATAACGCCTAGCAAGCTGTGCAAGCTGCAGGAAATAAGCGCCTGGATTTAGAGCGCTGAAAAGTTGGATGGACTACTCCGAACTTGGAGAGATATAACCGCAAGTGTTTACTAGAAATTGTCTACTGAAAATTGTCTAAAAGTTATGCTATTTAGCTTATATATGTCTCTTTAAATTTTTGATACTAATTGAAAGAAGAAAGTTTTTATGGATACATTGTTCTAAAGTATTTGTATCAGGAGTATACTTTCATATAGCTACTGCATACGGGGCGATTGAGGAAAGTGCCCATGTTTATACTCCATTATATGCGGTTTATACAGGTTCACTAGAGGTCATGACATTAACTTAAAGAGAACCTGTTACATAGTTTTTGCAACCCTGGCTGAGGACAGAACAAGCTAGTGTCAGACCTGCTGTTTCCATCGCTGTGTCCCTTCTATAAGATACTGGAGTTTTCGTGTATTTAATGCTCAAATCTGCAGTTTTCAGCCAGAAAAGTCATTCAAAGATTTCATTTTTTTTTCAAACCCTCCCCACCTAAAGCTACCCCCCCCCGCCCACCTCAACTGATAAACCTATTACTTTGAATGGGTAGAAACATGTGAATAACTGTCAGGGGGAACTATCCTTTGATGGCAAGCTAAAAAGTACCATGAAAAAGATTTGAGGGGAAAAGCTCAAAATGCTGTATCTTACGCAAAGGGGGCACAGTGCTGGAACAGCGTCTGAAACTAGTTGTGCGCCCCAGAAATAGGAGGCACAACCTATTACGGGTTGCCTTTAAAACCCTGCATGACCCCAAAAAAAAAAAAGTGCCAAAAGGCAGTATTATTTGAACCTAAATTTTAGTTGAACGGGAAACATTTGACTATCCCCCCCGGGAACGCAGCATGCCCCTTTAAACCGTCTGACCCACAAAAAAAGTGCTGGAAAAAAGGATCTGTAAAGATATGCATTAATATGGTTTCATAGGGCAGCCTTCCAACACTGACCCCAAGCGTAATTTACAGGAAATTTTGTAAACACACCATTCTGCAACGGGACTCTTTGCTCCAAATGAGAGGCACCTACTTCGTAAAACTTTTAAAAAATTTTGGGGAAAAATTTAAGCGGGTTTTTTTGGGAACCGACAAAAGGGGATTGCAATAGAACTGAAAACACAGGGAAAATTTAAACTGCAGAGAGGTCTGCTGGCCCAAAAAATGGGTAGAAAACAATTCTTTCTTCAATTAAAAATCACAGAACCATGAGCTGCAAAATATCTTCCTTTTTTCAAATCCTCCTGCTGCCGCCACCCCCCACCCCCTCCCCGCAGCGCAAAAAAATAGATACCTTAACCTTCTCACTAAATAAGAAGAAAATTCTCAATCTCTTATTCTAAGTGTAGGGGAGGGTTTTCTTGTTTTTAAAAAGTGACTATCAACTTTTTACAACACTATGGTTTAAAACCCGAGAGAAAAATCCTTCTGTGAAAGGGGCATATACAGAGATGAGCCAAACAGGAAAGAAGCAGCAAGATAAACAGGTCACTGAAATTTTTCAGCCAAAGGGAAACCATACACCCCAAAGGGACGTTTTAAAACCTCCTCACCCCCCCTTTATCCTCAAGCTGATTTGGGTGGCGCCAAAATGACAAAACGTGAAAATGGCCAAAATAATGATTTCTGTAAGGTTTTCAACCCCAAAAAATCACTTTATCGGGAAATTTTCCCATAAGCCTAAAAAAACGGCCGATTTCAACTTTTTTTTCGATTTACGCTATTTCCTAGGGGGGAACACATGCCATAGATATAAATCAGTAGCAACACTTTTCACAAACTTACAGTTTTACTATTTAAAAAGACCTATGTTTTAAAAAAATTTTGGGGCTTTCAGAAATTTTTATTAGGAGAAACTTTTTTTTTTTAAGGTTACATAGCTCTGAATTCCTACTCTTGTACCAGGGACATAACTAAAATTGCATGGGCTCCACAAATGTATAATGTGTTTGGACCAGTGGGGTGTCCCAACCAAATGGCCTCCATACAGTTGCTTGACCCCACATACTTAAATTAAAATCTAAGATAGTAGACAACGACAACAGACAGACGACAGACAGACAGACAACAACAGATAGATACTGTAGATAGATAGATAATAGATAGATAGATAGATAGATAGATATTTTCTGAGTTTATTGCATCTCCATGTGATATTTTTTGTGCTGATTTGTACTTTTTTTTATGATTGGCTCCTTCTCTCAGCTGAGCACAGATTTTCCGTTTCCCCCCCCCCCCCTTTCTATGTAAAACTACAAGCTGCATGTTTCTTTGCTGTGCTTTGTCTGTCTTCTTAACTTCCACTCTTAGATTCAGGGCACACTCTCTGTTTCCTCACTTATGTTTAAAGTTTTAGGGTATGTTCACATGGCTTATTTTGCTGCATAATGACTGATTTATACTTAAAATAAAGGTAGGAGGTACACACAATAGCTATAACTGTTGTGTGTTTATGCCTAATGGAAAGGTTAAAGGGATATTCTCATCATGCCTTTTCAAAGAATCTGCTCTTCACTGCCAGCCTCAGGTTCCCACTTCGTGTTCAGGCTGTTGGTGGTTCTACAGCAGTGATTGACATATCAGTTTTCTATTCTTAGCTGAGCCTGTTAGAGGGGCATTCCTAGTAGAAGGGTTTAAACAGTAGGGCAGAAGTCGACAAAGCTCCAAAGGGTTAATGTGTGTCAGTAAGAAACATAAACAAGTTCCTGTGCTACTGATAAGACAGGAGTGACATCACCATGGTCAGCCAGGGCTGCTGAGAGCAGAGAGCGATGGTCAGTAACCTAGGAAAGCTTATGTACACAAGCAGTTGATGAGAACTGCTCTAGCTCTGAAAGGAAGCAAAATCAGAACAGCTATGTATTTGGTAATAGTCTTAATATACCTTTGCCTACATGTTTAAAGCTAATCATTGTGGCTAGAATAATCCTTTAATATGTGCGATTAAAGGCTGTAACAATTACCTAAAGATATATCCTATGAGGAACCCTTAGAAAATCATATTCCACTGGAATTATACCATAATAATATGTCATTTGATTTAGGAACATTAGCATTGAGTTTACACGTATACTTATCACAGCAAATGTCAGTTTTGAGGTGAGAGAGACATTGCATTGCACACTTGTTAATTAGATTACAAGAAGAAGATTAGAAGAATGTTTACACTTAACACACATGGGAAGACAGAGAGGACATGGCAAAAGATAAGCTTTAGTTACATTTTAGAGTATATGGTCCCCTTTCCAAAAATTTATATGGTGGCCCGCCATTACAAAGTGCAATTTTTTAGATACAAATTTCCTTGTAACCATGAGAACTAAAATACTTAGTTCCTCAATTTTTCCTCTTAAATACAGTCTATACCTTTATTCATATGTGCTCAAACATCTCATAAATATGTGAGCAAGTTGTCTGTGGGTTTTACTGTTTTCCTCTAGAGAAAGTCATAAACTGGATGTGGGTGTTAAGAGAAGAAAAAATGATCCATTAATGCCATGGTGAGAAATGAGCTGTGCAGGGCACCTTTATTAAATACTACTAAAACTGACATAATTGACTTGCACTTTGCAATAAAAAGCCCTGAAGTCTGTAAATCTGATCATTTTGGTGCAGTATTAACTCAGTATGTTCATCCCTGAAGCTCTACTATAAATGGAAAATTCTGTAAGTTTCCCTGGGCACCTCAGTTTGGCTATGTCTACAACATATGTTAAAATGGCGTCCAAAATCTGACAGCATTTTAACATTGCCGGACCACGTTTTTTGCCGTGGATTTGCGCTAAAAATCATGGTCAGTTTTTTGATTTTTGAATTACGGGAATATGACGGCAATCCTGACAGAAGATCTGACATGTTTTAAAATCCGTAGGAATCTCGCGGATTTCACAACCAATCAGAAAAAATCTGTGCTGTGTAGACTGCAGCATGGATTTTTTATTGCTGTCTTTGGAGCACTGGTTAGAGTTGGATTTTCAGCAGATTCTGAATACTGAATCCACCAAAAATCCAACCAAAAGACAGTGCTGTGTAGACATGGCCTTTACAGGATGTGAAGCCTAAGTTTTATTGTATATATGAGTGTTGATATTTATCTTTTAAAGCTAAAATATATAGCCTCTCTCTTATATGATTGTATGGTTAAAAGCTAATAGCCTGATCCTGGTAATAGCCATAGTAACCGATTACTTACTGATTACTTGAGACTACGCCTTTTACCTCATGGCAATATAGGAAGAGTTGGCAGCTGTAGATTTAGGGCAACATGTATGAAAAGTGTCTAGGTCTAAAACTCACTTTGTTTCCCATTGCAACCAATCAGAGCGCCCCTTTTATTTCATATAGGGCTATGGAAGAAAGAGAGAGGCTCTCTGATTGGTTGCTATGGGAAACAAAGAGAGTTTTAGACCTGAACACTTTTCATACATGTGGCCTTTAGTGTATGTTGTTGGTGGGTACTCACCAGTGTCTGTCTGCACAGTCCCTACTGGAGCTTTGGGCCACAAGACAAATTGGACATAGGACATATGAAAATTTTAGGAAGGTATCACGAGTCACACCATGACCCATATACCAAGCAGCAGGTGCACTTGTGTACTTTGCAGTCACACCAGGTGACATCTCCTTCCCTGTATCCCTACCACTTCTGTTGCAGGATATCCTCTCGGGGGCATGTAATCACCTCAATACGATTTAAAGGCTCAGAGCGCCCCACCAAACCTCCCGGAACCTATCTCCTGCCATCTGTGGATATTTAAAGGACCACCTTCCCCCAGTGTGCTGCCAGATTGTTGGTCTGCTTTCCTATGAGTTTGAGCTTTTGTGTTGGATTCTCTGGTCTTGACCCTCGGCTACGTCTTCCGCTTACAAATGTTCTCTGCCTGCCCTAATCTGCTTGTGACCTCGACCACAATAGAATAGTGCTTGTCCTGAACCACAGCTCTCAACTCACCTACGTCTATACATCACGCTTCTAAACCTCACCAGCACGTTAACCGCTATCGAGAGTGACCTTGTTGTGGGTAGCGACCTGGGACTTTCCTTACAGCAGAGTCCAAGCTACCTTGCCGGGGTTAAGGACGGAAACCAGTGAGGCCCTATGCCAAGACTCGTGATTGGCACAGAGTATCCACCCTTGTCCGGCTAAGTATCCTCTGAATGGAGAGTGGCTTACAGAGAGCGGTTACCAAGAGAATTCGGGGGTGGCTTGAGCATTTTTTGGCCAAAAACATGCGGACCAAGAATCTCAAAGTTTTTTCATATGTTACCAAGAGAATACACAGAAATTATAGGGCCCCTGGCAAAACAAAACAAATATACAAATTATAATTAATCACGGTATACCATTTATGTTATTGCTTAACAGATTGATGTAGGTGGCACTGTTAATACTGATATGGACAGTATGATAACATCTCTTATGCAGCGTGTAAGCATACTGTATTGATGAATCTGATTAAAAATGGCAATTTAGGCCGTTGCTGACCGTTGTTTAAGCAAAATACCAGAGGACTTCTTTTTTTTAGTAACTCCCTTCATTAGTTTCACCTGCCTACAAAAAGTGGAGCAGGTGCTTAATAACTATGGTGCTAAATCTGAAGATCATATAGTTTGATGATCTAGCCCATACATCTTAAATCCTTTTCATATAGTACATGATAAATCTGGCTGCCTGCAGCCACTAGTAGCTGAGTCTCTCTGTGTATGAATTTTACAGCCACTCAATGGATTCTATAAAAATATCTGAACACCCCATCGGTGTCTGCAGTTAAATCGTGTGGCTATATGTTGGGAATTAGGATGAGTTCAGAGCTGGACCCCTTCTCACCTTGGGTCCCATAATATTGATGTCTCACTCTAGAATGCTTCTGGTGAATATTATTCTGGTGGACTCCTTAAACAAAACGGTACACAGTCATCCATTCATTTCTCTGGACACCATTTAAAGAGAACCTGTCACATAGTTTTTGCCCCCTTGGCTGAGGACAGAACAAGGTAGTGACAGACATGTTGTTTCCAGTGCTGTGTTCCTTATTCTTTAAGATGTTGTAGTTTTCGTGTATTTAATGCTCAAATCTGCAGTTTTCAGCCAGAAGAGTCATTCGAAGAGTCCTTCATAGTGTCAGTTTTTTTCAAACCCGGTCAATCGGAGGCTAGCCCCGCCCACCTCAACTGACAAACCTATTACTTTGAATAGGTAGAAACATGTGAATAACTGTCAGTGGGGCGGAGCTAGTCTTTGGTGGGTGGAGCTAACACCTGCTCACGAAGATTTGAAGGGTAAATGCTCTAAAACTGCAGCATCTTACAGAATAAGGGGCACCGTGCTGGAAACAGCAGGTCTGACACTAGCTTGTGCTGCCCTCAACAAGGAGTGCACAAACTATGTGACAGGTTCCCTTTAACAATATCCTTGTAGGACCTTTCAGTTGATCCTCAAGTTGGATTCACATGTCCTTTTAGAGATCGGTTCTACTAAAAACATATTTGAAAACGTAAAAAAAGATAAAAAAGCCACGAGGCTACCTGGTTATTCACAGTGCCTTGATATAGTTGGGTGAGATAATGACTTCCTGGATTTTACATTGTTTTTCCTACATCTGGCAGAGTAATATTGTGTTGTAACTTTTGATGTACTTATGAAGATCACTGTGCCTGGTGTAAATATGACATTTTTTAGTATGTGGGATCCAGAGCAACATCTACAGTATACAGCATGTTAAGCCAGGAGGGACTTTTGGAAGATTTCAAAGGGGTGTTCCGGGCCTTAACATTGCTTGTTCATATGTCATGATTAATTATAGAAGCTAAGACTCATACTTACCTCCTGGACGGTCTCACTCACTCCCGGCTGCCGGTCAGTTCATCCTGGCTGTAGCACTGAAAAGTCTTCATTCACGTGACAGCTGCAGCCAATTATAGGCCACAGAGGTGACGTGCCGGTGACGTTGTGGCTTATGATTGGCAGCAGCTGTCATGTGAACGACGAACGCTCACTGCTTATGTTCGAGATTGAAAGGGAGCATCCGAGAGGTAAGTATGAACCTGATCTTCTCTTTTTACTCATGCCCCAATAGACAAACAGGCATTCTTAGGTCCCAGAACACCTCTTTAACTTTGAACTCTGCAGCACTGTGAATGCAGGTCTGGACTATAATTTTAGGGACAGATTTAATAAAAAGGGTTTTAACAATGGTAACTAAATGGTTGGCTAGAGATGTTGCAATTATATCATTGATATGCACATTTTCATAGATTTTGCACATCTTTGATGCATACTAGACTCTTTTTTATTCTTTGCACCACGTATTAGGTAGGCCTCACATAACATGCTTATTTTGCATCAGTATTTGTAAGCCAAAACAAGGAATAGGTCCAAAACAGAGAAGAGATACAAACCTTTCTATTACTTTCTATGTGCAGCATTCAACCAGCCTTAGGTACTATACTTTAGACCATACAACTAAAGACTGCTGCATGCCATTAGTAAATAAAACTTTTTTCTTATTCAACAAAGCCACAGCCTTCTTTCCAGACACTTTTCAAAGGTGTCTAGCAAGGCAACAAAAGGGTCAATAAATAATATAGTTGCAGTAAAGGTAAACTTGAGAGATGATATCCCAGCACTAATAGTTATCTCAACTCAATGGCTTTTGTTGTGATCTAAAAACAGATAACACAGTAAGCCATGGTATCATTGTCAAGTAAAATTTTGCTATATCTGTAAATGTTACCCGTGGCATTTGTGCCAGATTTTTGGGGCTTTACAAACCAGAATCCTGGTTCAATTACCATAATATATCTGCCCAAATGTATTTACAAAGTTACTCCTAGCTCATGAAGGCATCTCCTAACTCATGTTGTAAGCTGGCAAGGTGGGTATACAAGATGAGATCGGCTATCTGAACACATATGCCCAATGGGTGTCATGGGTGAAAGGGGTGATTTATCAGAGTTGCAGAAAGGGAAAATTATTGGCTTTCAGACCAATAGTGGACAAATGGCACCATTGTGAATCAGTAACATAGAAACTGTAGAGCACCATGTGCCATTGATGTGAGAGGTGCACGTTAGCAGGCTGACACGTTACAGTGGAGGGGCCCACCACCAAATAAACCAGAGAGCTACCTGATATCTGTCTAAAACAAGTCGAGGAAATCCTACTACATATGGAACTCTGAAGCAGATAAATGGTCACTGCACCTCTGCTAATGAAGTTGTATTTGCAGAAAAGGCTTTAGTTTTCACGGCAGTCTTGAAATTGGACCTCTACTGATTGGTAAAGGGTGGTGTTCTCCGTTGAGTCATGTTGTTTGCTTCATCATACAGGTGGATGTTGGCATGTTAGTCCAGAAACATCAATGAGCAAACACCATGTCACTATTGCTGGAAGAACATAAGCTGGTGGTGGCAACCTACCAAGACATTATTGAGTCACTCCCAGCTCATCTAGCTGCGGTCTATCCTGCGCACAGTGGTTGCTCAGGATATTGGGATAATCAGGATAATAATGTGACCTGACTGTGTATTTACAAAGCTGCTTCTTTATATAAACTACTATTCAATATTGAACCCTTTAAAGATAGGGTTCTCCATGCAATGCAATTATTCTTTCTGTTTAAACAGCTGTATGGCAGTTACACAGATTTTTTGCAGTATAGAAACCAATTTAATTCTAAGCATAAATAAATACACTGTGTGTACATGAGCAGCTATTTGTTGTGAACAGCTATTTAATCTTTATAGCTGATAATTGTTTGATAAAATGTTGACATATTTGATGCAGATTGTACAGTGTTTGAGATAATCTGTCCCGTTACCAAAGGTCACTTTGTGCTTTTCTGTTCTTGAACTAATGGAAATTCTCAAAAACCAGAGTAGTAAATTGAGTCTTAAAGGGAACCTGTCACATAGGTTATGCCCCCCTTGCTGAGGACAGCACAAGCTAGTGTCAGACCTGCTGTTTCCAGTGCTGTGTCCCTTATTCTGTAGTAAGCAGCAGTTTAATGCTCAAATCTTATTCATGAGCATGTGTTAGCCCCGCCCACCACAGGCTAGCTCCACCCACCTGGCAGTTATTCATGTGTTTCTACCTATTCAAAGTAATAGGGTAACCAATTGTGAGGTGGGCAGGGCTGGCCTCAGGTGGACGGGGTATGAAAAAAAACAGACTCTTGTCATGACTCTTTTTTGGCTGAAAACTTCAGATTTGAGCATTAAATACTCTAAAACTACAGCATCTTACAGAATAAGGGAAACAGCGCTGGAAACAGCAGGTGATGTTATTAAAGGTGATGTCCTCAGCAAAGGGGGCATAAACTATGGGACAGGTTCCTTTTAAATAACATCTGATTGGATATATAATAGCATTTCTACAATATTCTTTTAATAGAACACAAATTTAGCAATAAGTGTATTAATTGTAAAAAAACTTGCCATCATTTGAAGCCAGGGACAGATGAAAGAGTATGTACAGCTTGAAACAGTAGATTTACATACCTCAAAGTTGCGTTGTATTGTACATCCATATTTATGGGTGGAAAATGCGCAATGTAATACAGTAGCAGTAAAGTGGAGGAGATTTGAGCAAATCTCATCTAAATGCTCCAGAAATATTCAGCACAGAAACTGTCATTTAAAAAAAAAAAAATCCAGAGCTTGTCAATTTCTGCTGGGGAAAGGATTTGTTGCAGTTTTTCCCACCGACATTAATGGAGAAGGGAAAATTAACACCTTGTGCTATGGATTTTGTTGTGGATCACTTGCAGATCCACAGCAAAATCCTCAGGTGTTGGAAGTGACCTAAAATCAATAAAAAAAAATCAACTCCTCCATCTTCTGCCGCTACTATGATAAGGTGTTTGGTTGACACAAACCTGCTGCAACTAAACACAGGTTTCAGCTGCCAAATGTGGACAGTCATAATTGCAGCCAGACATACAGGAGCTGGCAAGGGGACCACAGAAGCCCTGAAATGGGAGGTGAAAATCTGTAACACAGTTTGCACCAAAATCACTATGATTTGGCACAGATTTTCTGGTCCATTTCCCTGTAGATTCAGGGTTAGATTTGCGGCAGAGTTATTCACAGCAAATCTGACCTATGTGAGCTTAACTTTACAGGGACAAAAGTGCTTACCTAAACATAAGTGCCTAACAGCAGCAGCATGCTACTAGATTACCAAAGTATGGATAGGCTTTATTCTTCTAGGTAACTAGGGATTAGATACTAGAACTTTTCTGTTTGTTTCCTACTGCTTGTATAGTGGCAACATATTCTGCAGCAAATTAATACATATTTGGTATTTTCATAGCTGTAACAACCTATACATGAATTAAGTCAAAATTATGTTCACCACATTTTCAAATGTTACTAAAGGGCTTATCTTAAAAAAAAAGATTAGTGCTGCATTTAGCTTTGAGAAGCCCCATTCGCCCTGTGGGAAAACATAGCATTAAATGAGTGGTCATCATATAACAAATGTATATACCAGGCCAACGAAGTGATAGATGCTCTTACAAAGAAACTCTGTTCTGACACAAAGAGAGGGGGGGGTTTCAAGCAGGGCACCCTTCTTATATGGTGTCTATATTTCCTAATAAAGTATATATAAAGGGGTTGTTCTCAGGAAACAGCCTATTAAAGGGGTTCTCCAGGACTATCTTTGTATTTGTTGTAGGGCTCACTACTGTATTATATTAAATATGGTAATTCATACTTATTAAAAATTATTTACCTGTCCTGCTGTGCAAAACCAGGCAAAGAGCTTTGTCTTCGCCACCCCCTTTCCCTTGCAAGCCATGTGCCATTCATTGATCACATGGACTCAGTGAATGTTTTGTCTTCACTCATTGAGTGTGCTTTGAAGCCAGGCTCAGCTCAGAAACACCCTCCTGTAGTGGGTGTGACCTGAGCAGAGAACAATCTGTCTGCATTCACTTGTTCCAGCCTGTAGTTTGCAAGTGAATATACATTAGAGTAATTACAGGGAAGTAATTGAGTCCTTTTGGCAGAACTTAGCAATGCAAGTAGAGGACAACAGTTTGGAGCTTGGGGTTTGTGTACTGCTGTCATGAAAATACAAACTGCAACTCTGTACAGTTTACACAGTGACTCATGAGTCCTATCTATTATCATTATCATGACTGCAAGTACAGAGCTGGGGGGATTACACACTTATGTGAGCCCACAGACCTTAGCAGTGATAACTGTGGAGGGAAGTCCTAGATTGCAAACTTGTCTGAGGATTGTAGGAAAGAGGAGCTGGAGAACTACTACTGACTCTCTCACAAGCAGGGAGTATCACTGTCAAAAGTGGATCTTATGATAGATGATAAAGGAGGTGAAAGAAAAGAAACTCATGAAGGTAGTGGGATATCTTTTCTTTTTAATATAAATGCTGTTTATTGTGTTCTATGAAATCTTTCAACTCCCAGATAATTGCTATCACCATTACTTTGCTGGTGATTTTTGTACACTATTGTCTTTCGATAAAATAGACTGCAAAATCCTAGATAAAGAATATACAAAGAAATGTAGAGCAGACCAGGTCTACATCTGTGTTGGAAGTTCTATTTAGAAGCTGTGTTTCAGAGGCGGTATGTGGGGTCCATAAAATGATGGATAGCAATGGTGGCCAACAGACCTCATTGACTACAAGGCATTGGAATAGAAAAAATTGCGCTATATAGTGTGCTATTTTTTCCATCAATTTAAAAGGAATCTGCAGCAGAGGCTCCCGGTAGAACCCCCCATGTAGATGTGAAATTGGCCTAATACTGTCTTTTAAGATGATAAGCCTAACACTGTAAACAGCCACAGAACATTTAGGTGAAATTTTAAACTTATGGTTGCAGCAATGCAAGAAGCAAAAAAAGAAAAGGAAAAAATCAAATCTAATGGTGTTGAATCCTTAAGGTATGTACACATTTGCCAGCAATTTTTATTGCACTTTAAAAATTGAAAACTCAGCCATTTCATATTTGTAACTTACTTTTAAACAATAGATGGGAGCAACACATAACTGAAAATGCCAGCTACACCCAGGACTAGTTTGTTGTCAGTAGCCAATGAACACATAGTTTTACATGAGAGATTTTTGCCTTTTTTTAAAATCAAGACTGATGGACACCAAGAATCCACTCCTCTGGAACCCCACGAGTCTAAATAGCTGGTGGGCCCCAAGAATCAACTGCACTGATATGCCCCAAGAATCAACTCCTCTGATGGGCCCCAAGAATCAACTCCTCTGATGGACCCCAAGAATCAACTCCTCTGATGGGCCCCAAGAATCAACTTCACCGGTGGGCCCCAAAAATCAATTCCACTGGTGGGTCCCAAGAATCAACTCCACTGGTGGGCCCTAAGAATCATATAGACTGATGGACACCAAGAATCCACTCCTCTGGTGAACCCCACGAGTCTAAATAGCTGGTGGGCCCCAAGAATCAACTGCACTGATGGGCCTCAAGAATCAACTCCACTTATGGGCTTCAGGCACCCTAGACTGAGACAGGTTGAAAAGGTGTATATTGCCCTTATGGCCAAAATTCTTTGCTTTGTTAAAGGATAGCATACATGGAACTATCATTTCTTTCTACAATAGAATACTTCTATCTTGCAAAACTAAACTTTGCCACAGATTGTCATCTAAGCTTGTTACATATGCCATCTTCTTTGTCCAAATGCATTAGAAAGTTCTCTAAAAAGCAATTGGTATTCCTGATGGCTCTTGTTGTCCTGGGTAGTAATTTTTAATGATATTTTTATTCTTTTCACCTGCACATTATTTTCTGTGCTCGGCAATGTTAAAAGCATAATACAATTTTATATTTTCATACCCATGATCTCGCTGTAACCTGTTGTCTATGTGGCAGCTGCTGTGTAGAAATATTACTGGGTCTTGTATTCAGCTGTTTATGTCCATGCAAGTATTAATATTTTACACTTTTTCTTCAACTGAGGAGAAATTATGTGAATTGCATTTCTTGTCTTCTGCTATGAAGTAGTTTAGTTATATGTCTTGTACACTTTGTCAGCTTTAAGATATTGTGATGCCTAATGGAAAAGTATAATTTAACAGGGATATGTGGGCTGATAATACGAGTGCGTGGGCAATGTAAAAGCCGTAATGGTAACATAATGGAACATTATGTTTCTGAGATGTTGTAGAGAGGACAGAAAACATCTCAATTGTGTTAAATTGACAAATTAAGTCTAGCCTATAGAAATTAACTGTGCTAGAAGAAGACTGATATCTGCTACCAGAGACATATCTAGGAGCATGACTATTTAGATTGGTTATCACAAGGCATTATGGGAAAAGAGCTGGAAAGCTCACTGCGCCCTCTATAGGTTGTAACAAATCCTCAATTTACTTCTGATTCACTGAATCTTTGAGAAGCAAAAAGGAATAATTGTCAAGCAATATTCTCATCTACATCGCTGTTTCGGGTTTCCCCCCCTCATCAGTGTAGAGCAGAGCGATATTGGCTTGAACTGGGTGGGAAAGGGCAATGAAGAGTTTTTGGGCACGCTATTTTAAGTGTAATTTTGCTGCGCCCCCCTCGGGATTTATGGTCCCGGGGGGGTTCCCTTTTAAAGTTTCGAACCGCCCTCAATACATGCTGTGTAAAGTTCCCTGCGCCTCGCCCGTGTGTGAGGCGCAGTGCGGGGGCTTAGGCGCAGAAGGAATGTGCCTAAAATGTATTAAGTTTTTAGATAGGCTGGAAAGCAGGGCAAAATCAATAAGCATGTTAGTGAATAGCAAAAAAGGGGTTGTCTTTAAAAATTAATGAATGAATAAAGATAAATTTTCAAAAGTTGAATAAATCGATTTCAATGTATCGAAAAAGTTGATCATTTAAATGAAAGCAAATAATATAAGATCTGAAAAGAATATCAGCTATAAAAGGTCTAAAAAAAGGGAGAGAATTAAACTAATTTTACATTAAAGAAGCCAATGCTGATGTTGTACAGTTGTTATTTATTTATTTTTTTATGAAAAATTAAGATGTATTTGTTATTCTTTATCCTTTTATTCTATTTTGTATGTACAGCAAGAGCCAGCACAGCACAGGTCTTGCTGGGACCTGTGGTTCTCCAAGCAGGGTTTCTATGTTCCCAGGGCTTAGTTCTGGGCGTATTTACGGATCTATTTACATCCGTAAATACATCACCAACTCAGCCTAAAATAAAGAACAATTCATTTAGAATGACTACCAATGGGAAATCCGGACGTATTTACGAACGTCTGTTTTTTAGGCAGTTTTAGTTCCATGGACTTACATTGTTCTCTTTCCTGCTTCAAAAAATTTAAGTGCTTTTATCACATCACAAATCATGTGAACTATGAATCACATGATTTATTGGACAAATGAGTCAGAGGAAATATACCTCTCTCAGATGTAAGGCTTTAGTCCAATCTAAATGCATACCGTAGGGTATGTCACCAATGCATGCTCCTTCCTTTATGTGTAGCATTTTCAGAGTCAGCGGTTGCATTCAGTAGTTGTATTCAGTTCTAGGGTCTAAAATGAGAGGGGAATGACTGACTATGACTTGGACACCACATAGGCATCAAGTCCTGGTCAATGTTCAGTTGTGTTCAATAGCAGGCAGCAGTATCCCTGGCAGAGTGGTTGCCATGTCTTTAGCGAAAGAGGCATAGAGTTCATACCTCTCAGTATCGAAGCAGTGTCTAAATACCCAGCAGCAGATAATCCACGATAATTTTACTTGATACATATCAGACATGATCCTTTCCATAGTATATTGATAGCATGAAAGTCATCAGACTTGGATAGGCCCACATGGGAATATTTGAAAGCGCTGGGGGGCTCCTATGCATGGCAGACCTGGAGTTTGTATTAAACTGCATATACATTCTTGGGAGAGGCAGAAAGACAGAGAAAAAGAGACCAAAAGCAAGAGGCAGAGTATTAGAGGCATGTACAGAAGCTGTAGGGTGGGCCCCAGAATCGGTCCACTGGTGAGCACCACAGTCAACTCCACTGGTGGGCACTAGGCACCCCAGTAAGACAATGACTGCCATGCATCAGGGATGTTTGGGATCAGCCCCATGACGTGCTACAATATGCATTCTTGGGAATCCTTTAAGGTATTGGTATAGACAAAACATGATCCAGCCAGGCCAAGAATGTGACCATCAATATCACAGGCTAGATTTTTACCTTCAAAGCTTGGCTCTGGAGGGTGTTACAGCAGCAGGAGGTGTATTATCAGGAATTCAAACTGATGGACTGAGCTGCACCTCTATTAACCTCACAGACTACATTTATTGGCTTTAAGAGGAAATTTAGATCTCTGGACGTTGGTCCTGCTTCCTTTTATTGGTGGCAGGATGTGAGAGAGTAAAGTGAAGACAGTGCTGGTTATATACCAAACACTATTCATGTACAGATCTATGTCTACCATGCCAAAGCTTAGTAAATCCTGCTGGGCAGCCACTATTGTGTTTTTTTGTTATTTTAGGTGATGTTATAGTCTATTAAGTTTCTTCAAAAGGTTGAATAGAGAAGCCTGATAGTATGGAAGTGTTAGAGAATATGTTAGTTTGGATAAATATACCCAGAAAAATTATGTAATCTGTTGTAGATTTCTAAGTATTTAAGGGTAGGGTATTCCTGAAAGAAAAGGAATTCTGCTTTAAACATTTTTGATTTTGACCATTTTAGCAATGAGGACATGAGTTTTGCTGTTTAAGTTCCAATTTCTTCTTTAGTTTGCTCAAATTTATTTAAAAGAAGGGAGCTTAAGTCTCTCTTTTGTCTTGATAGGTTGTGGGACAACACATATAAGTTGTCAAGGTTTAACTGATTCAACAAAGTGGAGGATGATCTTTTATTTTTGATTATGGAATTTGCTTAAAGGTGATCCCAAAATAGTCATGGATTGGCTGTAGTGCTATTGAAGCAGTAAGATAGTGAGAAATGGAGCCAAAGGTTCTCACAGTGAGAGTGGTCTGGGTGCAACAAGTTAAAGTATAATATTAGTACAGATTCATCTACTGAGCCGTGTCTCAAGCCAGGAAAGAGGTACTAGACAAACAACCCCAAAGATGAGGAAGATGTAATATCTAGGAACATGATTAAAGGACAAGATCAATCAGGAATTGGGATCACAGAAATCAGGAAAAAACCTCAACAGAAAGGCATTGGAGCCTGATAGCTCTTTAGAAAAAAGTCAGAATGAATAGGACTGGGATAACGGGTAGGCAGAGGGCGCACAAGGATGTATGGAGTGGCTGAAAGTAGCACCTATCCCGGTCATTTGACTGCTTAGATGCCGCAAACAACACAACTGCCGCATCTAGGCAGATATAAATGATGAGGGCACTCCCTTTCCATTTTCCAGTTGTCTCTTCTGTGATGCAATTGCTTGGTGCTGACCAGCAATCATGGCAGTCAGAAGCCTATTGGAGGTTCCCAGACCTGCCATCTTACTGGCACTATTGTACCCTGCCAGATGCAGGATGTAATAATAGAGCTGTAATTACACAATATAATGCACTACGTTAGTATTGCAGTATACTGTACAAGTGGTAGGGATCCCTAGTGGTCAAGTATCCTATGGGGACTTACAGGTGAAAAAAAAATACATAAAAAGTTTTAAAAATATATATAAAAGAAATAAAAGTCCAAAACACCTCTTTTTCCTATAGTACAAATAAAAGAAGAACAACAATAAAAAAATAAAAATAATTGGTATCACCACATCTATAAAAGGCCTAACTACTAATATAAAAACTTGTATATCACACATGGTTAGCTGCATTAAAAAATACCGAGCTCAAAAACTAGTTTTTTTTTTGCTTGCTTTGCCTTCCTTAAAAATTGTATTAAAAAGTGATCGAAAAGTCTAAGGTATCTGAAAATAATACCAATAAAAAAACCACACCTCATTCTGCAAAAAGCAAGCCCTAACAGAGGTTCATAGAAAAAAATTATTGGTCTCAGAAAATGGCACTGTAAAATAATGAAAGAAAAAATAAAAATAAATTGGAATTGTGCTGACAGATAAAATTATTTATACTGCACCTCCCCAAAAAATGGCACAATGTGTGGTTTCTTTTCCCATTCCACTTTGCTGGGAAGAGTGCAGCCACAGGCACTGTACATCAGGTCAGTCAGGCTTCTATGGTGCTGGTGGTGAGGCATTTTCCCTATTTGCCTGGGGTATCAAAACACCTTGTCCCAACCCTGAGGATGAACATTGTAGGGTCTCTTAATCATTTATTGTGACTTCTATTATACTCATTACTGAAGTAGGGCATTGAACCTGCATAACATGACTTGACCACTTTGATGGTTTTAAAGCAGTAGACTCTTTTTCAGATTTCATATCTTTTGTTACCGTCAAAGTATTTTTCATCAGAAGTTGGTTCACTCTTTAGTATTGCCGTTAAATAGGAATACACCTTGGCTGTACTCTTGAAAAGAAATATACCTAGGCTGCAGAGGCTGTGAATCCAAATCCTTTGAAAATACTTTCTCCCACTACTCCTATTATTTGGAGGCTATTATCAGCACTATTCGGCAGCGTCACCATTGCTGCTTTGTCAGTTTATTATGACTGGCGGCAGCGTCACCATTGCTGCACTGTCAGTTGATTGCAACTGTTTATTCCCCTGATAAACCCTGATACATTTGGAAGGGAGAAACGCGTCGGGAAGGATGGAGAAATCTGCAATTTGGTTCAAGGTTGTATTTAACTATTATAATCTATAAGTGGATATTATTTCACTTCAGCCTTGCTCCTACAGGTGATTTTTCTGTGGTCTGTGAATGCAAGGTAATCTATAAGGTTTTTCTTGAGCACTTATTTTTGTTATGCACTATTTGGTATTTAGATATTCCCGTTATTAGAGTCCACTAGTATTGTTTTGTATCTATTTACTTAATAGGGGTAGCCTTCAAAGGTGGGGCCGACCCTTTCGGGACGATTACTCTGCCTGTGAGTTGTGAGTGCAGGGTTAATAAATAGGATATGCAGAAGTAGCTCCTTGTGTCCTTGCATTACGTACCACCAGTAGTGAATTGCTGCTGTAATGGTTTTTTGTTTGTGTATTTGTATCATTTTAAATGAATTTATTAAAGGTTATATTTTAGAGTAGGAGTTTGAATATAGACCACTGTGACTTTTTTTTTTTTTTCCTATTACCTCTTAAAAAATCTTTAAGCTACCAAATGTTATGTACATATGTGATGATAGACTTTGTACTACATTTGAGCATGTGTCCATCTTTATATTTATGCAATACTCTGTGCAGACCATATCAGGCTGGAACTCATCATTCATATTAAATCCTGGATCCTTATCCTGTGGTTCTAATGAAGGATCACCAAGGAGCACTAAGATGCAATCACTGCATGACTCCAGGTCAGTTAAGGGCTTGAGGTTCGTTTAGCTTTCTTTCCTGCACAGCACTACTTTCCACCAGACACTATGCAAAGGACTGTATCACAGCACCGTCCCAGTAAAAGAGAATGACTGCAGTTCTCACTTAGGGAGACATGTATGAAGGAAGGCTCTGCAAAGTGAATTGTTGAGTCTTGTTTTCAGTTTATAATGCGCCTGATGTATGAAAGTTTTTCTATGATTATAAATGAGGTTTACTGTAAAGTTCGACGTGCCTCGTCTATGTATTAGGCACATTACGAAACTTAGGCGCATTAGTAATGCACCTAACATGTATAAAGGCTATAGAAAGGCTGGAAATAAAAGAAAAGTTATTAAAATAGCATGTCAGTAAATAGAAACCATGGTAGTGATCTGTGGTGTGCTGGCTCTTGCTGTATGTAAAATAAAGGATGAGAGCAGCAAAAATTCATTTCAAATTTATTGTAGTAAAAATTAAAAATGGTAAAATCTGAACAACAACATCAGTGGGTTATTTAATGTAAAACTAGTTTTAGATTCTATTAAATTTAAATACATTTTATAGGAGATATTTTTATATTTTTGGGAAATTATATATTTTAATATTAATTTTATATGATCACATTTTTCATTAAATTTAAATAATAAAATTTTATACAGTTTGATAATTATAATAAATTACTTTTTATTATTGTACTGGTGTAAGTTGAGAAATATTGGACACTTTTTGCACCTGACAGCAAATCTAGCTCCACTTCGACTCCTCAGGTACAGGCAAACCACATTGAAATAGGTCTGCCTGTTTGAGCAGTAATGCGCCTAGTTTTGCCGAACCACATTCATATATGTGTCTAATATTACCAGTGTGGTGCAACACACCCCCAGACTGCCCGCTCATGTTAGGCGCATTAGAAAGTGTCCAGTCTTATGAACAATGCACCTACCACATTCATTAGATGCATTAGACATCATAGACTGATCACTTAGGCGCATTTTACACCAGAAAAGGGTGAAAAACCCGATCATACATGACTCCCTTAGTGCTAGATTGAGAATTTCACTATAGAGGGGAAAGAGTTTCATATTTAATGGGGTTATCCAGAATTAGAAAAGTATGGATACATTTTCCCAAGCACCACACCAGTGTCACACATTCATTTTAATGGAGCAGAGCTGTATTAGCAGACACAAACCATATACAGGTATAGCCCTGTTTTTGAAAAACCGCAGACTTTTTTTTCTAAACATGGATTACCCTTTTTAAATAGTGTTAAATTCATTCTAGTAATTGCTGATGGTCACTGTAGTCAGGCCCCACACCGACCTCATACGATTGTAAAGTCTGATAACATTTAATCACTGTATAGGGTGGGTAAAAAAATGAAAGTACAGGGCATTGACTAGGGGAACAGCAATATAAATGTTAAACATAGTAAAATGTTAAAGGGGGTGTTAACTTAAAAAATGAACATGTTATTGGGGTCAGGATGGGCAAAAACCTTCCCCCCCCAATTCCTCTCTGGAGCTCCCCAAAGATCTGCTCTTCTTGACTTTTGGGTTCTAGTCCCATCACACAGGATAGGCTTGCAGTGTAAGTGAATAGAGTGCAAACCTCTCATGTGTGTCGAGACAAGAACATAAAAGTAAAGAGGATTGGATCACCAGGGAACTATGAAGTAGCAGCAGACAAGTAGGTAAGTTTTAATGTCTTCTCTTTTTTTGCTCATCTTGGCTCTATATGCATATATTTAAAAAAAATGGACAAAGCCTTTAAGTGGAGGCTTCAAAAATAAACAAGAGTCATTGGCAATTGGTAAATTATAATACTGCCCCTGTTGATATGTGAAAACGTCTAATTTGCTATTGCGGTAATTAGCTATTAATTGACATTTGACAGCATTGTGTCTTACCTCTTCCTTTACATTTCTGCATTAGTTCAAAACATCTAGATACTTGTCTCTACTTGTTAAAAGAGTCCCTTGATCGTAAACAGATAACATACTTTTCCTCTCCTGAGACACCCAGAGATCAGCTGTGATGTGTGGGAAAACCGGGCAGTAACATTTAATTGCAGCTGCCCAACAGGGTAAACTAAACAACTTGAAAATAATGTTATGTTCATCATAAAGGAACTAAACACAATGTTCACCCAGTAAAACTAGGCAATTTAACCCAAATAAATTACTCGCAACAGGGAAGGGAGGATGAGAGTCAGTTCTTCTTTCTGCACCGTTATGATAACAGCTGCTGTTAACTGTTGGGCTTTATATGCGTCTCTTCTGTAGAAGCTGCTCCCCAGTGTCCATTCAGATTGGTGGCACCACAAGGCAACTTCTGCTGCTCACACTCTAGTCAATGCAGTGGCATACCATAGTTAATAATGGTTGAAGGTGGTGGGGAGAGACTCCTTGCCCCTTATCCAAGTGTGTCATTTCCCCTATGTAAACCTTTGTTCAACAAAAACAAAAATGGGCTGAGGGGGGAGGAGGACCTGGTTCCCTGTGCCCCATTTCTTTTATTATGTATTGTATGAAGGGTCCTTATATTTTAATCAGTGAGTTGTCTATGTAATGTAGGAAGGGATATGTAGAGATATCTGATTTTTGTACTCTGCTTTCCTCTCTGGCCTGGGGTAAGGATACTGAACATTGGACCCTACTCTATTATCTCAGAATTCCCTAATATGGCATATGAAAATACATTTTCTAAATTGTATAACCAGTTAAAGTTCATATTGTAAAGCAGGATGAAAAAGAGGCCATTAATATTGATCTGGAAGAGTGATACAAAAGTAGACTGTAGCTGTGCAATTGTGGGCAGTATTTGTGGAAGATTAGGCATTATTTATAATACCCAATTCCCTATACAGTGGTCCCTCAAGTTCCAATGGCCTAACCGTCAGGATTTGAAGAATGTTTGTGTAGAAGAATAGGCCAAAATCCCCCCTGAGCACTGCATGTGTGAAGGGAAATATATATATTTTTCTATACATTTTTTCTAATGATGTTTGTGGTGCAAAACATTACTACACATATATAAGCTTAGGTGAAAACAACAGAGATACTCTAAGATGGTGCCTGCTTCCTGGACCACACCCCACCACCAGGTACCATGGATCTGGGTGGAAACCATGACCATATCTGGAGAAATCAACTAGTGCCACATTCCTGATGGATGCAAGAAATAAAGAAACTTAACTATGCCCCTGAATGCAGTGTGTAAATCCATTGTGTGTGTAATAAAGGTATGGGCCAGTCTGCGCTTACTACACACTGAGGAGGAACTTCTTCACGCCTTCAATCAGTGTTCAATTTGGACAGAAGTAGTCACGCGGTGTATCCCTGAACCCGAACACATGCCACTAGTTTCTCCATACAAGATGAGTCTTTATCACCAACAAAGACTTTTGTACCAAGTATTAAATACATTTCAGAAAGCGTCTTCGACACTTTTTCAATGGTAAAATCCGATGAGAATCCAACGAGTGAATTTACTTGTCGTCTGGACCTACCCTTATACTAATGCCGGTGATGGGGCAATGACAGCTGATGGGGAGAAGGATTTCTTCCACTTTATGATAAACAAACAGCAAATCAGAATTCTATGAAGCTCATTCCAGAAGATGTCAGTGTCTTGTAACTTCAATGAATTTCTGTATAATGCACAGGGGAAATCTAAGGTTTGAAAGCAAATACATTTAATCAGTACAACAGAGTCTAATAATACGCAGACACAAGGCAAATTAACAGTCCAGCCTCTCACTTTGCCAGACACGGCTGTGTACATGTACTTTTTCATAGCTTCTAATTGCCTCAGGATACAGGCAGATTGCCTTTTAACGCTCAATAAAACAGACATTTTCAAACAGAACTTTCATTTCTGATATTGGTGTTTTGTTGTATTTTATAATGGAATTATAAGGTAAATGAGTGACTTCCACATCAAGGACACATAAGAGACCTAAATTAACTATCTTTTCCTAAAGCTCTAAATTATCATGAAATCGCAGCAGCTATTTAAGTTGATTGGCTAATAGTTTTTCACTTTATGGTAAATGTTAACAAAATGTAAAAAAATCTTCATGCCAGGTAATGTAGTAATAGTGACTTTTAACAATACCCCTGGAAAAAATGAGGAACTCGTGAAGTTCAGTCATGTTATGTTCACAATCAGGGGCGTAACTAGAGAAGCAAAGGCCCCAAAGCAAACTTTTGGATGGGGCCCCCTACACCCCCCTTGCCCACCTCCCTGACCACGAACATTTACCAGGACATGCTGTTAGATAATACAAGGGGTAAATACCTCACCATACATATCACCATTCATACTGCTACCAAAAAAATCGCACTATACCTAGACCAACATTACTAAATGTTACCAATAACGCTACTACATAAGGACCTGATTATACCGCCAGAACATGACCACAAAGTGACTTAATAATAACCCTACACTATTACTGATCAGTACACAAAGACCAATAGTACCGCCATATAGTGACCATATAGTGGTATATACTAGTGTACACAGGCTCTGCAGACTGTATATAACCACCATACAGTGACCATGTAGTGGTAGATAGCAGTGTACACAGACTATGTGATTTAAGTGTAGTTATATCTTGTGACTCACAGGTGACGTTTCTCTGACAAGTCGTTGACTTTCCTTTTGTTCTGCCTCCGGTCCAGACCACCATGTTGACGTCTTCCGGCCACTGGTCCCTGGAGATTTAGACACAAATATCTTAGAATCCTGACTTTTCCAGCACCTCCCTCCCTGCCCCCCTGGCTTAAGGGGGGCCCAGATAGGCAAGGTTTAGGTAGGCAATAGAGTCCCAATATAGGCAAGCAGGGTTTAAGTAGCTATAGGGAGCCATACAGGTAGACAGGGGTTAGGTGGGCTATATGGGCCATATAGGTAGTTCGGCAGGGTTTAGGTAGCTATAGGTCTCCATATAAGTAGATAGGCAGGCTTCTGGGGGGCTAGGTAGGCAAGCTGTAGGAGGGCTATAGGAGCTATATAGGCAGGCTTAGGGGGGCTAGGTAGGCAAGCTTTAGGCGGGCTATAGGAGCTATATAGGAGGATTAGGGGGGCTAAGTAGGCAAGCTTTAGGCGGGCTATAGGAGCTATATAGACAGGCTTAGGGGGGCGCTATATAGGCAGGCTTATGGGGCTTTACATAGGCAGGCTTAGGGGGGATTTAGATAGGCAGGCTTAGGGGGCTTTAGATAGGCAGGCTTAGGGGGCTTTAGATAGGCAGGCTTGGGGAGCTTTATATAGGCAGGCTTAGGGGGGGGCTTTATATAGTCAGGCTTAGGGTGCTTTAGATAGTCAGGCTTAGGGTGCTTTAGATAGTCAGGCTTAGGGGGCTTTAGGCAGGCGTAGGGATGCTTTAGATAGGCAGACTTAGGGGCTTTAGATAGGCAGGCTTAGGGGGCTTTAGATAGGCAGGCTTAGGGGGCTTTATATAGGCAGGCTTAGGGGGGTTTAGATAGGCAGGCTTAGGAGGCTTTATATAGGCAGGCTTAGGGGGGCTTTATATAGTCAGGCTTAAGAGGCTTTAGATAGTCAGGCTTAGGGGGGCTTTAGATAGGCAGGATTAGGGGTTTTTAGATAGGCAGGCTTGGGGGCTTTATATAACAAAGCTTAGGGGGCTTTAGATAGGCAGGCTTGGGGGGCTTTATATAGTCAGGCTTCGGGGGGTTTATATAGGAAGGCTTAGGGGGGGGTTTAGATAGGCAGGCTTCGGGGGCTTTACATAGGCAGGCTTGGGGGGCTTTACATAGGCAGGCTTGGGAGGCTTTAGATAGGCAGGCTTGGGGGGCTTTAGATAGGTAGGCAGGGCTGGTAAAATAAGAAATCACTTACTTACCTCCGTCCACGTTCCCCCGATGCGCCGAGCTGCAGCCTCTGTGACATCACTGCGCTGCCCACGTGATAACAGAGAGCCAACAGGGGAAGAAGCAGAGTGGCGGCGCTCCGCTCTGCTATCTTTGGGCAGCACTACCTCTGAACGCTCGGGCTGGAGGGCCCGGGCATGAAGAGGTAGCATGCGCCGGGCCCCGCAGCTGTGCACCCGCCATAGCAGACGTGATAGCAGCTGCCCAGCCCCTTAAGTGACCGGGCCCCGTGGCAGTTGCTTCGTTTGCTACCCTGGTAGTTACGCCCCTGTTCACAATATCAGTATAAAGGAAAGATTCTTCTACACCAGATTCAGATACCAACAGTATACAATTTTTATAATTGCTTCCTACTTTTGATGTGAGCTGTAAGTAGTCATGTGTGGTGAGCTGGCTTGGTTTGTTTATAAGATATGCAATAGGCTGTCTGACACACATACCTGCTTGCTGTCATAGATAAAAGAGATGATTATTGGCTTTCTGTCCAAAAGTGGAAGTATTTCTGAAACTATGACATTTGGAAAAAGGGTACCTCCTCTAGTCACATTTTATCAATCGAATGGACATTGGCAGGTCAGACCAGAAATATTACAGAATGAACACCCTGCAGTCATTGCTGAAGAACACAAGCTATGAACCCATCCTTGCAGATCACATACACCCATAGATGCTGATTGTCTTCCCTGCCAGATGGGATCTTCCAGTAAGACAATGTGACTTGTCACATGGCTAGAAGTGTTCAACATTGGTTGGAGGAGCATGACTTTTAAATACTACCCTGGCCACTGATTCCCCAGACTTGAACCCAATTGAGTCTCCGTGAGACCACCTCAATCATGTTTGCTCTATGGATCCTCCCCATGCACCCTCCAGCAATCGTGGGGTGCACTCAGCATGGCTATAAATACCCAAGACCTTAAAGAGCCAGTCTAGATGTTGCCCATGCTGTGTATGGCGGTTACTCTGGATACTAGCTGGTGGTTATAACAATGTGACTCAACTATGTAGAATGTTTTTTTTCAGAATTGCTTAATTCTAATGCATTGCTGACTATAAAAAAAAGTCATCGTATCAGGGGAACTTTAGAGCCCTTACAATTTTCTTGCTACACTAACAGATATAAGCCATTTTTACTACAGTCCGTAGTCTTGATCCCAACATGGACTACCATGAACAGAAGTCTATGGTCATCAAGCAGTGTATTGTTGTGCCCTATCAAGGAAGTGGGAAGGAGAATGGAGGATCAGGTGTAATGTGAACTAGCACCACTCTTGTAGACAGAAATACCATCAGCTATACTGTACCTGTAAAATGGTGAACAATGATAATAATGTGTTGTTAGCAGAGATGAGTGAGCAGTAAAAAATTCTAGAACCTCAAACTTTAGTGTGTTCGGTTCGAGGTTCTATTCGAACTAGAACTCAAGCTCGAAGGCCATTAAAGTCAATGGGAGAAGATGTTCTGGTTAATTTTTATACCTATACAGGTGAGGAGAAGCTGTGATTGCCATCCATAACAGTAAACTGGATACGTGGAACAACTTAGTGAAGAAAATTTGGCTCTAAGAGTGACAGAAAAAAATTGAGAGGCTAAAATACTTCATTCATTCATTCAACTGAAAAGATGCAAGCAGGGGTGTAGCTATAGGAGGTGCAGCGGTAGCAGTTGCGATGGGGCCCTGCATCCTGACGGGGCCCAAAAGCCCCTTTGACAGATAGGAGATTTGGAGACAGTATGTTATACAATTACTGAAGTCCCAAAACTGCAAAAACTGAACTTTTGGGCACTGAGTATGGTTTAGCAAATCCAAGCACTCTGTATAACATAAATCCATGTATATGAGAGTTAGGTGTTATGTGAGCCTGCAAATGTCGCCAAATAACAGCTTTTAGGTGTGGGAAAGATGCAGCCAGCGATACCAAACTCCCTAACTATTGATGTCTATGGAGAGGATAATGCTATATAACTAAGAGCAGTCTGTACAGTACAGAGAGTGAGCTGAAAATGGTGTTCACAAGGCAATACAGTGAAATATATAACATGGTCATGTGATTTTAGCAGCCAATGAGATCCCTACACCTCAGCGATGATGTTTTTGACACTTCTCTGTGCTCTGCACTGATTGGATGGCCATCAAGAGTGCAGAAAGGTGATTGGATGGCCGCCAAAAGTGCTGAAAGGTGATTGGATGGCCGCCAAAAGTGCAGAAAGCCACTGAAAATTAGACTTGAAAATGGTGTGTCGAACTTGAACTAGAACTTTACTTGAACGAACAGTAAAATTTCTGGTTCGATTCGAGTTCTAAAAGTTCGAGAAGTTCTACTAGAACTTAACTTCTCTAGAACAGTTCGATCAACACTACTTGTTAGTAAATGAGGAAAAAGGAAAGGTCTGCAGCACAAATGGTTGAGATTTGAATGTAAAGGCTTAGGCCGTATCCTGTGTAGTGTTAATGAGATGACTGTCGCTCTGCAGAGTGCTACGTGATTAAGACATAAATAAGCAGGCACTGTTATAATAAGCTGGTAGGTTAACAGGCTAATTGAGCCAGTTTTATTCTCCCGTGGTGCCTAACATTCCACCAGGAGCCTACACATATATACAAGGAACCAATCAGATGGCACATGCACCACCTCTGTAATTAATCATAGTCTAATTTTGCAACATTGGAAATCACTGGAATATTGGCACTTGACTATAACACTACTACATCTGCTATATACTGTGGAAAGTGACAAGTTTGTTCAATGCAAAGGGCACTTCTTAATAACAGCAGGCACAAAGGTCCACAGGAACGAAAGCTTGGGAATGCTGCAATTAGTCATCTTGCGATAATGCATGATCTCATTTTGCACACCAATAACTATAATAGACTTCCTTGATTGCCTGCACACTAGAGCTTGTAGTAATCGCTGGATTGGGAATACCATTTCCCTGTAGCTTGTGTGCTTTCCTGATCCCGTTTGGTATTGATTAGCTTACATACATGAATTGAATCATGGTCTTGTGATTCTGCTTTTTATTCTTCACAGAAGCTGAAGTTTCTTTGGTGTTTTCAAGCAAAGATCAACTGAAGAATAAAAAGTAGACTTCAAGGTACCATTGGCATATGACATTCTTGACATCTGTATGTCAGTGAAAGGGTCAGACTGTACTAAAGTTTGCTCACAAAGATTTGAAAGCTTCTGCTGCTTATGCCTTTGTAGTAATGATTGAAATAAGTTATAAAGATCTATTAGATATAGACGGATTTATCTATTTTAGAAACATGTGCCTTGAAACTCCAAGGAGATTTCTACACAGATTGTATGGAGCATAAAGTAGAGAAAGTACGGTATAAATGATTGACCTGTGGACATCTGTGCAGCAGAACTATAGATGTTACGGCTCTCTGTGACTGGGAGAAATTTGACCATAGACTCCATCTATAAAGTGTCAGACGGAAGTTCCCTGGGTCCACCAGAGGAAATTATTCTGAGGGCTCACCAGGGAAATTTTTTTAAGGAGGGCCTACCCTCCACTTTGCAGGACATGTGCGCAACCACTTTTTAATACTTTCTGTAAGTCAATTAAAGTGACTCAAGTAATCATTGAAAATGCAGTGTTTAATAGGATATCTGGTGGTTGGTTCTAAAGTGAGCTCCAAAGGAGCTTCTCTCCTGCTAGAACTTTGAACCCTTTGTAGGGGTACATTATGGTGTCAGAGTTTGGGCCGCCAGAGGATCCTCTGGAACTTTTGTGGGCCAGTTTGACCCTGCATCTGTACTTAGAAAAGGAAAAATGATCCACAAACCTTCACTAGGTTGTTGGTTTAGTGACCTTTACTCACTGCTTTACTAAGATTACAGAACCTGGTATGAGATACAGCGTCACTTCAGCAGGGCAGGACTCTCAATCTTGGCTTTAGTTTTGCTTTAGTGGCACATTATGAGGCAAGTGGAAACAACACTGTTTCATTGCAGTGGTTCAGGAAGGGAAGATCTCTCCGTGAGGAGAGCACCGAGCGAACGGCTTGTAGAGTTTTTGTTTTGCCTTTTCGCCCTCTACTTAGCATCTGCATATCTCAAGGCATTATGGGAAAGGGGCTGAGAAGCCCACAGCGCCCTCTGTTGGTTGTAACAAATCCTCAATTTGCTTTTGACCCACCGAGTCTTGAAAAAGCAAAAAGGATTTTTTAGCCAAGCCAGTATCTCTCATCTACAGACAACGCTGTTTCGGGATTTTTGTCCCTCTTCAGTGCAGAGTAGAGAAGATACTGGCTGGCTGGGTGGGAGGCAGCGGGTAGCTCAGGCAGGGACGATCTCTCATGGCAGTGGTAGCATTGCTGCGGCTGCTACTGTTTCAGAAGGCTATGTCGGTGACAGCACGTGTGACCCCAGTTCATATTAGGCTACCCATTGGGGCGGGTGTGTCATTAAAGCGACAACACTCTGGAACCAGAAGCAAATCAGAGAGACCAAAAAAGGCATAAAAACCTTAGCCCTAACCAAAATTTAAGATTAGTATTACAGTTATGATTAGAGATGATTGGGACAAGGTATTCTGGTGCCTTAGGCAAATAAGGTATATAGAGCGAAATGTATAAACGAGGCTGCAGCAGATATCTGGCGTCTTTTCAGCCCAATATCAGGTGCAGCCCTGTTCGCTACATTTTTAAATGCCGGAGGTGGGGGGCGCACTAGAACCGTACGAAGCTATAGATTTATAGCTTTGCTACGGCATTTCTAGGCACATTACTGCTGGAACAGGTAGAGCACTTTCATAGTGGTATACCTGAGCCAGAAATGTCGCCCGAGCACTGGAATGCGCCTGGTTTATGACCCGCTGTAGAGCGTGTTCATAAATCAAGCACATTCTATGCCGTTATTAGGCGCATGAAATTTGGTGTGCAAATGCCAAATTTCATACATGTCGCCCATAGTGTCCACCCTATGGAAACATTCAGCCCACTCCATTCCTTTCTTGTGCCCCCATTTCTGCTTGGGATGAAATGGAGTCCTAGGTGGTCGCCCACCTTTTTTCTACCCCTCGTTCCAGCTCTGCTTGCTATCACAAATTGAAGCGTGCAGATTTGGGGCAAATTTAACTTTGAGCTAAACCCACAACACAGCACTTGCTGCTGCTCTAAGTATATCAAGACCCTGTATTTACTGGGTCCTAAAACACATAAAAAATGAAATAATAGATAGGTTTGACTGCTAGAATACAGATATAACACCATACTGTCGACAATTATCCAAGTGACATTATAGACACCTTAACCCCAAACTTCAGTTCAGATGCTTCATTACTAAACTAGAATTCAGCAGTATGATTTAATTTCTGTCATAATGCGCTTTATTATGCTAGTTGAAGAAATGAAGCAGACTCCAGTAGAAATTGATGCTGCTGAATATTGGGTGATAATGAATGCAATTCCTCTTTAATAATTAATTCCTTGAGACTCGCAAGCTTCCAATTGAGACAAACTGACTCCACTACCGAGTAAGTGATCACAGAAACATAAGCTATTCTAATAATAGGATTATACAGATGTAAGGTAATAATCAGGTTGACAAACTATCCAATTTACTACATAACCCTAGCTGTATAAGGAGAACCATTAAAGTCAGTGAACGCTTATGATGTAGTAATAATGCAGTAATGTATACAACATCGTAGCTATATGGCTTTCATCGCCATTGTGAACCCAGATACAGCATTAGAATGGGGTGCATCTCTGCTGCAGCTTTTCTGCTAGACTATATTGCAGTGTTTCATAAATATAAACTTAATGTAAAGGCTTTGTGGTACAGCCCCTTGCCCTACCTCCACCCCTCCCCCCACAAAAAAAAAGCAGAGTGGTTCTTTCAGCACAATTTTAATAACTAAATATAACTTAAGTTTGGCCTGAACTTTCAGGAGACTTTTTAGAAAAAGTTTTCATGTGTCATCTGTAAATTACAGTATTTTTGGCAATTGTATTACTTGTTTCCTGCATGTTTGAGAAGTGTTCCCCTATGCAGGATTTATATCTGCTTTCCCTGCACTCAGGGTTTGTTCACACGATGTACTGCGGCGCGTACAGTGCGCGCCACAGTACATCATATGTTTCGGGAGCTTACGCTAATACGCGGGGGGAAGGGTAGCAGGCCGGCCCCATAGACATTCATCACTGGCCGCAATTAATTAACATGTCACTTATCTCCCTGCGCGTACAATACAATTGTATTGTACGAACGGGGACAGGAGGCGTAATCCATAGTTCTCTATAAGAACTATGGTTTACCGTAATTTCGGGGCGCATCTTGCCCGTAGTAGAGTGCAAATACACAGCGAAATGTGTGCCAAAATTACCCCGTGTGAACATACCCTTAGGGCCACATGTATTAAAACTGTCTAGGTCTAAAACACACTTTGTTGCCCATAGCAACCAATCAGAGCACCCCTTTCATTTCATATACTATTCTGGAAAAATGAGAGGGGCGCTCTGATTGGTTACTATTGGCAACAAAGTGAGTTTTAGACCTAGACAATTTTCATACATGTGGCCCTTAGTTCATTCCCCTCCCCCACTCCTCCATCTCCCTCCCTCTCCATAGACTACTATAAGCAGCATGCAACCTTATTGAGCTGAGTACAAAGCACCTTTAAATGGAAGTAGAGGCATTTTTAGTAATTTGAACCCCCTCCCATCAGACATTTATAATCTGTCTGGGGGTAAATCTTGTTTACAATCCAATTCCTTCAAAGAAATACATATTCTAGTTTTAATTAAATTATGTACGAGAAGCAATTTTTCGGCCATGTGTTGTCTGTGGAAAACTCTTTGTTTTTGTCATGCATTGGCTCATATTTACTGAGATTTGTTAAAAATGTTCTACTTTATTCAAACTTTTCAAGTTTGGACATTTTAACCTGTCTGTAAATTCAAAATTTTTATTAGATTTGTACCAAAATTTGCACCAAATCTATGCTTTCATATTTATCTCTCATTTGGTGACTGACAAGTAAATTTTAATATAATCATCATTTGCACTGTGGCACAGCTTTCTCTAAAACCCAGCATAAACTGATTAGTGAATGTGAGGCATTGTGATCATGGCTTCCATTTCCTGAATAATCTTCCCAGTTTAAACAGACGGTGAAAGAACAACTTAGAGGGAACCTACTGTGTATCCAAAATATAAACAATTGTTTCATACATAACTTTTTATGTTTTTGGGGGTGATTTTCCTTGTCAAAATTTATACGAAAAGAAGGGTAAAGCTCCCTGTCATTTTACAACTTCATCAGTTTGTACCAATGGCTGTCTTAAGAAGGGAAAAGAATCATTGTCACAAAATAGAAATATCCAAAAACTGATTATCAAAGGAAAACAGATATCTGAATAAAACTTAACTTTTACTAGAACAATGATAAAATTAGAATCAGAATCAAAGACAAGGACTCACCAACCAACCATGACCAGATGTAGACATCTTGCCATGTTTCTTGTTCCACAGCAGGTCCTTTTAGTGGCGCGACTATGGAGTATGAGTTTTTATACACCATCATGGTGCTTCTCCCTAATGAGCAATGATACCCCTTTTGAGCTATGTCCAAAACCTCTCTTTTTTTTTTACCAACCAGCATTCTGCTTTGCACTGATGAGGGGCAAACACCCCAAAACATTTGTCTGCATATGAATATCCAATTTGACTTTCCTACTGGTCAAGGCTTAGTGATTTGGATGTGACTTGGATTGTGATTCATCCAGTAGGTGGTGCTGAAGAGTCCTAGCTCTTTTCCCATGAACCTTTTAGAATATATTTGCATTTCAGTTGATTAACCTAGGTGTATACGTTCTGCAGACCTACATGGTGCCTCTGGATAATGAGAAGCATTACCCCAATGACTAAAGACTTTCAGCTTTCCAACCAGTATTCTACTCTGTACTGATGAGGGGTAAGCACTCCAAAACAGCTGTATGCAGATGAATAACTGGAATGGTATTAATTTCATTTACATTTCAATGCTCAGCGAGTCAGATGCAACTTGAGAAATGCTACATCCAATAGATGGCGCTGCAGAGTCCTAGCTCTTTACCTTTGAGCTTTTTTGAATATATTTACATTTCTTTGGAGCAACTGTGGTGTGTAAATCTCCGCACACCTAAGTGGTGCCTCTCCCTAATGAGGAACATTAACCCTTTTAAGCTACAAACTATTTACAAGTTGGGAAATATTTCTAGAAAGAAAACAAAGAAATTGTTTTCAATGTTGCAAAATAAATGCATGCTTTCCAACATGATGGAATGATATGCTTCAGTTACCATAAATTGTCAACAGTGATCACTATAGAAAACCAGATTATAAAAATAATAGGTTTTATTTAGTCACAAAGGGATCAAATGTCCTGGCTTAAGCCGATGATAGACATTCAGCCAATAGCTATTTCTTCTATATCCACCATGAACATTCGGAAAATGACAAGTATCAACCAAGCATGCATATTAATTTCAATGGAGTGGGGTAAATAAACTGATACCAAACACCCCTGCACAGATGATTGGCTTCCAATATTACCAAAATCTAATCTATCTATCCATCTACCGTGGGACTCTTCCATTGAGGTGGGAAAGGCATAGACAAAGCGCTTGTACTGTTGTGGTTTTTATGTTCAACTTGACTTTAAAAATTCAACACAAGAACTGGTAGCACTAATGTGCATAAATACATACAGAAGGAAACAACCACCTGCCAGTCTGGGCTCTGCATAGCAGAAGGTCTTCTCACCTAAACTCTAATGGATCTGACAGCACAGTGTTCTCAGATCAGGCTATCCATCCATCGTGTGGCTTCCGGGCTTTAACTAAAGTTTATATGACTGCAGCTTCTCATGGGCTTCACTGGGACCAACTGAAAAACCCGCACTGGCGGGAAAGGAAATAGTGGGCCTAATTCCAATCATTTCACTATTACATAAATGATCAGGCCTAGAGCAACACACTTAGAAAAAACGAAAACAAATTCCAGCTTTCTTGGATTTCTTAGACTTGATTCGTACAGGCCTGAATATTAAGATTAATATTCTCTATTGTGTCGTCTAATAAATGGCTCCTTTGTAAATTCCATTGTAAATAATTGAATCTTAAACAATTTCACCATTCATTCTATGGTTATATTAAGTATGTCTGAATTCTTCCCACACCTTTTAACAAGTTCAGAAGAGATCTTCTTGCCAAAGTGTTATGTCCTTCTCCCGTGCCAATCTTTCCCTCTTGCCAGCTGCTCTCCTTCACAGTTGAAAGACAACCAAGAAAAATAATACTGTTTATTAGGCAACAGAACAAGCATGTACAAATGTTAACATATGCTAAAACATCAGCTTTTGGAAAATCCCAGTCGGATTCTGTGGTGCAATACAAATAGCTTAGCAGGCACTTTTCTTCAGTTATGAAAGTTAATGACAGACAAAGTGGAAGTAGTACAATCTACTGTAATCAGTGTTGAGGTTGACACTCAATATACGGCACTGTTATCAAAATTCAGCAGGAGCTGATGGAGAAAGCCTGTTTCTCACTTAACCTCTTTACACCCAACATTTAACTGTTATTTTATTTACTACACTTGTACTACATATGGTGTCAACCTTCACCTGAAAGCTCTTTTTTTTCTGGAGACTGGACTTTCCACCCTACCAGGCTGTCTTTTGTATTGCTAAACCCTTGTTTCTAACACTGGGAGTGCATGGTAGGTTGGTTTTTCCATGCTGCTAGACGTTGTACTTTTACTACTGCATGGCTACTTATGCTGGGTGTTATATCAGTGTTGGACTGGGGTGCTTGGGGTCCACCAGTGAAGTTGATTCTTGGGGCCCACCAATGGAGTTGATCCATAAGGCTCACAAGTGGGTTTGATTCTCGGAGCCCACCTGACAGTTACAGTACATGACTGCACATACAGCACATGACTCTTACACTTTACCTCTTTCTCTGCCTTTCTTTCTAAAAATTAGCTTGGAGTCAGCAATGACCAAGGGCCCACCATGGGTTTCCTCTGTTTCTCTGTGGACTAGTACGTGCCTTGGACAAATCTAATGAGTACAATTACTTTCTTTCCTATACTAGCAACATTACTATCTGGTATTTGCTGAAATGTAGATTCATTTAAACAAAAAATCTAAATATCTCCATTCAAAAGGGTGGACCATGACTGAAAAAAATGTCTGCTGATAGGGATGGGTAAAAGATATAAAAAAATAACCTTAGCTTACCTGGGGATTTACCTCCAATCCGGCTACTGCTCTGGTGCTCTTCGCTGATGATGTCCCATTTATCGATCATGGGATGCTTCAGTCAATCATTGATCTCAGCAGCTTATGTTTGCATGTATGACACATACAACAATTGAGGCCAGTGGTTGACTGCAGAATCACAAGACCAATTAGCATGATGTCACCAAAGGGAACACTAGAGCAGCAACACTAGAACATTAGCTACACAGATAAGTTACGGGTTTTCTTTATTTTTAACCCTCCAATACTGCAGACCATTTTTTAAAATAAAACGTGGACAATCCTTTTAAATATTGATAGTCTAACTCATACACTGAACTCAAGTGCATTAAACTTATCAGCTTTTACCAGCACAACACTCGCTTATTTGTCCCCACTCCATAATGGTAGCCCACAGTATCCTATATTTTTGTCATCATAGAGTTCCAACAGTCAGTGATAAAATTGATACTAGTCATATCAATACCTCATCAATTTCTCTCAGCATTAAACCTGCTTAACCCAACTGGTTGGTTATTGGGTATGAACAGACATTTGCTTGGGTTTATCCCACTAAATCATTTCAAATGCACCTCCCATAAACCAGGCGTACATTAAATAGGATGAAAGCTGTCTGCAAATATGAACTCGAAGAGTGGTAAGTTTAACTGCATTTCAGATAGAAATATATATTTTATATATATATATATATAATATATATATTTTTAATATATATATATATTTTTTTTTTTTTTTAAATGCTATGAATTCTAGGATATTTAAACACAACATGAGACCAAAACACGTACAATAATGTATCTGTCACGGATACCCCTGCGACCCCCAGCCCGGGTCGTGGTGCCACTCAGCAGCGGGGCACGGATGCGCCTGCGACCCGGGATGTGGGTCGCAGGGGCATCCGTGACAGATACATTATTGTATTTGTTTTGGTCTCATGTTGTGTATGTTGTGCATGTCGGGTCGCAGGCGCACTCATTCTCCTGCATGTCCCCTTGTAGACTTACCTGGCCACGCTCCTGCTGTAGTCTCTGTCCCACTGCCGGTCGCTGCCCCTATTTAAGCCTGCCTCTTCCTGGTTACCCTGCCGGATCTTTAGTGCCTTACTGCCTACTGAGAAAGCGTTTCCTAAGTCTAGTTCTGATTATCGTGTACCGTACCTTCTTGCCTCCGTCCCCCGAAACCCCGAAAACCCTTTGCCGCCTGTCCTGACATTATTGCTGTCCACGACTACGAGCCTGCATGATGAATCAGTACAACGCTATACCTACTCGGTGCAATCGCTAAGCAAGTCACGTCAGGAGTAGCGCACTGGTAGGACTCCCGCAGCAGCAGTCATTACGCTTGCGGCGGGCTCTGGCTGAAAACCGTGACACACCCCCCCAACCCGGACATACTTAGATCCGCTTCCCTGGGTGGCTTATCACCTTCGCTTGCGGCTGTACAGAGGATCCATACTGCGAACCGGGGACAGTATCTAAATAAGGAACAAACTGGTACAGAGGGAGAAAGGAACCTACCCATGGGTGCTTACACTCTACAAGGGAGGAGGAAGGGACAGACTGTTGATTATTTAGTGGCGGCAGGGTTATTGTGGGCGATCCTGAAAAGATGAGTTTTCAGGTCACTGTTAAAAATGTTAAAATTGGAAAAGAGTTTGATGTGTTGTGTTGGATAGTTTCAGAGTATGGGGGATGCATGGGAGAAATCTTGGGGGTGGCTGCATGGGTTGCTGACAAGAGGAGATGTCCTGTGAGGTTTCATGATTGTGTGGGGGAAGGTACTGAGCAATTAAGGTAGAGATGTATAGGCCCTGCACAATGGCCACTTTTCGCTGTACCCGTACACATACGGGAGACATGGTATAGTTCTGGAATGATTGGACAGTTCTTAAAATAGCTTTAAGGTATGTATTGGACTTGCGCCTGAATGTGTGAACTGGTTCTTTGAAGGTCATAACATAACAGGCACATTGTAGTGACCAACTCCGGTCAGGCACCACCTTTACCTGGTCGGCTGTTCTAAATCTGTTCTGTGCTAAGTGTTGGCGTCAAAGAATCATAAATGTGTCATGTCTACTAATGTGGTGCAAAGTCCCCCCAGAACAGCCCAAAACTTTGGCTCGCCGAAGTATAAAGTACTCCTGTTCATACATCTATAGAACTGGTCTACTACAGATTTTTGAGGCCAGAATTCTGTCGCAGCCCATTCATACATGTCGCCCTACATGAACTCCTGGACATCTTATAGATGGTACAATGTTTTGTAAAAAGAGTCTTTACCTAAATTGTAAAACATACACCTCATGTATTAGCACTCTCAGAAATAACTGCTAGGTTGCCCATATTCAGCATAAATATAATGTAAAAGAATTCCGGAACCAGAACAATAAGATTTTAACTATCCGTATTTCAATTAAAACTATTTAATTTTTTGTCATGTTCTTTGCAGTCGGTTTTCAGTCGCCTACATTGAATAAGTACTATAACTCTCCGATTGTATTTCAGGCAGATTATCAAACATGTCATTAATTTTTTGATCGGATTTTGGTTTTAAAATCTGACCTCTGAAAATCCGAGTTGTATAGACTACAGCTTGGATTTTCTATTGTGGTCTATGAGGATGGTTTACAGTCAAATTTTTTGCAGAGGCTAAAAACCAGTGCCGTGTAGCCAAAGCCTCAGGAAGAGAAAAGCTGAACTCCTAGGGTGACATCTATGAAGTCACATGCACCATTTTTGTAACTTGGCACCAACACACCAATCCTAAATAGATATAGGAGGGTGTTGGTATGAAATATGACAGTATGAATGAAAGTGTTATAAGCCAAACCATTTGGTGCATAACACTCAAAATTATCGCATATAGTGTTATGCGCCAAATTCTGTATGGTAGTTTCGCAAGATTGGCACATTAAAATGTGTCATCAGGAGGACAGTGCGCCACTTTGGCCGAACACCTGTTCATACAGGTGTTCATATAGACCCAGCTGTATACAGCAAAAAATGGCAAAGGCCCTAGTTCTTATTTGCAACTTTGTAGCAGCGCATGTAAGTCGAATTTTAAGGGCTATACGCATCACATACAACATGAAGTTTGTTTTTTGCACCTTTGTTTGGCTGTGAAATTTGCCGCAAAAGTCACATTCTTGGAAGTTTTCAGATAAATGTATAGCTTAGTATCTTTAATACATAAAATGCAATAAATAAAACAAAGTGTGATTATCCAGCAATCTGCAATGCCTGTACCTCAGGGTCTTAACTATCCCCACACCTACCCTTTTCAAATGAGTCACTGGATCAAATCTCTTCACCGTGTCTAGTCTAATCACTTATCCATTTTATCCACATCTAATTAGTATTCTGAACTTTATCCTGTAAACTTTGAATTGCACAAAGTCTTCACATAGGATTTACTTGGCTTTCAGCAATAGAAATGTTATAGACCGGGAAGCATCCTTTGAAATATCATACCACATATGACACAAGCCTATGTGTAACCTTAACCTTAATCTTAAAAGGGTTGTCCATTATGGTAAAAATGGCTTTTCTCATTGAAACTCACCTATGATGCCCACTCCATTCCAGCACCAGAGGCAGAGACTGCTAAAGTCCATAATTGGCTGCAGCATCACATGACTGATGAACCTGATGTAATTGACAGGGAACACACGGATCAGTAGTGACATTAAAATAGAGACGGGTCAGTAAAGGTTTTTTTTCTGTATTTTTAACCTTTGCCATCCAACACAGTTTTTTTTAACTTAATGGACAACCCCTTACAACATAGAATGAAATGGCCATCAACTGACAGGAAAAGAAACAAATGGTTATATTTTCTGCCATCGAAATGTATATTCACAGTATACATGCTGTGACTAGGACAAGTGCTAGTGGTCATGTAAGGCACTAATGAAAATGTATTTAAATTGAAATTTTAATTCTCTTTAAATTAAAATGTACTTGTATCAGATGCTATGTCTAAGCCTTTACATTTGCCAAGGTTCAATGGTCTCCTATTAATGCATTAGTCAGAAGAACATGCTGTTATGGTGAGATAGAACTAAAAGTCATAGGGCTCCATGCCAAAATGAGATGGATCCCACCACCTAATGAAAGGAAGCTAAAACAGTAGCATTAGTAGTAAGAATTAAAGGGGTTGTCTCATCTCAAAGTTTCATATGATGCATGAATGAGATAATGCTGCTTGGCTCTGTCACTTCCTGGTTAAGCTGTCTGTAATTAGCATATGAGCTCTGGTGTTTTCAGACTTCTCTGTTTATCAGTCTCGATTCAAGAAATTACCTTCCTTGAGGCCAGAGAAGCTTCTGAGTAATGAAAACAGTAGATATTTGGTTTTTTGTCTGAAAGATAGATAACACACAGGTTTTAAACTGGCCCTGACCTTGTGATTTTGATGACCACACTCCCTGCTATCAGAAGAACAAACAGCAGGGGAGGGGAGTACACAGGTCGTCACTTGGAAAACCAGGAGAACACAGAAGGTGATAAAAATCACTTGTTCTTCTTAAAAAAAAAAGTGAACAACGAAATTTATATTTGGGAAGTCTTCATTAGTGTTCCCTACATTCTGAAAGCTAATCTTTGTAGCAAGACAACCCCTTTAAGCTAAGTGTAATGGGCATATAAAACAAAAAAACTACACAGCTCTGCTAGATAGAGGGGGCCCACAAACCCTTTTTTCTACAATAGGGTACACTATTCTTGTATCTAAGTTGGCCACTTTATCTCCAGGCCCTTAGCTGCTCGGCCAGGGGTGTCACAGCAGTATTGGCAATACCCCAGTAAGGGACCCAGATATATATATATTTTTTCTGATATAATGCAAGAAAAAAAATCTGGCAGTAGGTGGGGTGCACAGATGCTTCAGCTGTAGGAAGCTCTAAAATTACTTATGGCAGCCCTAGCTATGACTGTTTCACAGAAACAGGCAGCGTTTTATTCACTTTGGTCTTGTTAGACTGTGGGGTTTTTCTATAGCAGTGTTTACTATATGCTTCTCTGTAACTAGCTGAGACTTTAAAAAAGAGCAGTGCAGGAGAGCTGATCTTTAGTAAACAAAGCCACCATTGCTCTGGGGAGTGAAAAAAAATTGATTATTTGTAAACAAAAGCTGACTTGTTGGGAATAAGTCAAGTTAAGTAAGGGGGTCTAAAAAAAAAACCCCTTATAAAAAAAAAAACAATCACAGAAAAAACACTAGATGGGGCCCCCTAATCTAAAATAATTTATTAGTCTAGGTAAACTCTGTATGACACTACTTTTCTCCTAAAGTGTAGTGGTTGCACGTTTTGCCAGTGGCTCCATTGTGGGCATATATGGGTTAGCCATACCTATTGGTCCCCTGAGGAACCCCCTCTGCATCCTGGGGGAGAAACGCGTCGGGAATCGGTGGCATGTTTGGACATCTTGGACATCTTGGACGGTTTTTGAACTCTGACTACGAGTGATAAGTACCAAGAACAAAATCTGTCATATTGGCTTGAATGCTGTTTATTGCGGAATTCCCCTTTTTTGCAACTCTTTGTGCAGTGATTGGCTGCAGAAGCAATATATATTCCTCACTTATGTAATAGAATTTGGGTAGGGTACAACAGGGCGAGCCTTCAGCGAACGGGGCCGTCCCTTTCGGGACGATTACTCTGTCTTTCTTAGTTTTCTTAACAGGGCTTTCGTGTTTGTGACTATACTGATATCTAGTCTTAAAGTGTAACATTTACCTACTATTTGTATTGGAGGAATATGTTGCCTTTGTTATTACTAGTAAGTTTATTAGGGTGTTACCTATGGAGTAGAGGGCCATTGTGCATGTTTTTATATGTGACTAATAAAGGTTATATTTTAGATTAGGGGCCCTATCTTAGTGTTTTTTCTGTGATTGCTTGTTAGAGATAAGGACTTCTCCTCCAGAGTGAGCTCCAGTCATGGTGACATCACTCCCTGCTCTGTCTAATCAGTGAGAGAAATTGTGGTCAGGTAACTATAGAAACCTCTGTGCACTCAGAGAAGATAAAATATCTATTATCTCTTGACTAAAGTAAAATCAAAAGACTAATGTTTTTGGAAAGAGCCTTCAATTACCTGTCCCCACATTTTGAAAGCTAATCTTTGTTTTAAGAAAACCTCTTTAGAATTTGGGAGATGACGCCATAAAACCACTGTTTTGGACACCAGCCACTATAAGGTGTGTTAAAAATGTGGTGTATACTACTGTATTTCATTATGTCACTAAAAACAGATGCATTAGCTATTTTAATATGCCCTTAGTCCTGCATTATGCTGTTTTGTTGGGGAGAAGTTGCATACATGTGGCAAAGCTAAATGACTAAATGATAAGTGAATAACAAGACTTATCTGGAAAAAGAAAATTATACAGGTGTACAAGCAGTCCTATGCAAAGGTGTAACTTGTCGTTCCTCAACCTTATTGCAAAATGTGTAATAGGGTCCCAAACCTACCATGTGTCATTTATAATACTGGTGTCTTCTTATGTGGCAGAGAAGCTTTAGGGCACCCTCAGGCACAAGAGCCCAGGTGTAACTGCTATACCTGCTACATCAATACATCATAGAGATTATTTTTTACTGTCAAAATTGTTTTGTTTTCATAAGTATTAGACATACATTACCTTTATTTAGGGGAAGGGGGCAGAGGAGATTGTCACTCACTGTATTGTTTGCTGTATAGAGGAGATACAATTTATCCTCCGGGAAGGAAATAACAATCAATGCTCTTGGTTTTGGGCAAAGTCATTGGTAATGTGAAAATGGGCATTCATTTTTTTATTTATTTATTTTTTTTAAACCTGAAATGTGTCATAACACATTGGGGAAGGTTAGTGGAGCTTGAGCTGTAAATAACAATAATAAGTAAATGTCAGAACTCCTTTATTGTTGAGTGCAGTCATTTCTCTTCAATACTTTTGAAAACAAAGCAAGATTGCTTTGTCATTGTAATAGGGATTTTATCTCAGTTTTACACATTGTAATTTCTGATGGTTGTGGACAGAATTATGAATAATTGTAACCATCTCCGTAAAGGAGAGGGCCTGTTTATCTGTCACTGGAAAGAAACACATATTGCCAAGGTTTCTATTCACATGTCAAATTAATGAATATCTTTATTTGGCGCATGGAGACACTTTGTAGGAAGATAAAAGAGGCCATCTAAAACTTTACTTGTGTTACATTCTTGTACTGTTCTATTCTCAAATGTGGCAAACTATTTGGTGATAGCTAGACTAAGGTGCAGAGTCTAAAGGATCCCATAGTCCCCTGCAAGCAGGTTTGGGCTTTGTTGCGGTACGTTCCCTAGGTTGCAGTCCCCAGAATAGACACAGATTGGCAGCAACAGTGCTGAGACGTTAGTGGCATAGTTAAGCTGGGTTCACACCTTGAATATTTCCTAAGTCAGAGGTGCCTGTTCCCTGACAGATACCTTAGACATGTGGCTGGCCCACAGCTCTTTTTGGACTTTGCTTGCTCTATTTCCTTTCAGTATATTTTTGTTTTATCAAACGTGTATGTGTGAGGGATAGAACAAACCTAGCTTTGGACTAGGTTTGTTTTATTAATGCCTACAGATGGCCATAGCTAACTCACAGTATCCATCAAGATACCTTTATTCACGGTATCCCAATGGATACCTCCAAAATAGGAAATAACTAAGTATGAATCTATCGTTAGAAATATAGCCCAGGAACATCAAAGGATATCAGTCTGGATGCATTAAGCTAGAGGTCGAGATTAGAGTGAAGTCAAGATCGTAGCCAAGTGTCGGAGCCAGGCCAACAAGCTGAATGTATGATCAGGAACAACAGCAGCAACATACAAGAGCCAGATAGGTTTGTACTGTAACAACTAGGGTATGGATTGTGGAGAAAAGCCCCTATCATGGGCAAAACATTATTTTCTGGCAACCGAATGCAGCCACATGTGGCCCAAAGCAGCTTGACTGCATCCGAGTCGGAGTAGACAAGGCATCCGGTGGCTTAGTAACGAAAGGCAGCCATTAGGTAGAATTGTGGCTAATTACTGGAACATGGCACTGGACCAGTAGACCACTTGGACTACCTGTTCCCAATATCTTTGTTTTTAAGACTGACTACTGACATAATAAGCTATAACTTTTTCAGTAACTCCAGAAACTCAAAAACATAGTAACCACAATACCATTTTAGTCCAATATGTGGCCATGGGATTTTTTTCCTGCTTGTCCATGACAGATGTCATTGGCATTTGTATATATGAATTTCCTTAGTTTATGCCTCAGACAGATAGAGCTTCATCTTTAAACACGTACTTTAACCATTGTTCAAACTATAAATCTCACAAAAGTGGTTGTCCCATCATGGCAGCTGCTCGTTCTGTTGAAGCCAGCTTAGCTATTGATGACTTGAAAGCTGTCCTGAATTTGCCAGGACAGATAAAGGTTGGAATTAATAATAATTTCTATTAAAAGAGAAACATTCCTGAATATTAGGGGCCAATTTCAGGTCGACATGGGTTTAAATGTGTCAAAAATGTTCGTAATTATGTTATTAGATCATAGTTGATGAGCTCTGACTGGCCATACATTGTATAATGTTACATAGGCCAACCAGAGCCATTTCTCGGAGCCTCAATCCAATCAAGCAAATTGAGAAGACCACTAATAGAATGCCATCCCTCAATGATCTGTTTTGCTTAAAAAACCAATTAAAGTAGTGGTACTAAAAATGCTATGCATTTGGTGAAGTTAGTTTGTGTTTAATAATAATGGATAGTATTAAGTCATATTATACCATATAAGCATTGCACGGTTGTCCCACCAAGCACATTGATGTCAAATAGCTAGGATATGCCATCAAAGTGTGAAACATGCAGATCCCACCAATCTCTAGAATGTGCCTCTGTAAGTTTCAGTTTTGAACATAGAGGTTGTTGGAATGCTTCCATTGTTCAAATTATTCCACCAGAGCTGTCATGGTGTGTCACATATCAATAAAGGCCAAGAGGTCCTTAAAAGGGTTGTCTCAACAGGCTGTTTCACATAGCCACAGGCAGCTTCAGATACATGATCCCTAACTCTTCCTGGTTGGGCTGTGGGTGGTTCTATAGCAGTAAATAGCATATCAGCTCCATATTCCCAGCTGAGTCTAATGGCACTGACATGACTGTAGGAGATGTTATCTATAGTGCTGAAGGCTTCAGAGCTCAAGGTAAACAATCAAAAGTAATTAATCTCCATTGTTTGTTAGAGATAACACACTCTGTTTCCAAGCTGCCAGCCATCCTGGTGATGTCACTCTCTGCTTTCAGATAAGACAAACAGCAGATAAAGAAGAGGAGAGCAGTATGTTAACTAGAGAAACCTGTGTGCTATAGAAACTAGAGAAACTCAGATCACATAAAATCTCTTGATTTATTGTTCCCTACATGTTAAAAAGCTAAACTATGTAACGAGACAAACCCATGAAAGTTGTATGATAGTCAGCCCTTCTCTCTTTTTTAGCACCAAGGTTTTCTGCCCTGGTGGGTGGCCAGAGTGCCTGGTTAGGGCCTCAAGACTGTGCCACAATACGCGTAGTGTTTTCACGTTTTCCCCGGCTAGGAAGTAAAACAATCCCCAAATTTGGGGCCTGTGAAAAGCGGTGCTCTGCCCAAAATAGTGAATATCCAGAAGATTCAGTTTTGCAAAGGCGAAGTAGGGGCGGGCACTCCACTTGTTAAGATAAAAACCCTTCTTTTTTCCCAACTGCGCTAAAATCGGGAGGAGGGCCCCAGCAACGCCAACACCGTTTCGCCTTTCACGTTTTCAAGGCCTTGCAAAGCCTGAATAGCGCGAAAACGGTCGTTGGGTTGCTGCCATCCGTCCTGATTTTATGCTGCATTGGAAAAAAGAAGTCTGTTATCTTAAAAAGTGAGTCCCCGCCTCTACTTCCCTTTTGCAATACAAATATCTGTAATAGTCAGCCCTTCCTTTTTTTTCGCCCCCAAAGGTTTTCTGCCCTGGTGGGGGCCAAGGCCTGGTTTGGGGGCCCTCAAGTGTGCCACCACCCGTTAGTTGCTGAGCAGAGAGATGTGGAGGTGGACTTGGCATTTTCAAATAAAGTTGGTAAAATAAAATATGAGGAATGCATAGGTGTACATCAAAGAATCAGTTAGGAAAGATAGTAACAATTTTGCATTCTCTTCAATACAAAATAAAACAGATCCTAATAAAACCTTTGCTCATCTTGCGAGTGAATGGCAAGAAAAGTTTAGAATTTCGACGCTCTGACCTGACCCAGAATAATTCCCCAAGCTTCTGTTTCTTGCCATTGATTTGGAATTGTCCTCCTGTTGCCCTTGTGGCTACTCATCATGCCCTATCTATAAATGCTGAGTCACAGTAAGAAATAAAAGATGACTATTGATTAAGAAATGCTAAATTAGCTTGCAACCTTGACGTCTCTAACACTCCTGCTGCCCTTTAGCTTAAATCGCTGTGTTTAGTGATGGTGTGACCGCAAAGGTAGCGTGCTTATCAGAAAGTGTCATTATGGCTCTTCATGCTTATGTTTTGCAGTGAGACTAATTCTTTGAATACTACTGTGTGCATTTTTGGATGGCTTTAGGCAATATTGAAAATATACTTGTGGGTTCTGTCTCATTCACTGTGTTAAGTGCAAGGAGTAGCTTTTACTTAAAGGCATCTTGAAAAAAAATACACCTAAATGTAATCCCTTAGAAGTTTCTTAAGAGCCATAAACAAATGTCTCAAACTGGCGGTCATGGTGACATTCCAGGATGCTTGTCTCCAACCTTCTCACTTTCAAACACTGTCTCTTTAGAGACACCAAATCCCTCTGGTGCTATCTCTGCCCCTTTTCCTATGGCGCCAGATAGATATCATGTCATTAAATGGACAATTAAACATTAAAGCTAGGCTATTCTCAAGACTGAAAAAAAAAATCAACACACTGAAAAAACTAACAAACAAGTCCTGCAACTTTTAAGACTAGAAATAATTCAGATATCGGATTGTAACTGAAGCTGTGTGACTTCTATTTCATAAAATAGCACATAACGCTTAGAGAGATATTTTTGTGTAGTGGAAAGTTAAGCAGTTTTTTTTTTATCATACCTTCTATATCAGCTACTCATACAAATTCATGGTATGACCTACTTTAACATTGACATCTCATAAAGGAAGTCGTGTGGTGAGCTGGCTTGGTGGGTATACAAGGTGTGTGATAGGGCAACTCTTAAAGAAAGAAATCAAGTTGCCTAGCATCTAAACTTGAAAAAGTATAAATTAAAATCACATATTTAATTGGTATGCATTAAAAAGAAAACTACACTGATGTAGCCTCTGTTCCTCTTGACGCGTTTCGAGCCACTGGGGCTCCAAATTGCAGTTCTCTTTTTAATGCATATCAATTAAATATGTGATTTCAAGTTATACTTTTTCAGGTTTGGATGCTGGACAACTTCATTTCTTTCTTTGAATTGACCTATCAACTCCAAGTCCAGTAAGCTGGACTATGATTCCACACACGGCGGTAAGCAACTTTACCTTTGATACTTTTTCTGTCTATACTTATATCCCTTGTTGCTGTCATGGGGAAAAGGGGGGTTTATGAGAGCTGCAATAAAGGTATAACTATTGGATTTCAGCCCAAGGATGACAGTATTACATAAAATTCGTAGTTTGTGTACTGTTCACATAAAAGTGTAATCTGAGCAGACAAATGACACCTCTGTGAATAAACAATATGGAAACTGATGAGCACCATGTGCCATTGATTTTAGGGTGGACCGACACTCTACAGTGAAGCAGCTCACCACCAAAATTACCCAGGGGACTAACAGACATGTTGTCTAAAACAGTTCAGCAAACCCTACTGCGTATTGGGCTCCTAATTCGGCAAATGATTTTCATGACCGTATTGGAATTGGACCTCTGCTGATTGGCATATGGGGCAGATAGGATCTTCAAACAAGTCAATGTAACCTGTCACCTGTCATTTGTAGACTTTTCTGACATTGTTTAGAAGAGCATGGCCAACACTTTCAAGTACTACCCTGGCTTCCTAGCTCCCCAGACTTGAACCCAGTTTAATATCGGTAGCAGCACCTTGATCATTGTGTTTGCTCTAGGGTTCCTCCGTATGCACCCTCCAGCAGCTGTGGGACACACTGCAGTCAGCATGACTCTAGATACCCTTTGACAACCTACAAGGACCGTATTGAGTCTCTCACAGCCTGTCTATAAATCAAAGAGATGATAGCGCACACCTTAGGTTAGTAGGCTATAGTGGGTGCAAAATGGAAAGAACCTAGGTCCAGTATAATTATATCAGAAAATCCACTGCACACCGATATGATTTTTACGAAAGTCAATATTTTAATTGTGACATAAGGGCAGTAACCGCTACACCATATGAATTATATCAAAAGAACATACTCAATGAATGTTTAACATAAGTTCAAAAAAAGTAACTAGATGTTATATTATTGCAACGTTTCGGCGAACTGCCTTTCTCAAGCAAACATCTAGTGCATGGTAGCAAGGGTGGAATAAGCGGAAAGTTGATGGAATGATGGTGTACATAGTACAAAACAATAGGTGAGAAGTATAAGAAGAACTAGTGGCAAGTAGGTAAATAATACAGCTGATTGGAGCCTGGAAGACCCCAGTATAAAGGGTGTTAGAGGAAGCTAGCGGCGTCGGTGAAGCACAAGTAACGGACAGGACGTCCGAGGATAGAGGGAAGCGCCGGCCTGTCTGGCTGATATCCATGCTGCACATGGTGGTTGCTCTGGATGTTAGTTGTTGGTTATAATAATGTAACTTAACTGTGTATATTACTTTCAAAAGAGCAGTACAACCACAAAAGTCCAATCAAATTAAGGGAGCCAGTAGCCTGATCAAAAATCCAGCAGCAGATAAAAAGCATAAATAGGCAGAGTTTCGAAATGAATAATATGTAAGGTGTTTTAATTCACCAATATAAAGTAGCATTTCAGCTCTCATATGGCTTTAGGGATTCTCTTGGAAAAGGTCATAACAGTTTACTAATGTGACATCGGACCAGGGGTAATGCCATGGCACAGTAACTTGACCCTTACAAACCAGTAAAAACCCTAGCCCCAACCTGAGGTTAGGGTTACAGCTATGGTTAGAATTAGTGTTGGGATAGGGTCTGGGTGAAATTATTTGGTTTCATAATTTTTTCACAAATTTGGTCAAATCATTGTCAATCCAAACAGGGAGAGAGGTTCAAGCAACACTAATGGCTGCTTCTAGTGCATGCTGATACAGAGTGGAGATTACACACTTAGGAGATAAGGTGTAGGTGGCTGGAGGCAAAGTTAATGGAATGTACTTACCTCAGAAGTTCAGGAGTCCAGTGTGTTCTTTATCAAGTGTGCTGTGACAGAGCTTCCTCCCATTTTCTTCTAGTAGTTATGATATGAGATAAAATCAAATACAATTACTACAGGTTTGACAATTACCCATAGATATCAGTTCATTTTCAGATTTGTCTAAATGTTACAAGTTGTTTCATGGTAAATAGGAAACTATTACAGAGTAAAATAAGCTTTTTTGATAAGAATGTAAAATAGTACTATAAGAATTCCCACAAATAGTCTATTTTTAGCTTTTGGACTAATAGTACATCTCTCCTGTTCCTATACTAAACTGTCTTCATACATGGCAGCATGGTATGGTCAAAGATATGCTTTGAAGGGGTTTTCTCATCTAATAAATGTATCACATATCAATAGAATGATATCTTAAAAACCAGCCCCCAGAATTCCCGGTTTAGAATTGAGAAGTGGTCATGCTTGTGCGGTTGCTCTCCATTCATTCCAGCAGGGTTTCTGAGGACAACCGAGTGGTGGCATTCACTGTACTCGGAGCTCTCATTGAATAAAGGGAAAATAACCACGCAAGTGTGGCCATTTCTCCATTCTGAACCTGGAGTCTCGATGGCCCATTCTCAAGGTGCAAGTCCCAGAGATATTGCAAACATTTATGGCATATCCTATCGATATGAGATGGGAAATACATGTTAACATATAATCTTTCTCCTGTCTTACTGCTTCAATATAACAATCTAAAAGTAGGTTCTTTAGTGTGATTGCCACTGCTTTCTAATATAGCAGGTATTCTGTTGAACAGCTTTAAATCAGTGGGGAAAGAAGTGGAAGCAAAGAGCTTAGATTCTGATGCATTCACTATCCATACACGGGATGGTAGGATAGAGATCCTTATATAGAAATCAATCAGCTGTTAACCTCTTGAGTGGGGTCAGCTCCGTCACAGGGATAACGGACACAGCAAAAGTTCAAACTAAATGGGTTTTTTATTAAGACAAGTCCACAGGTAACACAAATAGCTTTCTCTTCAGCAGACTGCAAACAAACAGTAAGATCACCTTGCGTCAGTTTCCAAAGGGTTAAAATAAACAGGTTTGCTCACCATAACCGTCTCTCAGACTGTATGGGAAAGTTTTGTCCAGTTTTGTCAGAGATCCATGCAGCAGGACTTCACATCACAACTCCAGGCTAGGAGTCACACACTCTCTGAACATACCTGACTTTTATACAGTTCAGGGAATACCCAGGATGGATATGTGGGAGCAGTCATCTCACCCAACTCTAAGGCTATGTCCACATGGCAGTAATTGCGGGACGTATTTTGCCCTGCAATCACGTCGTATATACGGGGACGGGGGGGCCGGCAGCCCGCCGTATCCATAGACATGCTTTGTTCTCGGCGTGTATACGCCGTGAATAATTGACATGTCACTTCTCTCCCCACTTGCCGAATTGTCCGAGCGGGGAGAGGAGACGTAATCATAGTTCTCTATGAGAACTGTGCATTACCGTAATGACTGGGACGTATCTCGCCCCATATTTCGCGCAGTATGGAGCGAAATACGGGGCGAGATGCATCCCATTTTAAGCCGTGTGAACATAGCCTAAGACTGCTCCAGTAAAATGCCGACCCGGAATACAACTGCTTATAAGCAGTTATGCTAAATAAAACAATATGTCTACAACCTAAGGTTACTGACCTATCGTATCCGGCTTACTTCACCGAGGCCCTAAACCACAGTGACACATATCGGCCCTCGATCACCGGACCATGTGCCTTGTCACTCTCTACACTGAGAAAAAAATGTATGCTAGTTTCCACTGAAGATAGTACATGAAAACTAGTCCATGTCTTTTATATAGAGGTCAACTTTTTGTGACATTAAATGAGATCTTGATACCTAGCAAATTACTTCTCCACATGGAGCATTTGACTTCTAACAATAAGGGAACAATGATTATCATTATCTATTTAGCACTGGAGCCCTGGGATTGACTCCAACCACGTGACTATGAATTTTATATGTACCCATATGTTCATGTTGGATTCTTATGAATGCTTTGAACTTTCAATGTTAAGATAGTAGGTTAATGAGCTTCAGGCTGCAGTGTGTGACTGTGTGTGCTTTTTGTATATCTATAATGCAAATAATATGTTTTATTCAGGTCTATCAAGCAAATTAAGAAGAATACATTTTATAGTATTTTATTATGGCTGGATTTATCCACCAGTATGTGCAAACATTTATCTTTTTCCATACTGTAAGACCATGGCATGGCTTCTGCTGTTACAGGACTGTTAAATAGATTTAACTTATGTGTTATGATCCATCAGGATCTGATTCAGTGGGAATATTTTTTTGCCCATTTATTTATAATAGGTCTGTAATGTTCCTTCCACAATTCTGTTCATTTACTAAGCAGCAGCAACCAGGCTGGATGTGCCACAAGCCAATACTTGCCAGTCCAAGTAGTTTAGCAATAGAAAGGCATAGACTGCTATTACAACAAGGCCAACTAGTATGAACTATAACAGTAGTTGCATAGTTAGTACGGTTGAAAAAAGACACATGTCCATCAAGTTCAACCAAGGGTGGGGAAAATGTGGGTGAAGGGAGTGAGATAAGAATTTCAAGCCCAACCTCACCACTGGTTAGTGCCCTGAAACCCACAAGGCAAGAACCAATCTGCTCCAGTGGAGACCCTATCTCTGACCCCAGAGCCTCCACCAGACAGGATCTAGAATTTTACATGGCTACGTATGCATTAATATTCTTTAGTTTCAGGTAGTTATCTAAGCCTTTCTTGAAACTCCCAACTGTTCCTGCTGTGACCAGCTCCTCAGGCGGATATTCCACAGATTCACAGTTCTCACAGTGAAGAACGCTTTTCTCCTCTGGAGTAAGTATTTGAATTGTCATTGGTAGAGAGCTATGGGGGCCAGGTAATTAAGGCCTCAAAACTTCTGTCTAAAAATCTTCACTAATCATAGGCATACAAGTGATAATAAAAGCCATTGAGTGGGTTGTGCAGGCCTAGCAGAGGGGAGGTGTTGGTTAAGCAAGATGTAGGCCTAGTCAGAATGGTCGGAAGGGTTATAACAGGAAAGAAGAGCTTGGTAACCCAGTAGGCATTATACAGAGGGAGGAGGTATGGCTTGGATGACATAGTAAGCTTGGTAGCAGGCTTACCATATAGCAGACATGATACGTGTAGGTCAATATGTGTAGGTCCATCAGAGTGCAAGTCAAGTATTACCTAGTCACCCTCTATATTAGTTGAATGATGGCTGCAGTGCTTTTCCTTTCTTTTAAAGGGCTTGTGGGTAGTTGGTTACCCACAGTTAAAATTATTATAAAATGAAGCTTATATTAATTAAAAAATAATAATATCAATAAAAACAGGTATGACAGCAGTACGGAACTGGAGACAATGAATTATTTAGTATATGTTTTGTTTTTAATTTCCCATCAGAACAACTTTCCCTTTCACAATATTCCCTTTCATTTTCCCTTGCCCATACACAATATGTTGAGCCTTATGGGTACTATCTAAATATATATTTTCAGAGGAAAGGTTGAGTTTATGAAATGCAGTTGTAGACATGTGAAAGGTGACATTTTCCAAAGCTGTAGGTTACAGGAGGCTTTGACAGCTTCAAAATAAATGTTTTCTTCTAAAGCCCAATAATATCATCAATGATTCACAATCAGCATCGGTGTGTTTTGTCTGGCTTTAGAGGAGGATTATTAAACCAATATCCCTCCATCGACTTTGGTTGGTACCTAGACAAATGAGCTGTCACATTCGGTTTATAACACACATATTTTAGCTCACGGTACATTTATGCAGCTCAGTTTGTTGCAAACATTTCTCGACAACCAGCATTTTTACTAAAAATTCATTATAAAATGAAATTTGTATTTTACAGAAGACACGTACAGACTGCTATAAGAGGACAATGCAGTTTTTGTTATGTATTGTCCAACTTTAAAGAAACAGTCCACTTTCAAAACCATTTTTTTATTTTTTTATTTCTCAAATGTATTTAAGGGAAAAAAGCAATTTTTCAAAAAGGGTTAATTAAAATTTTCTCCCAAATTTTTCTATGTAGACATATTTGTCTCCATGCTAACAGACTACAAACCTTGTGTAGTCAGATCCTGCAGTCATACACCTTTTATTTGTAACCCAAAGCCCCACTTACATTGCGTTACGGCAGCTTGTTCGGGGCCATTGACGCGATCATTGACATCTAAAGGGCATATTAAGCACCAGACACAAAAGCATGGTCAATCGCCTTTTAAATCTTACATTTCATTTAAAGTTAACATACTTAAACATGGCGATTCACATGTCTTTTAAAATTAGACATCATTTTGAATAATTTCCTCTGGAGGGCCCCAGGAACTTCATTCTGACACTTTCTGAATGTTCTAAACAGCTGATTTCTAACTAGAGCTAGCTCACAGAAATTTTTAAGTGGTCAATAACTTTTCATCACCTCTCTATTCATTCAGTAGTTTATAGTATGTGAACAGTATCCAAGGTGTAATGCAGATTTATTAAAAATTTAGCAGTTTACCCATTAAAAATTTCTCTGGAGTCCCTACCATTAGATAACTCACTTCCAACTAATCTGCCAGTCTCTGATTGTTGTCATGTATAGTCCATCTCTAGTAACATCAAGATGGACAATCCGAAGTGTGGGCAGAGCTTTCATCACTGGCTCCCTCAGTGTACTTTAGTCTGCCTCTGTTATCAGCCATATGACAACAGAGGGAAGGAGATTCAAGTCCTGGCTGGCAGCTGAGGGCATGTCCCCACGGCATGGGTTTGCGGCCGGTTTTTCAGACAGCTTGCGGTTTTGCAGACCGTCTGAAAAACCGGCCGCAAACGAGCACAACGGGTTTCTATGGAAAACCCGTGCAGCAGTCCCCACTGCACGGGTTTTCCTGCCCAGCAGTTTTTCAAACCGCCAGCTACCTGAAAAACATTGTGCTTGCACATTCTTCCATCCGAAAACCGTGCATGTCAATGTGAAGGGAGAGGGCTTTTCTCTGCTCATCATGGAAAAAAGCTGACCCCCCGTGGCCGTGGGGACGGCACTAAAACAGGACAAATACTGGTCGGATAAACCGACCGGTATTTGTCCATTGCTGTATAAATGGGCCCTGATTGTTTTAACTCCGTGGTAGGGGCACTCACAGGCACTATCAGACCCCCAGATAGAAGACACACCCCCTGCTATGGAGAGAAATGTAAAGAGTGTGGCAGCAGGAAAATGGAGAAAAAGGACATGAAAACCAAATGCAGCTGTAATGAACAAATCCTTAGTCAATAACACTTAAGGTTGGCTTTTAACTCTGCTAACTCTTAATAAAGGTATACTGTATTAAAAAAAAATGTTGTAATTTTTAAATTTTGGAAGATATTATTCAGAATTTATTTTTTAGTTTGAACAAGAGTTCAAACAGTTTTCTTCTACAATTTCTTCAGAAAAGATTTATCATTAATCTCATATCAACGTCTAAAATGACACCATAAAATAAGCCTTGATGTAGGAAAAAACAATAACACAATACAAAAGTACTATGGTTGTAGAATACAGGTTGTCAAATAGCAGCATATGTCATGTACTGTATATTTTGCAGAAATTTATACAATCACATTCTCTTACATTGATTATGCATTCATCTTTATTACACATTTGTGATGACAAATCCACGCCTACATTCATATAATGTGTGTTATTTAACGAAAACAGAAAACGGTTGTCCAACTTGTAAATTGCTGGATTGTTTTGTTCATCAGTTAGGAATCATGACAATTCATGCTACTGTGCTATCAGAAATACCGTAACTGTAGAAAGGCTTGTCGTTTGATGTCATCAATTTCTATCTCCTTTCAAATAACAGGGAATAATACAGAAAGATTTGCTCAAAAGAGGGTCCTAATATTCTGTAATAAGTCACACTAGGATAAAGCAATCTGAACAAAACAATGTGCAATGTGCTACTCAGTATTTAGAGTTTTGAACAAACCGGGATGCCCCAATGTTAGAGCGATGAGATAGATGCTGGATAGTGGTCACAACATTTACCGTAATCTCCATTTGGGTCTTCCTAGTGCACACCCCTGTACCTCTTCATTCAGTCACTTAACTTCTAATCAGGATGGTGGAGTACTGTACTAAGCAGCAAATGGTGCATACCTATTGGGTCACCAATTTGTTTAAGCAATGTCAGAGTGAATTTAGGAAGAAATATGATGATCATCATGTACCATCAAAGTGTTATGTAGAAAATGGTACAGAAACTGGAAACGACTGAATAATAAATCCCTTCTCATGGAAGAGGTCAACCAAAAATCTTGCGGGAAACAATGGATGACATGCAACATTTTCTAGAGCAGTTGCCTATGAAGCCTTGGAGATGCCGAGCACAAGAGACTGGAAGATCATGTTTAACATGTCAAAGAGCTGCAAAAAGGGCAAGGTATCATATCACCGTCGTTCAGGAGCTCAAACGAGTGATATGAAGACAAGAATCAGATACTGTCACTGGTTCCAGGCAGTTGTAAAGGAACACATCCAATGTGAAATTAATGCTGTTCCGTCTGATATGCTTGCTAATACGTTCAGGAATAGGTAGCACGGTGTTGAAATGTGTCTAGCAGAATTTGGAGATCACTTCCAATATTGCATGTAATACAATCAATTACACATTCGCCAAGGTATGAAGCATATTTTTTTGGCTCAGATTGAGTCATCATAACGGAAGTTACAACTAGATACTGTGATCCTTACTAAACATATCAGGCCCATAGCATTTATTTGTTTTGCTAATGGGGGAGGGAGAACTGAATACTAATTGGGAAATGAACATTTTTACTTCTTTAAAATTAAGGGCAACCATGTTGAGAGCCTTAAACACAGTCTTTTTTGTTGTTGTTTATAATCCAGAAATTAACCAGTGTTTTGACCTTAAAAGTTGCACATTCAATTGCCCCATATGAAATGGTAGCAAATGTGTCAAGCAGTTTTATACCACAGTGAAGGCACAGTGTAACTGGTTTAGGCTAGTAAGCCTTTTAAGTTATTTAAACCTATAAAATCCTTTAAAATGGGTACCATTGGCAGAGCATCAAGATTTTCCAATTCAGTATGTGCAACAACATCTAGGTGGTGGAATAATTTTTAATTGGAAACAATGTAGTAATCTTATTTACAATATACTTTAATATATTTTATGGTGTAGAGATACGCGGAATCGTGGAATTGAATTTCCCCAAAACTATGCTGAAATGATTGAGCTTAGTGGTGCTTGATAGGAGAACTTAGGGAACATATCAGGTTCCTTGCTTTTAACATGTTTATTAGAAAACATATTTCATGCAGAGTAGCACTGGATTGGGTCCATGGATCAAATGTTTCTATTATTGGATTTTGGAAAATTCAATTCCAAGATTCCACATCTCTACAGCTAATACATTCCTCTTGGGTGCAGCAGGTGAGGGACCATGTGAAGTGACTGCAGGATATATACACTGATTAGAGGTGTATCTATGTTTGCAAGAATCTGTAGGGTGAATGCATACTATACTGTTTTCCTTTATCTACATAATTTTGACATACTCTACTAGGAAGAGCGCCTCCGGTTTCTGTTTCCTTTTTCTTTTAATTATATATATTATATATATATATATATATATATATATATATATATATATATATATATATATATATGTAGGTTCTTTATAGAATGTCATTGTTAGATATGGTACATCACGGTTAGGGGTATAGCCACAGGGGTGCATAAGTAGCAGTTGCACCATTATTAGAAATGCTGTTTAATAAGTAGAGTACCATTTTGAAGACATTCCATTGGGGTTCAGGATACTCAAGATGCCTGTGGGAATAGCTTGTCCACTAAGGTCCAGAATAGTGTTGATCAAACTGTTCTAGAAAAGTTAAAGGGTTTTTTCCACGATGTAATGTTGACGTGGGATCCTTCAAAATAGGTATTTAATCACTTTTCTAAATATATGTGATTACAAAAATTGCAGTCTGAGAGAGCTACAGGCTGCCTTACCTGCCCTTAGTTACTTAAAAGCTTCTATTCAATACGACCTGACAAGAGCTGCTGGCCAGGCTTGCGCAGAGATCACTTCTTATCTGATGAAAGGGAGCTGAAGAAGCTTTCAAGGCACCGGGTAGAAATATGTTGTGTTTTGTATACAGAATCCACTAGTTGTAGTGTGATTATCTGAGTAGATCCCTGCTTTATCTGATGACAGGGAACATGAAGAAGCTTTCAAGAGGCTGTGGAGAAAGCTGTTATCATTTGTATACAGAATCCACTAGTTGTAGTTTGATTATTTGAGTGAACATTTCACACGATCCCTTATGCATGGCTCTGTGCTCTGGCTGTGTTTCTCGCTCTCTCAGCTCAGCCTGGCTTTGTTTACATTTGCTTATTACCAGATAAGGCACCTCCTGGCAAAACCACTTTAAGTTCTAGTAGAACTTCTCACATTTTTAGAACTTGAACCGAACCAAACATTTTACTTTTCATTCCAGTAAAGTTCTAGTTCTAGTTTGACACGCCATTTTCAGTTTTGTTTTCAGCAGCTTTCTGCACTTTTGGCGGCCATCCAATCACCTTTCTGCATTTTTGGTAGCCATACAATCAGTGCAGAGCACAGAGAAGTGTCAAAAACGTCATCGCTGAGGTGTAGGGCTCTCATTGGCTGCTAAAATCACTTGACCATGTTATATATATTTATTGTATTGCCTTGTGAACGCCATTTTCAGCTCACTCTATGTACTGTACAGATTGCTCTTAGTTAGATAGCATTTTCCTCTCCATAGACATCAATAATTGTTGGAGTTTGGTATTGCTGGCTGCATCTTTCCCACACCCAGAAGCTGTTATTTGGCGACATTTGCAGGCTCACAAAACACCTAACTCTCATATACATGGATTTATATTATACAGAGTGCTTGGATTTACTAAATCCTACTCAGTGCCCAAAAGTTATGTTCTTTGCAGTTTTGGGGGTTTAGTAATTGTATAACACATCGTCTCCAAATCTCCTATGTGTCAAAGGGGCTTTTGGGCCCCCTTAGGATGCAGGGCCCTGTAGCAGCTGCTAGTGCTGCACCTCCTATAGCTACGCTCCTGCTTGCAAGCTGTCCTCATCTTTTCAGTTAGCCATAGAATGGAATTAAGTTTTTTAGCCTCTCAATTTTTTTCTGTCACTCTTAGAGCCAAGTTATCTTCACTAAGTTGTTCCACCTATCCAGTTTACTGTTGTGGATGGTAATTCCAGCTTCTCCTCACCTGTATAGGTATAAAAATTAACCCGAACATCTTCTCCCAAAGACGTTAATGGGGTTAAAAATTCGAGTTAAAATAGAACTTCGAACCGAACTCACAAAAGTTCGATGTTCTTATCGAACTAGAGCTTTTTACTGTTGCTCAACACTAGTCCAGAACATTTAAAGTAGCCTCTAAATGCTATTTTATCTTTGGCAATATTTAGTATCAATACCAACCCTTTGTTCTTCTATGTATTTTATATTCTTTTTACTCAGTCTTTGCGACTACTTTAAAGTACTTATTATGACTGCATAGTTTATTACAACTGTTTTGTTCTCTACCCACAATAACCCAATTGTGTCTTAACATCTGAAATAATAATGTTGATCTCTCAGTTAACTGGCAGTAATAGAATTAGTTTGATGCATGAAGTTGTGCTATGCCCTCTAATACTACTGTTTGCCAATGTCTGGTTCTTTAATAATGTATCCCGATGTCCACGGAACTAAAGAGAATCTTTGAAAAAGCTAGATAGTGTTTATTGGCTTTGTTTATCAAAAAACCCCTCCAGCTTATCAGACTTGACATTAAGAAGAGATATAACCAAAAAATAAAACCTCAAATTACTTTGAGAGATTAAGAAAACAGGAGCAAAACTGCACAGATAATTTAAGTTGTTGGTTTCTCTGAAGACTCAGCAAGAGACGGATAAACTCTACGTAGTTTTATAACCACTTTACAGAGATATTCCAGATTATTACAGAACTATATCATATTTGTTTTCTCTTCATTTTTTTAGTGTACCAACATTCCAGAGCCTTCCTGAAGAAATACTTAGTAAACTTGCCGATGTGCTTGAAGAGGTAAGAAAAACATATAGCAATTATCATATCCTTAGTTTTGGTCAATTGTTCTAATTTCTTGTTCAGGTAAAAAACATTTTTACATTTTGTAAAAAGTAATATCAATATTTATATTGATGTCACTTGTAATGCTATGTTCACACGGCTGATTCACGCCGTAATTGCGGGACGGATTTTGCCCCCAATTACGGCATGTGTACGGGGGCGGGGGAGCCGGCAGCTCGCCGGCCCCATAGACTTTCATTATCCATGGCGCCTATCCCGCCGGGATAATGTGCATGTCACTTTCTCCCCGCTGGCCGTATTTCATGAGCGGGGAGAGGAGACGGAATCCACAGTTCTCTATGAGAACTGTGGATTAACGTAATGACAGGGACGGATTTCGGCTGTATTCGAGCGCAGTACGGCGCACAATAAGGAACGAAATCCATCCCAAAAACAGCCGTGTGAACATAGCCTAACTAAAATATTTTAGTTGCAACATAATTATAATAACTTTGTTATTCTATGTTGTTTGTATGGAGAATAAAATATTATATACATAAAGCAAGGCAGGATAAGTAGAAAAAAGTACAGATTTACAGAGTTGGATGTACCAGTTTTTAAAAAGAAAAAAAATACTAAGAAAGCTGGGCAGATATCTAAAAATAAAGTGTGAAAAGGAAGTAAACAGGCCCGGATTGTTATGCAGATCTTTCATAATTAATTTCTGGGCTTCATACAGCTGAAGCATCTGGACTCCCTGCCCATTACCAGTACCATATCAGCAGACCTGTTGAGAGGAGTACTGCCAGAACCACCTTCATGGTGCTCCAGTTGTTATCTTTGGACATTGCTACTTAATATGGACTTCAAGGTTTTGGCTGGGATTCTAACATACATACATCCACAGTAAATATGTTGTGGGCAGGTAGAGGATCCTCTGTGTCAATCACAAGTTTTAGTGTAGAACCATGCCAAGGAGCAATGTATAAGAAATCCCATTGATTTTATCCCTTTACCTCTTATACATGGGATCTGGACTTCACTGCAGGGAACTCCCAGGTCACTACCCCTTCACATAGTCTGGCATACAGGCATGGTACAGAAGGGTCAGGCAGAGATGTGGTTAGGTCACAAGCAGAAGGTCAGAGCAGGCAACATTCAATTGTAAATGGGTCACAGTCAGATGGTCAGGAAAAGCGACGGTCTAATGGGGGTCAGGAACAGGCCAAAAGTCAAATCGTACACAGAAGCAATCTCTAAACTTCACTAAATGCAACAAGAAACTGGCAATGATAAAAAGGGAAGGTGCACTTAAGAAGGCTCAGGTCCCTGAGCACTGGCTCTCTGAAAGCTGGGTTGTAAATCAGGACATGTACATGCACACCCTAGAGGAGGTGCTGAGGAAGGGAGCAACTAGATGGGAAGAGCGGGAAGCAGGACTTGGCAAAAAGGTACACAGGCAGCAACGCTAACTGAGGAAGGGAGCAACTGGATGGGAAGGGCGGGAAGCAGGACTCGACAACGAGGAACACAGGCATCAATGCTAACTGAGGAAGGGAGCAACTGGATGGGAAGGGAGGGAAGCAGGACTCGGCAAGAAGGTAAACAGGCAGCAATGCTAACTGAGGAAGGGAGCAACTGGATGGGAAGAACGGGAAGCAGGAGTCGGCAAGAAGGTACACAGGCAGTAACGCTATCTGAGGAAGGGAGCAACTGGTTGGGTAGGGCGGGAAGCAGGACTCTGCAAGGAGGTACAAAGGCAGCAATGCTAACTGAGGAAGGGAGCAACTGGATGGGAAGGGTGGGAAGCAGGACTCGGCAAGGAGGTACACAGGCAGCAACACTAGCTGAGGAAGGAAGCAGATGGATGGGAAGAGCGGGAAGCAGTACTTGGCAAGAAGGTACACAGGCAGTAACACTAGCTGTGGCAGTATACATGACTTTAGTTTATTCTGACCAAATGGGATTTATTCTCAGTTAAGGAACTTAACTTCTGATTATGTAAAACAAAATCCTAAGTATGCTAAGTGTAATGTGACACAAGAAGAATGTAAGGCTATCATTTACTTTCAAGAAAGCAACATTATTATCTGTCACACGGTAAAGGAAGGGCAATTGCAGTAATGAACAGATGTGCATACCACGAGAAGTCAATAGATCTGTTGAGTGATGCAAATACCTTGCAAAAGTTTCAGTATAATCCAACAGTTAAATTTGTGCAAGAACTTGAATCCTTGAACAGGCAATGCCTTGAAAATAAGTTTCTTATTAAAAGTGAATATGGTTTCATTTATTATAAACACCCTAGAATAGCAGCCTTTTACTATTTACCAGAGGTGAAACAGCAACCCAGCAGGCCACTTCTTCTAATCTATCTAACAATGTAGATACTTATCACCAAAGCTATGTTAAATAATTGCCAGTGTACATAAAACATAGCCCATGTGTTCCAAGCATTGAAAACAATAAAAATTAGGATAATTTTATATTGGGAACATTGAATGTTATGTCATTGAACGCTGTAAAAAGGTGGTTAGTTATTTCTACACCATATAAATAGTTATGGAATGAAATAAACTGATTTTATTGTGGACTCCATTAGGTTTATTTTAACTCAACTATTTTTTATGTGATTATAATTTTATCTACAAATATAGGGAACCGCCACGGGAACTAAGTGCGCGCCAAGGCTATGCCAGCAGTTATATAGGAAACTGATAAAAATTTGACCATCTACTCAGGGGATGTTTTCTTCAATTAGACTTCATTCTCTAAAAACAGCTTATACATATCATGGTATTTATTTGAAGTTTACTGAGGAATTACTATTTGGATTTTTTTTAAAGAGATAGTTATAACTTTTTTTTAACCTTTACCCTGGAATTCTAAAGTTGGATTATACACTGAGTAAGACGTAGAAATGTCATTTAAAATTTGTTTAAAATCATTTTCATGTAGATCAAGTTTTATAATATATATACATGAAATGCCGGGATTATGCCGGATCCTTGTTTTATTTTAAGCTAAACTTAATCTATTGTGAAGGAGTAATTTAGAAGATGCAAATTGTTTTCATGGTTGATAACCCTTGTGCTGCATGTAGGTCCCACCTGCAGCTAGCTGATTACAGCGGGGCCCCCTGTTGTGAACCCAAGGCAATAAGCTTTAAGCACCTGCATAACCTCTCATCAGGTTATCATTTCTCTGGCAGCTCTGTAACCAATTTTAACAATGTGTGTTTAACATAAACATAATGATAGCAGCATAGACATTCATGGGGGCAAATGTGTTAGTTATTGTAGATAATCAATGGGAAATATAGTCAGAAAATCACCAGGGTGCCATGCTTTTAAAAAAAATAGAAATAAGCATTAATTATTCACAAATGAAATAGAATTTATAAAATCCCTTTGGCACAGTAGGAAGGAATTTCTGGTAGCTCTGATAAAATGTTATACTACTTTAATACATAAAAATCTGAGTGTGTGAAGGATAGCTACAAGAGTTAACTCACTACCTAGCGAATTAGGCACAATTGTTATTGCTTTTTATTCAGATACTATGCCAATTTTTTTGTAGACTATGTCTGGACTTGTATCTCAGCCATATTCACTTATTGCAATGCCAGACAAAACCCATAATGAAAAGTGATGGTGTTTTTAAAAGACTTTAAACCCCTTACAGACAGCCGGTCATAATTTTTTGGCTCTTCATTTTTGTTTCTTCCCCACCTTCCAAAAGTCATACAAAAAATTTATTTTTCATCTAACTAGACATTTGAGGACTTTTTTTTTTTTTTTCTTTTAAAATTTTTACTGGAAAGGTGTACTTTTTAATTATACAAATGAACAAACCAAAGAATATAATGGGAAACGGAAATAAAAAAAAAAACGTGGGATAACGTGAAAAAAATTTGTTAAAAGTGTACATGTGCCATATTTGCAGGATTGTTTATGGTGTTCACTCTGTTCGGTATAAAGGATGTGTTACCTGTATTTTGCAGGGTGCAACTATTCAATACCAAATATGTAGGGTTTTCATTGTGTTTTAGTACTTTAAAACAGTACAAACATTCTCTGTTTTCCTACATTTGCGCTGCAGCACCATTTTCTGCGACCAATAACTTTTTTTGGTTTTTCCACCTAGCAATTTTACTATTGGTACCATTTTTGGATATATGCGACTTTTCGATCACTTTTTATTACAATATTTAGGGGATGTGAAGTGACCAAAATGTTGGCATTTGGAATTTTTTTCTTTTACCGTGTTAGGCATACAGGATAAATAGTGTTATATTTTAATAAATCAGACGTATACGGATGCAACAAGCGACCAATTATGGGTAACTTTTTCCTTTTTTCAACTTTTCATATGTTTTATTATTTTTTAAACTTTTAAAACATTTTTCTTTAGGTTGCACATAGAGTACCCCTATGGGGCTCAATCATTTGTACACCATTCTGCATAATATAAATAATGAAGAAAGGTTTACCAAGATGGCGGCTCTATTACTTCCTGCCTCGCCTTCAAATGGCAGTTCTGTTACTTCATTAGGCTTCCAGCTGCCACTGTAACTGACTAGCACCCTGTGATCTTGCCTGTGAATATCACCATTCCTCATTTATTTAAAACCCTGTGGTCATGATCATTGCAGCATCTAAAGGGTTGAACACCAGGGTTCGGAGCTGGCTTGGTTCCCTGCTGTTAGCGACAGCTGCAATTACCAGCAGGCACCCGCCTCCTATGTAGTGGACTTACTGATTAGACTCGCTATATAGGACTTTACCGATAACCCATACCCATATGTCCATTATTAGTAAAGGGTTAATACAGGACAACCCATTAGTTATTAGGTGTTGGAGACTGTACACACCTGAAATCATTACTAACTGTGACAATTTTGCCTTGATTAATATTTAAAATACATCCCCTTTACTGCTTACTGGTGAAAATGCCCGTTGGTCAATCATTAGGCACTCAAATAGTCAGCATGTTTCTTCAATAGCACTAATACATTTGATTTAAAGGTAAGCAATTCTCTGGGTGTGTACATATTTTTAGAGAGAGGGCAGTGGGCAAGGTGTAATCACTGACTTATGGATTTTCATCTTCTATCCATTCAGTCATGTCCGACCCTTTAAAACTCTGTAGGCCAGTTCTCGCCATGCTTCTCTGTTTTCCACAGCTTCTTTCAATTGCCTAATGTTTATTCCCATGTCTGTCTTGATAATATCCAAACAATGGCTTTTTGCCTCCCCTGTTTCCTTTTACCATTATCCATCTCAAATACCATATCCTTTTCTAGTGAATTCATCCTCATCACCTGACCAAAAGAGACCAGTTTCTGTCTGGAGATTTTGCCTTCCAGCAATAATTTTGGGTTAATACAATGAATAACATTTTTGTTGATGATCCTTGCTATCCGTTGGATTTGTAGAAGTCATCTGAAGCACCACAGCTCAACAGCATACTTTTTTCTTGTGTCTGCTTCCATTAGCATTCATGCTATATATTACGAATGGGAACACAACGGCAGTGATGAGTTTTGTTAAGTGGTGACATTCTTACACTTCCATATTTTGTCTAAGCTCACCATGGCTGCTCAGCCCATTGCTAATCATCTCTGCTGTTAAACCACCGGTGTGATCATTGAGATATCCAAGAAAAAAGAAGCTGTCAACCACTTCTGTTTCTTCATTGTTGATTTTTATGTAGACTTCCTTTTGGTGGTTTCCATGATCTTGGTTTTCTTGATGTTGAGGCAAAGCCCCATCTTCTCACTTTCTTCTTTAACTTTAAGATCAGATGCTCGAGGTCCTTTTTATTTTCTGCCAGCAGAGTTGTATCATCTACACAGATTGCTAATGGTTCTTCTCCCTATTGAAACCCTAATGTTCGAATTATGGCCAAAGTCCAGCTTCCTGTGGATTATTTCTGCATTGAGGTTAAGAAGAAAAGGAGAAAGAGGACGCATCCTTGTCTTACACCCTTTTTGAACTTGAAATATTCCGTATCTTCATAACTGGTTCGCATTGTGGCTCGTCATAAAGTGGCCCGATGAACCTGATGAGGTGTGGTGGCATTCCCATCTCACTTAATGCTTCTTAAAGCCAACCATACTTAACACAGTCAGAAGACTTGCAATAGTCAGGGAAGCACCTGTAGGGCTTTTTATGGTACTCTCACCTTTTCTATGATCCACCTCTGAATAATCCTTAGGAACACCCTGCTGGCATGTGGGATTAGGGTAATTGTTTCATAGTTGGTACAATCCCTGGCATCTCCTTTCTTTGGTAGTGAAAACTGAAAACTAATCTTTTACAGGCTTTTGATCATGTGCAGGTCCCCAGGTCTTCTGACAAATTTTTTGTCAGTGCTGCTCTTGCGACTTTGAGAAGCTCTGCAGAGATTCTATTAATGCAAGTCAATTTGTTGTTTGTCAGCTGCCTCAGTGCCTAATCTACTTCACTTTTTAAATAGATTTCCTTTTTCCCCCTTTTCCCCCTTTACCCCCAACACAAGATGTATAAATGGTGTTGGTAGTAAAAAAGGGGTGTGGCATGTAAAAATTGAACGTGGCTCGGCAACAACTTTTAGCTGTGCACTATACTTGCAGCATCACAAAGTCTCCCTAGGTGAGAAAATCTGAATACAGAGAGGTGAAAGGTCATGAAGCAAGGGGCTTTGTCCCAATAATTGAGAAAATTCAGACCTCTTGTTGGTCCCAGTGGTTTAGGTTTGACAGCCAGAAATCTTGCATCTAAAAGAAAGCTATGACAAGTCAAAGTGGACATGTGACATTCTTACTATGCTATTGCACATGATTATGTCTGGACAATGCTCCAAGTTTTCCTCTGCATTCATTATTCACATGACCCGCAGAGTTTCTGCTCTTATTGACTTGATAATGTCTTGTTTGTATCTTTTCCAGCATGCATTTTCATCCGCTTAGTCGATTTCATCAATAATCTTCCCTGTTCCTCTCAGTATTTTACTCAGCTTGCAGTCTTTCCTGCTGCCCAAAGTATCCTGCTTGACAGTAAGAGCAGACGTTCCAAAGTAATATCTACAAGGCTTTGTGAAGCCTGAGCCTCCCAAAAGAGGGGGCAATTTCTTTTCCCAAAAAAAGCAGACACTTTGGGCAGCCTCCAGTTCGTCATAAAAAATAAACTTTCTCAAATTTCATTACCCATGTCTGGGTTTGCTTTGAACTTGCAAATGCTCTGCTGATAAAACACGATACAAAAAGTTTTTTTATGTAAAGAAACTTTCCCACTAGAGTGATACTAGATTGTATGGATATACCGTTACTTAATGGCCGATGGAGGTTTTAAATTGAGCACACCACTGATCCTTAAAATGAAGAGTCAAAGCCCTAAGGGGGACATGTATGGGATTTGTTGCCCATAGCAACCAATAAGACCATTTTTGATAGTGCTCTGAAAAATTAAAGGGGAGCTCTGATTGGTTGCTATTGTTATGGAATGTATTAGGTGAAATGTCTATTTCACCTACAAGATGGTGCCTGTGTGCAGGCACACCCTGTCCTCTCTCAAGAAGTGAGTTGGAAAACAAATATGGCTGCTGATTCCAACTATTTTCTCTACTTTGAAACAAAGAGAGGATGGACTGGTAAAATGTTCTGATAAGGGGAACAAATAGAGATAGTGGATGATTGTCGCATGTTGCCTATGGAATGTTTGCACACGGTACGTACAGGCTAGCTATATAAAATATGCTGTACAATAAAGATACATAAAGAGTTCACTACACTGCAGCCTGTCAGTTTGTGATTTCTTTCTCTGGCACGTGTCATTCAATTCACTGATTTGACCCCCCACTAGGATGTCGAGCCCCTTTGCGGTTCCGTCTTTAACACTATGGGCAACAAAGAAAGACCTAGACAGTTTTCATACATGAGACTCTAAATCTGCTTAGAAGAAAGGAAACTAAATGCTGTGGCTTCTTCACAGTAATCATACAACAAACTGCAAGTTTGACTCATGAGTTTATGATGGATGGGAGTCAAAGTTGTTAGACCCGCAGAGATTGAAGTTGCTACAGTAGTGGTTTACTCCTGCTTCCCCTCACTGTTCTCTCTGCACAGTTAAACCCTGCCGCCCACCTTGTAGGGAACTGTATTATGGCCCTATTAAAGTGAGTCATGTTGCCTACAGTCCATGCACAGCCAGTGACCAGGAGTGCAACAGCGCTAGGGACAGCACCACACCAGCACCATGGCACCTATATTTTCAAATGATAGGACCCTAAAGTTTTTAACCATGATCTTAAAGACTCTCCATAACCTCTCCCCTTGAACACTCGCCTCAATTCTAGAAACCTCCCCTCCCCAACCTCGCTCCTCACGGGGCCTTCTTTTCTTTTCCCTGGGGTCAGTTCTCACACAACCTCCCCAAGACTTTCCTATTTTCCCCCACACCCCGGGAACTCATTTCCCAACACACCAACTCCCCCCCCCCACTCTAAATAGCCTCAAGAGAAACCGAAAACCCTTCTTTCAGAAATTTAAAACCTACAATAACTCCAGCCCCTACCCCACCCCAATTTCCGCCCCCTCACCTTCGTCTCTTTCCCCCTTTTTTGCAATGTAACCTTCGCGGGGCAGGGTCCTCTCTCCCTCTTTACCAGTTGTTCGTCATTTATCGTCACTTTTTATGTTTAACTTACTAATGTACATTTTAACCCCCTCCAACACTGTACGCGCCTGAATTTAAAATATTGCTTAAAAAAAAATAATAAAAATTATTTTTGTTTCCTTATAAAATAACTTTTTGTGATTAAAAATTTTTCGTTTATAACTTCAGGTTTTTTGGGAGTTTACTAGCACATTCTTGATAAAAGACTATAGTAGTCCCTCAACATACGATATGTATGTTCTAGGAAAACCCTTTGGGGGACATGTATAAAAACTGTCTTGGTCGAAGACTTTTCTTGTTGCCCATAGCAACCAACCGGTGTTCCCATTTCATTGTATACAGTGCGCTAAAAAATGAAAAAAGGGAAACCCCGTTGGTCTACGGGCAACAAGAAAAGCTTAGCCAAGACAGTTTTCATAATGTTCCCCTTTTTTTGTTTTAGACCCTTGTATTTGAAATCTTAGAAAAAATTTGGTTCAAAGTCAAAATGTTACCCCTCCCCCCACCATGATGTAAAATGAAGCCTGAAGAAAATTCAGCAAGCAAGTCCTTACATATAACAGTCGGGAAAAAGCGGGGGAAGCTGGGAAAACACTTTTTTAATAAGGACAGGGGCTTCCTTGATTCTTTCTTTAATCTAATGCACCAGAAAATGGTGCACCCTTACTTAGTGCCCTAAGGAGTCACTCATCACGGCACATTTAAAGAGTAGTACAGAAAAATGTATAAAAAGTACTGTTTTTATGAAGGTGCTACTAGATCACCAATCACTGCAGGTACTTCACTAATACAGATGTTTTACAAGTAAAATGTTCATGATAATTGGATCTTACAGTCATATGTGCGGCAGATCAGCAGTGTATGTGACATTGTATGGTGAGTGTATTTTCAGAATACAAAGTCCCAGGAAAGACCATTTCATAGTGAATATATAGTATCCTGGGGCCATAAACTGTACCCGGGAATTTGAGGGAAACCTCTGGACCCCTTACAGATTTCCCGTCGGAGAGCTCATTCTATTTAAGAAAATTTGTTCATGGCCCCTGACAGCAGTAGTGTGAGTATTGCCTTGATGTTGGGCCTGCCTACGGCCAGTGTAACTGTAATAAATCCGGTAAAACATGATATGGAAGTCGCATTGGCATGCATCTACCCCGTTCTTCTTATTATTAATACATAGGGGGGCAGATAGAAGAACACGTGTTGGTGGAATCAGACTGCACAGGGTTTCTATGTTATTCGTTACCATGGATATACTGCACATAGGTGCGGTAAGGAGCTGTATGTATAAAACTAAAATGGTAGATTTAGACTGTTTGTAGACATGAAATGGTTTAAAAGGTAGATATTTCACTCAAGAGTCAAGCAAACTGATGATAATTTACTTTTTGCTCATGAAATTCTTTTTTATGACCAAATTGTAACTTTAATATTGTTATTCTTTACTTTCTATTAAGAGTTTTAAGATTGTATTGATTTTTCTTCTTCCATAAGTCGAGCTACACAACAAACCTTTTATTATCTTATAATAACATTAACCCTAGAAAAAAACAAAACCGTTTTATATGGAGACAAGGAATTACTGGAAAATGAATTTTCACGAAAATAAAGAGCTGTAACTCTTCAGGGTATATGTGCACACAAACGTAGAGTGCTGCTGTCATCTCTGAAATGTCATCACAATTTAACCACACCTTTGGGATAATCCAGGATTCTCATTGAATCCTTGTGGCAGCACACAAAGGCCAGGCGACCCCTCAGTACGATTTTGCTTCTGTAATTTTTGGTAAAATGATTATGGGTTTTTAAAAAGCTAAAACAGATTTTTGCTTTTTAAAATGAAAATTTTTTGGATATGGCCTTTAGGATGTAAGCGGCAATGTTGTTTGTTTGCTAGAATTAAAGTCTTAACTTGGCTGGTGAAAGACTGGAGGGAATACCCTGAGTACATTTTCTGTATGTGGTTATTCAGGCACTAAATGGAGATATTATTTGATTTTCAATTTGGGATAGGATATCGATGGGCAGCTCGACACAAAAACGTTTCAGTTTAAACATTTGGGCCCAATTTTTTTGAGAAAATCCAGTCTGGTCCCCAAAACCCTTGTTTTAAAGACAATTTTTCTAAAACCTATATGAGACTCGACGCATAACTGTGACGCGTTCAGGTGAAACACAGTGAAAAGTGTCACTATCAATGTCGAATTCAAGCACTAGAGACCTGTCCTGGTGCTGTGTTCACAATCTCATGTTTCATTTTTTTTTCTATATCTACTCTCCCCAAATTTCAATGCCCCAAAAAACCAATTTTTCCCAGACTATATTGAGTATGTGTAAAGGACTGACGGAGTCAGACGTTCTTTCCCTTTTATGGGGTGGAAACTGGTTGTAGATTCTTAGGCCCCCACAAGGTAGATGGGGATAACTTCGGTGGTAGCCGAAGTGAGGGCAAAAAACAGCAGGGGTGGCACAGGGGAAGGACCAGCAAGTGTAGCCCTAGGCAGGTAACGATGCCCCGATGGGGAAAAAGGGCTGGGACGTGGCAGATAACAGCAGTAATAGCAGACTGGTGCAGCGGCAGTAATGGGTACAGGTAAAGCAGGTAACAGCAGCAATACAGCAGCCAGGGGTCAAGCTCTATGTAAAGACAACTACAAACTGACACTGGAATTATTGGTGCCGATGCAGAGACAGGAGCCAGGACAGGTGAGTATAGCGCAGCAAAGGGAGGTATCTGGGACCAGACAGGGACTGCAGCAGAGGCACAGGCATGACCGCGGTCCTGACAGGGACTGCGGCGGTGACCATGACAGATGGGTTTAAGATATATATCCCAGACATGATCCCGACAATTATTTTGAATTTTTACTTGTTAACTCGTGTAGGAAGCCATGCGTGATTGGCAGTCTAGTAGTGACTCCCTACAGTACAGTGCAGTACTAGTGTTCTGTTTTCTCTTTATGGTGTGCACCATGACAGTATGGTTTTAAAAAATTTTCTCAAACTGTTCAGCCATTTTTTATGAATATTTTACTTTTTAACAGCTGTGTAGTGAAGCAGTGCAGTGATTAGTGGTC
>JAODAL010001495.1:0-228669 GCA_025379985.1 Phyllomedusa bahiana | reverse complement strand
CCCGCCCTCTTTCAGCGTTCATGATTTGTTTAATTTTCTCCTGAGCCAGATAAGAGGAAAGAAACTCACTTTGTGGCAAAACCCCTTTAAATACTCTAAATAATACTTGATTTATATTTAAAGTGAACCTTTCAGTAGGTTTATACTGTTCTATTTGACAGCAGTGTTATATGATTTGGAGCAGAATTTTCAGTAAAAGCAGGAAAATGTAAAGATGTACGGGAAATTTTAGAAATCTTTACTTTACTTTAGAAATCCTGCTCCAAATCATAAGGGAGGAAGATACTAATAGGACTCCTCAAGAGATGGTGAAAGTCCTGCTCAACTCGCCCTATTAAAATTTGACGTTTTCCCCGTTTTTGGTGTCAGAGTAACTGCCCAATCACTGTACATTTCATTTTTCTTTTTTCCTCGCTTTTTCCCTAGAAATTTGCTCCAATCAATAAACTTGATCCAGAGTCAGTTTTTCTCCCTTTATTACATTTCTCTTAACAGGGTAGCAAAAATCACATGACGCATTCCCTTTAACGGGATATAGGCACAGCGTGTAATAAACTCTGCTCGTTACAATCTTAATGGGGTTTCTTATCACGCAATGGCATATCACTAAGATATGTCATCAATATATGATTGTTTGGGGTGTGACCTCTAGTCACACCACAATCCTAAGAATGTATGGGTTGCAGTGCTTTAGTGCTGCGCCGTCTTCTTTTCCCTCCCGGGTGTAATTTCACCATCTTGTGGACGGGGAACTGCAAAGTAGAAGAGTATACAGAGAAAACTGCAGAGAAGCAAATTTGAGCCCCCTTCACCCCAGGTACAAAAAGTCCTCTCTTGGGCATGTCCCCCAAGGCCCCTTTTTGCAGTTTTAAAAAACCTCTAAAAAAGCGGGCCGCAAATTTTTTCATGAGCCCAGGAAAACCATGCGCGTCCCCACTCCCGTTTTTAGACCGCCGGTCCCCCCCAAAAAACATTCACATTTTAAATTCTATTGAAATCGGGGAAAAAACCGCCCAAAGCGGTCGTGTGCACGGCACAAAAACCGTGGACATGACCGCGGGCAATATATATGAAGAGGGTTGCACCATTTTTTTGGCATGCTTTGGAACAAGCTGTCATAGCCGTGTTCTACAGATGTATGAACCGTCGTATGCTTAAACTTGGCACATTGTACACCAGACACAACACTTTGGAATGCACCAATGATGTGGGGACGTGTTGCGCCATATTCGCACGATGTACCAAAAGTGTGCTGAGGTTTGGTGTGAAACTGTTGTACAAATCCATACCAGTTCGAAAGTGGCATGGCTGAGATTATTTTTTGCGTAGACCGGGGCCCTTTTTTAAAGTGCTGTAACACTTTTTACATACGTGGGTTGTACATATGAAAACGGGTAAAAGGGTGGGTTCATACATGTCGTCCTTATCCTAAGATCTAGTACCTTCTGCTACATTCACTAATCCCTCCCAGATGTCCTGCACTCACTTACAGAGTACTGTGCCTAAATAACATATAACGCCCCTTTTTCTAAAAAATACATACTTTGAGTTATTAATGGGGTTTTCTCCCCCACAAAGTTTATTTTAAACAGCAGGGGCAGGAATTTTGAAGACTTTTTCCAAAAAATTTAAATTTTTTTCTTGGTCAAGGATTGAGATTTTTTTTAGGCACACGGTTTCTTTGGTTGTTTCATAACCACTCTCTTTAAAAAGGAAGGAAAACCCAAGGGAAAGACATTTTTTTTAAAAGGAAAACATTTTTTTTTAGATTGGCTTGTTTTACTCTGGGGTTTTTAGCTTTGTTATTCGTTATTTTTTTCTGCTTTTTAACCTCCATTTCAGAGAATGAATCTGGCTGTGAAACCCACGTTGAAAAAATAAATGTTGGTTTAGTTGGGGGAGGAAATTTTAAAATCAGTACCCCTGGCGGTGTTTTAAAAAATGATTTTGGGTTTTTAAATAAAATCTTTTTGGGGGTGGTGGCCCGGGTAATGGGGGTAAAATTGGTGGGTTTTTTAAATTTGTTTGGTGTGGGGGCGGGTTTTGGTTTTTTTTCGTTGTTGGGGTTTGGGGGGGGGGGGGTTTTTTTTTTGGGTGGGGTGGGGGTTTAGGTTTTTTTTTTTGCCTTCCCTTTTTTTTGGGGGTTGTTCCCCCCAAAAAAAGGGGGGTTTTCCCGTTTTTTTGGTTTCAAACTTTTTTTTGTTTTTTAAAAATTTTGGGGGCGTGTTGGTTTTTTTGGTTTGGGGGGCCCGTGTTTTGGTAAATTGTTTTTGGGAAATTGGTTAATTTTTTTTCCCCCCCCGGAGATCCCGGGGTTTTCTGGGGTTTTTTTTTTGACCCCCGGGGGTTTGGGGGGGTTGGAAAAGGGGTTTGGGGGGGGGGGTTGTGGGGGTTGGGAGGGCCGGGGTTTAAAATTTCCCTTGGGGGTGTGTTTTGGTCGCCCCCGTTTTTGTTTTTTTTTGTGGGTTTTTTTTGGTTTTGGTTTTTCGTTTTGGTGGTGTTGGGGGGGGGCGCCCGGGGGCCCCCCCCCAAAGGTTTTTAAATTTCTTGTTAAATTTTGGCTTTTTTTGGCTTTAAATTTTAAAATTTTGGTTTGTTTGGTTTTCCCTTTTCCTTGTTTTTGGGGGTTGTGGGGGGGGGGTTTGGCCCCCCGGGGGGGGTTTTTTTTTTTGGGGGGTAAAGTTTTTAAAAGGTTGTTTTTGTTTGCCCCGCTTGGGGGGGTTGGGGGGGGGTTTTGGCTTTGGGGGTTGTTTTTAAAGGGGGAAATAAGTTGATGCAAATACAACACTACACAAGTGATGTTGTTTCCTTGTCTTCTTGTGTTATCAAACTTAAACATATTATTGTCCTAAAAAACTGAGTGTAGACAGCGAAAAATCACGATGGTTGAACCACTACTATATGGTTCCAAATAGTGCAGAAACTCCGATGTTCATAATAAAAGGTAAAATACTGTTTATTGGCAGAAAGTTACGCGTTACATGCATATAGCACTTACTCAGACTTCATCATGATGATGAGTCAACTATCAGGATTTTTCTCGGTTTACACTCATCTCCTCCTGCACCCCTCCGCTTGGAAGGGCCAGGACATTGGAACCAGTAGCGAGCTCCTTACCAGGGGATACCAGCATATCGCCTAACGGAGAGTTGTGCCTCCAGGTCAGCAGATACAGTTAAATCTACAAATTGCCATTGGCGTGCCACTGTAATACACAAGAGTGCGCTCCCGTATCAGCTTTTCTTTCTCCTGTTAGATTGTCCTGTTTACATTTGTAGCCTCGCTCTGATACCTCCAGTGTATTTAAATCGCATTACGGAACATGAAAAGTATGTCTGATGAAGCGGACTGCGCTCCGCGAAACGTGTTACATGCTTAATTCTATCTTGTAAGCTTCTCAGCTTATTCTTCTAGCGCTCTAGTTAAATTCTTCTCCCAATATTTAGCTTGGTAAAAAGAACCTTTCAAAAGGTTCATCCCTGCTATCTCCTATCTGTCGTACATCCTTGGCGTCCTCGTGGAACCAAGCGGCGGGAGTTGGACCGCAGCATCTATTCTAGCACCATCTTATTTTCAAGACCAGCAACTAATTGTATGATTTATAAAGTAAGTTAGTTAAAAAGTAAGTTAGTTAAAATGACAATTGTATCATCATTGGCTAGCTGTGGACAAATATGGCTTTGGCATTGAAGGTATCCAGCTTTTTAAGGAACAGTGACACATAATAAATGAGACAATAATGGGCTTGCCCATATTTTTAGGATTACGGTTTGAAAGGGAAACACCACCTAGATTTCACTGTAATTGGCTTCCTGAGCCCTAAGTGATGCTATCTTGCCTGGAAAGTATTGCTTTTTTAGTGCGTCTCTGCCCTCCCGATATCAATAGAAAAAAAAGGGCATTGTCTGTTATACAAACAAAGTAGAAGCTGAAGACTAAACATATAAATCAAATATATGGAGTAACAATACAAAATGAATGTTAATCATATTTTAAAGGCTCTTCTTATATGATAATCCAGACACAAAAGACAGATTACTCCAGAAATGCATAACTATCTATATAAACTGTCAAAAATAATTGTATGCTAATCATGACAATGACACATTACTAATGTGTTCTATATCATGATGCTAAAAGATGCAGAAAGTGGCTATGTACCATGCAAAAATACAGCTCGTTAAATGAAAGAAAAAAGCAAACAAGAAATCAAAATGCCTTAAGCGAAACATAGAGACAATAAGGAGATCAGCGCTCAAATGCATTTCTATAATATGACCTTAATCTTTATTTCTATAAGATGAGGATAATTCTAATGTATTTCAGCTTACAGCTAAACTCTCAGGAGATCTTTTTTTAAAGCAAAATTTGACAGAACACAGATCGTCTATTATCCCTGATGCAGATAGGAATAGCAGGGGTGCCAATACGGCAGTACTCCTGTCAGGGGCCCTAATCAAAAAGGGGCCCAGTGATATGTTAAAAAAAATAGGAACTAGTAATGGGTGGGGGCCCTATTTGATTTGACTGTATGGGGCCCTGAAACGGTTAATAGATGGCTGATGGCAGCCCTGAGCAATTGTATTCAACTTCACTGGAGAGATAGCTGAACATTAAAGGGAATGTGTAATTAAAAATGACTTATTGTTTAACTCACATTTTTATGTTCAACACATTTTTTGGTTATATATTTTTTTAAAAATTTTCCATATCACTTTCAATACTTTTTAATAATTCTTAAGTCCTGCAGTTTTCACTTTGGCCACTAAGCCTAATAATAGTCTGACACTTATTGTTCTGTACAGAAAGATTCTCCGTTGTCTGCTCATTATCAGCACAAAGAGGGTCAAACCAAAAGGAGACACCAGTGTGAATAGATAACACAGGATCCACCAGTCACAAGAGGAGATAGTCACAGTTCACTCTTTCACCTCCTTGAACAGTGACTTCTTCCTAGGTCACAGAGCATGACTAGAAAACTCTCCTATAGAAGTGAATGGGACCGAGTCAGTCTTAAGTCTCCTATGTGCATGAAGCTACTGTAAAGCATCTCTCTGACTGTTGTTAATGCAGTGCAAACAAGGCCTAGTGGCCAAAGTGAAAACTGCAAGACTCTAGAATTATTAAAAAATATTGAAAGTGATATGAAAAATAAAAAATACATAACATAAAACATAAAAATGGGAAAAATTAAAAAAAAACAATCAAAAATACATAACATAAAAATGGGACTTAAACAAGGATTAATTTTTTGATGACAGATTCCCTTTAAGTTGGTGACTTCTAACAAGCCATTTGTGACCCATGAAACACAAGCCAACAGCCACAGAGGAGACACTTCCAAAAAGAACCTGCCGAGAGTTGCCTGCTAACCAGACAGAGTGAGTGTGAGCAGCCTGATCATGTATGTCAGCTGAGAAGCACAAGGTTTCAGTCATGCTTTGTCTGGCTTCTCCTAAAACCTGTGACCAGCCTATTTTTGCTTGCTTATTGTACACAGTGGAATGTTTTACCAAGATTTCTTTCTTCATAAAACATTGGCATTCTTATTTCTTAGATCACAAGGTGCATTTAACCTCGTTACTTGTGTTATTTCTTCTTGAATGAACAATTTCACTTGAAATACTACCTCAGGCTAAGTTCAAGATCCAGTCATCTGAAGGATTTCCCATGATCATCTACTTGAATATAATTTGCACATGAACTGCTTTATAGCTGCATCATGAATTACAAAATAGTACAGATTCAAGGGCGGAACTACTGCAGTAGCAGCTGCTATGGAGCCCAGGGTGCTGCACTTGGTATCCAGGGTATATGACTTGGATTTCTTTCCCAGTGTCCAGTGCAAGTGCTAATTTCAACTCATTCTGGGTGTTGTGGCGCTTATATGGCTGAAAAGAAGTGACATGTTACTTCTCAAACGTGTGATCATAAAATACGTGGTGTGTGATTGACGCTGCATATATTACATTGCTGTCTACATGAACTGTATTGTGAATTTTTTTTGCCGTATTTCGTCACGCATTTCAACGAAATTACGCCAAAACTATGCGCCAAAAAATGCGCCAAAACACGCCGTGTGAACACCCCTTAAAGGGGTTGTCTCACTACAAGGATTGCTTTTTATGTTAAAGATCTTGCAAAAACAAGTCAAATTGTAATATATGTCCATTAACAGTATCCTACCTATTCCTAGATATCTCCTCTTGTATGGGCTTCATCAGCTCATGAGGTCGGTATAGCTACAGACCTGTTTGATCTCTCCTGATAGACTGCCAGCACTGGTTGCTATAGCTATAGACCGAGTGTCCTCAGCATCTCATCACTGCACGCCAGTAGAAGCCAGTAAACACTGAATTCAAAAATTAAACCGAGAGAAGAGGTAAGATGAATCGATGTAGTGAGAAAACCCCTTTAAGAACTGGGACATAGTTGGAAACTATAGGAGGGTAGAGAACAATGGTTGTCCTGGAACCAATTACTATTGTATGTTAAGTGACCACTATACAGTACACACACTCTCCTGTACTCCTGCTCCCCTTTCCCATGGCTGGGTCCTGATGAAGGCCTGCTATGGTCGAAACATTGGAACATGGGAATATTCTTACTAATCTTTATGCGCAATTTGTACATTTGAATGAAAAGTTGATTTTGATACACTTGTCAATTCAATGCATTTTTCTTCAACTGCATAAAGAGTGCCGTGGATCTTCTATGTTTTACAGTACATACAAGGAAAGTGTACTGCTGAGGTTTTGTACCTAAGCCTATCATATTTTATAATTTTTTAAAAATTTTGTTTATTTTTTGTTGGGATATATTGCTTTGGGTTTGTGCTGCTGACAAAAACCACAAATACCAGTATAAACCCTAGGAAAAATATTTTTTTTATGATATATTAAAAATACAAGTAGAAAACTAAACCTAAAGCAAACCCTATACTTAACCCCTACAAAAACTATCGCTACCTACAAGAAATGGGGAGAACCCCCCCGAAAAGGGGGTGCCCCACAGGAAACTCATCAATCCTACAAAAAAAAAACTTGAAAGTGCCCTCCCAAAATTAACAACAAAAACATAAAACCCCAAACAAACCCCCATAAAAAATTAATACAGCTACCGGGGAGTAATAGTAGACTAAAGCAACCCTAATAACAAAAAAAGGGGCGCCAAAAAACAAAAAACCAAACCGTTTTCACCCCCCCTTAAAAGATATAGAGGCTCATCAGGGAACAAATAAGGCAAAAAAGGGAAGTAGAAAATTACATAAACTAGAAAGGACACATAAAACAGGTATACACAAATGATAAGTAAACCTTAAGTCTCTTGATAAGTGAACCAATGATAGATATTCATTATATGGCCCCAAAAAAATTAAAGGAACCCCCAATCGCACACCCTTTGTCCGGACCCATGTAGAAAAGGAGTTTAAAACCCGCCGGCGGTCCGGCCCCCGGGCCCCCGGTCACTCACCCCTCCCAGTCCCCACCCCCCGGGCCGGGGACGGGCGTCCCCCGGGCGAGCCAGCCCCGGCATGCGCTGCGCTACTACAAACCGGCTCCCATCCAGCTTCCTCCTTTCACCCATGCGTTATCTCTGCTCTGCCTCCCTTTTCCCCCCCCCGGCCAAAAGGGGGCCCGCGGCGAGCAGTTTCCTATTTTAAAGGGATAGCCCCTAATGGTGCTCCCCCTTTCACCTAGGGCCCTTTAGCTTGGCTTATGGGTATACCCCTTTCCCTGCCGTCGGGCCCAATTGTTGTGTCCCTACTTAGCAACGTTTGTTGCGTTGCTGGTGTTCCTCTGACCAGTTCCCGATTCTAATTTTTTGCTTCTTTTCAGAGTCCTAGCCCTACTCCTGTTCTGCCTACCTACGGGTAACGTCTAAGCCCAGTCCTGCCTATTCAATAACCACACTCTGGTGTCTCCTCGTGCCTACTCACCATTCCTTAGCATGTACAGCTGGTCCTGGCGGGGTAGCGACCTGGGGATTCTGGCATCAAAGCCCGTCCCTGCCTTGTGGGGGCTCCGTGAAAAATAGAAAAAGGGGCTCTAAACTAAGCAAAACGTCCAGCTCCCCGAACCTAGGCTCGACCAATCTCTAGCTAACCATGGATCCATCCCGCTCTCTGGCGGTCCTGACAGTAGGCTTTGTGCTGCTGATCTTTAAAGACCCTAAAATGCCAGACAGACAATGACAGACAATGCCAGTGTTATAATTTAGGGTTCAGGTCTGGGGTATGAATTTGTTTTGGGGTTCAGTCTATGAATTAGTGTCCAGCTCTTTGTTATAACACTCCTAAACCTGTAAGGGTAAGGGCACACATAGTGGTCTACTTGTATGTTATGTTTAACACACAGAAGCTGAACAGAGATAACTCTGATCCCTGTCATTTAACCCATAAGGGTGCGTTCCGATCGGCATTTTGTCTTTTTTTGGCACGTAGAGGGGGGGCTTTTGTCCGCAGCTTGCAGATTCAAGCTATCCCCCATAGAACCCACATGTTCATGTTCTGCCTGAAAACCGGTCAGAAGAATGAACATGTTCTAAGTTTGTAGGAACACCAACACTGTCAAAAACCTTCCAATGGCTAAATTGGGTCGTACGTGGGAATCGGGTTCCTGCTACTGAGATTAAATAGGGCCTCTCCTCCTCCCCTTCCGCTTGGTCCGCGCGGCACTCTGGGTTCCAGGACTTGAACAATCCGTCACGGGTTTCTTTAGGGTCACCCTTCTCTCCCCCCCCCCCCTTTTTTTTTTTTCTCTCTCTTCTTCTTTCTCTTCTTACCCAGGTTAATTGTTAGGTTATAGACAGCTTTCCTCTGGACCTCTATGGCAACAATGTTGATTTTGGTCACATTCTAGGCAAACCTTCCTTCCTTTTTTTTTCTTTATTCTTTCAAGTGTTCTTTTAATAATGATAAATGATTTGTGCAGACCATGTCCCAGATAGTGGCTTTCCATTGATATCCGTTCCATCAAGGGAATCACCTTGCCCTTCCTTGGAGCCCCATGGTGGTTTTGCATACTGGCTCTTATTGGGGTACATCTACTGTCCCCCAGTTTAGCTCACTGTAGATGGCCACCAAGGTGTCCTTGGAGGACTGGTGTCGCACTAATTTACAAAGTCCTTTTCTCTTGTGCTTTACTGATAATTGCTTATTACTATTGACCAGGTACTTGCTGGTCGCTGTTCATTAATGTTTGTACTATTTTACCATTTTCTATTTTAATATGTTATTTTTATTGTTTAAAACAAAACGTTAATAAAAAAAAATAAAGTCAGATGGAAAATCTGTGCAATGTGAACTACTGCACAGATTTTCTATTTAAATCAATGTAAAAGGATGACAGACAGTTTACAGATGGTTTTCAATTCCGAAAACCATCTGTAAAACCGACTGAAAAACCTGCCGTTGGGACAAGCCCTTAGATGTCGTTGTCAAGGCTTGTACTTCTGCCTTATACAACGCCTAGTATGGCAGGACAAATCCATGTCTTATCTGTCTAGTACAAAGGAAGCAGCTTGCAAAAAAAACATGTAGTAACAATGAATCTAAAGCACTTCTCATTCAGGGTGAGATTAGAAAGCTCATTGATAAGTCTAGGTTACTTCCTAGAAACATACATCTAATTCATGACATTTCTGGCAGGAACCTTCAGGTCAGCCAGCCAGAGAGTCTGAAGGTTAGGTAATAATATTCTCGGTTAATCAATATCCATCCTGCATGAATTTTTACACACAGAAATATCGTACTCTCAAAATTCGAAACTACAATTTTTAAGTTCTACAACAGTCAAGTATTTTGGAATCAGGAGGGAAATCTGGTTTGTTAATACATTTTTGTATTAAAGCAAATTTCCACCTAAAAATGCACATACAATCTTCACACTGATTTTATATAGCAAAGCAACCAGTCTAGCAAAAGAAAAAACACATCAATTTCAGTACATAGTACACACAATTACATAAAGGGACATACGAAATAATAGGACCCATAACAAAAATCTGCAAAGACCACCAATATCACAGAACATAGTTTATAAATGCTATGACCAGAATTACCAAGGTCAATGTTTCAATTACCATAGCAGTATTGGAACTGGACCTCCACTGATTGGCAAAGAGTTGCCTTCTATGATGAGTCACATTTCTGATCAATTAGGCCTCGTTCACACGGCTTATTTGGGCACGGATTACTCCGCGCCGGATTTGCGCTGCAGTACGGCGCCAATCCGTCGGAGTCATTACGGTAATCCACTGCTCTCATGGAGAACAGTGGATTCCGTCGCTCCTCCCCGCTCGGCGAATCCGCCGGGCGGGGAGAAAGTGACATGCACATTATCCAGGCGCAATACGCGCCGTGGATAATGGAAGTCAATGGGGCCGGGAGCGGCGCCCTCCGCCGCGCTCGGGCCCCGCCCCTGTCCCGCCCCTTATTCACGGCGGATTTGTGAGCTCAATACGGCTCACAAATCCGTTGGGAATAAGCCGTGTGAACACGGCCTTAAACGGATGGCTGTTGGCACATCAGGGATGCATAGAAGAACAAACACCCTGCAACCATTGCTGGAAGAACAGAAGCTAGCAGTGACAGCATTATAGTCTAGGGATTTCCTAGGCTTGAACCCAATTGAGCATTTTCGGGACAAACTTCTTGTGTTCACTCTATACATCCTTCCACATGCACCCTCCAGCAGCTGTGGGATGTACTGCAGTCAGCATGGCTCCAGATACCTGTGACAACCTACCAGGACTTCATTGAGTCATTCCCAGCCTGTGCTGCATATGTTACTTGTTCTGGATATTAGCTGGTGTTCATAATAAAGTGACTCAACTGTGTAGTTGGCAACGGAATAGTGGTGCAATGTTTGATCCATACTTGTATTGCAATGAAGTAATGTCCGTATGTGAATCTACTTGCAAGTTCAAAATATTTGTTTTCCTGTGTGAAGTTGTATTCATTTTGTCTGCCATAAGAGAATTACATAATGATGTGGGTAAGCAGGAAAATGTTTAAAGCTATTGTGATCACACTTGCTAAGATTCTGCGGTAGGCTTATTTTAAAGAGACTAGAGCAGCTTCAAGACACTTGGTCATTTAGTGGGTGAAGTCGGTGGGTGAAATGCTACATACAACGGACCTCATGTCTGAACACCATGCTGATAAAAGCAGAAATGTTGGCCCTAAAATCTCTACAATCTACTCTGAAAAAGAAAGCCAGTTACTATGAGCCCTTTTCCTTACAACGAGGCTCATTCCATACACGGTTAGGGCGCCTGTACACACTGTGGCCATGAGTCCTAAGTTTAGGTGCAATGTGTTAAATAGTGGTAATGCATCGCTCATCCACAATGTGTACGGGCTCCTATATTGAGCTCTATTGACCAGAGGCTAGCATCAGGCGGGGGCTTCTTAGTAGGTGCAAAATACTTTAGCTATATTTATGTAACAGATGCCCTCACTGAATGGAGTACATGCAATGATCATTTAATGCTCATTCAAACCATTAGGCCATGTTCACATGATGGAGTTTTCTTCTGGAAATTGGAGGCATACTCAGATTTCTGCTGTGGATTTTGTAGTACAAATTGCATTGTGGTTTTGGATGCAGTCTAGTTTCATTCGAGGAGGCTAATTTGTGTCTTGGCTACCCAATGAGCACCATGTTAATTATACTACGTCAATACCTGCTGTGGCAGTGACCACTGGTAGTCGCAGGTTTCTGCCACTAGAGGGTGTGCAGCTGGAAACGCCATCAAGGATACCTGGCCTCAGTGGGATAGGAGCCAGCCATATGAGTTGACAGCCGCAGTAAGCGTTTGGCAACAGAGTATCAGTGTGGCTTTTCAGCCGCTCCTTCTTCGGCTCTTATTGGGAGTAGACAATGTGTTGGATCGGGGTCTACTCGCCATGTTCCAGGCCAGGTCTTGGACACATCTCTGGAGGCATATAAAAGCCTGGGACTACAGGTGTGCAGGGGGCGTGGTCTGCTAGCTGGCAGTGCAGCAGAGGAGCTGGAAAGAGGCTCTTGCACCCCAAAGGCTTGAGAGAAGCTGGAACCAGTGAGTACTGGTAATTTGTGTGTGGTGCATTGGTGATAGGCCATGACCACACGTTAGAGAGGGACATCATATGTTCAGGTAGTGGCTAGACAGCCTGAGGATTTATTTTGTGGTGTTATGTTTCTGTATGTTGTTTTCCCATGCCTCAATAAAGCTGGCTGAGGCCAGTTGAAGACAGAAGCCTGTGTCAGTGTGCCTATACCGTTTATGAAAGACGGCGATCGGAGAGCTAAGTACCCCCAGGACGGTTCAATCAAAATGGCTTCCAGACGCAAGTGAGGCGTCACATTGCGTTATTATATCCGGTTTTCTTTTCCATCATAGGAAGAGAAAAATGAGAATAATGGCAGTACCGGTTATATTACTGACAACAATGGCGCCCAACATACCCCATCTACTATAATGGGGTCTGATGGGTCTCCATTAGGGTGTCCACCATATGAATGGAAGAAAGAGTGCAGCATGCTTCACTACTTTTCTGTAATTTTTCACAAAATCTACGATGGAGGCTCCAGTAAAACACCTGATGCAGTTGTGAACCAGGTCTCAGTGACAAGTCATTGATCTTTTTCCTGAACTGAATGTTTACTAAACGTGTTTGAAAGATTCAAGTAGTTTTCAGGAATACAGGCAGATTATGTGTCAAAATCCACATTAACTTCTGCAGCATGAATATGGCCGCAGTTTGCAAATGACATTACTACCTGAAACCAGTACTGTCTACCCAATGTTCTCCCGTAACACTCACAGCAGGCTGGGAATTGTACTTCTGCAACAGCTCTAACCCACAAGATGCTCAACCGCTGGGTAAGGGGACTATTATAAAACCCTTTTACGAAAATATTTCAAAACATGATTCTGATGCATATTTGCAGTACCAGTGGCAGAATACCGGCTGTGCCGCTCACAATTGGAGGTCTTTTTATCAATACTAATACAAATGGCCTTAATATGCCTAGCCACCAGTCAACCATTTTTCAAAATCTGTTTAAAAGCTCTAAGCTCCAATGGGCTGTGATAGGCAACCAGGTCAGTATTGGCCTCTGGTGCCAAGCATGTGCCAATCAACTGATCAGACTGGATTTGCCTCAGTTTAAAATGAAGTCTTCATGAGATAAAACCAAATACAGTTTAGATATGATTGCACAACCCCTCTAATTCAAGGCAAAAATCTAGAATTGCTTTAAGCAAAATGTGCTGCTGAAAACAATTAAGGAAGTCCTTTTTAAAGGCCTGAAAGGCAACTTTCCAAAGATTTTCTTTGTAATATTTTCAGCAAACTGGTTTCAGAATGGCTTGTATTTTTAGCGCTTTGCCCAATACTGTGCAATGACGCTGTCTGAATATTAAACCATAAAAAATTCACAATTTTGCAGAACTTATTTATTTTTACATTAATTCAGCTTAAGAGAACTACTGAAATCTAAAATGATATATTCCACCAAGCTTTCACTGTGGACAATGAGCGGTCTTCAGGCAAGTATAATTTACTCTGTCTACATTAAAGGAGAATTTTATCCCTATTGATTAGCTTTAAACTTTTAGGTAAAGGTTAAAAAAAATTATCACCAAATGTATTGCTCTTCTGATTTTGCTTTATTTAGAGCAGCTCTTATCTCCTGCTTGTTTACAGAAGGCTTCCAAAGCTGTCGATCACCTCTCTTTGCATTAGGAGCAGTGGCATGGATGGTGACATCACTCCTTGCTGTGTCTTATCAGCAGAAAAAGAGCTTTTTTTTAGGTTTCTTATTGACAAAACTTTAACCCTTTAATGTGAAGCCGCCTTCTGCCCTGCTGTTAAGACCCCTCCATCCCCAATGTCCCTCTAACAGGCTCAATTAAGAATAACAGAGCTAATATATCTGCCCATAGTCTGAACAGGAAGTGGGAGCCTGAAGCTGGCTGTAAAGAGCAGGCTCTGTGAGACCATGTAATGGGAAAACCCTTTTAAAGCTACATTCACATTGTGTATTACACTGCGTAATACGCAGTAGAAATCAGATCTTTGCTGTGCTTTAGGACATGGATTAACCCCATTTAGTGAGGGTTAAGCAAAAAAAATTTCACTGAATGGGACCAGCGCTTCCAGGTAAAAAGAGTGCAAAAATTTATTGAGTGCTTACATAACCACACACATATAGGTACAAAAATAAATGGTTAAAATCCAACGCGTTTCTGGTGCTGCATCGCACCCTTGTTCACGGCAACATTACTTTGCCTGACAGGTGTACTTAAATAGTAAAGTAGGAGGTACAAGTAAGTTACATCATTTCCTGTTCAGACATTTAAGACATACATCTAAAATACATCTAAAACATATATTAGCTTCCTGTAGTAGAGAAATAATCATAAATAGTGCAGAAAAATCTAGCTTGGCTGTGTCTAGATTAATATATATACGCCAGGTCATTCCTGAAGTTTAGACCGGACGGCGTCCGTGTGTCTAACTTATATATCCAATGCGCTTCGCGCATGCGTACAGCACGCTCCCAGTCGCCGCCACTTTTGGGCTATACACTTTTTCCAATGCATAACAGTGGAAGCCATCTAATGAACCATTATGTTCTTCTATGAAATGTTTCGTGACTCCCGAATGGTGAGTGTGACCTTTTGCTATGTGTGCTATATGTTCAGACACACGTGTTTTGAATTTTCGAATCGTACTACCATTGTATTTTTTAGTGCAGGTAGTACGTCCGGTGCAAAGATGATAGATCTACATTTGTTCAATTACCATAATAGTTGTTTCTATAATTTAAATATGTAATTCCTATAAAAATTGCCGAGATATGCCTTGGAAGGTCGATGGTAAAAAAAAAAAAAAAAAAAATCATAATGAAAATACAGAACAGATAAAAAACCAAAAATGAGTATGAATGGATAAAAAGATTATCATAATCCAACATTTCAATTTAATCTTTACCAGTTTTCAAACTCCTAGTATTATTAAAACCATTCAAAGCTTGTGCTGTACATTATGAGTGATAGGACCATGCGCACCATGTAATTCATGCTAAAAGCCCATCATTACAGTAATAGATTTTCAACAAAATATTTAATGTACAAAATGCCATGAAGAAATTAAATTTAAAAAAGGCGGACTAGAATGAACATTGCACTAGTAACTGTAAGGCTATCTCTCCACTGCACAGGATTACGATCGTATCTTTGGCGATTTTAGTTTTTTAAAGGCGCCGAAGATACGATCATTCCTGCAGCACCATAGACGGCAAAAGAAATGACGAGCTGTAGTCTCCACAGCTCGTCTTTTCTCCGCTCGTCTTCTGGCGCCAGCGTATTATACAACATGTTGTATAATACACTGACACTTTTAGTTTTCTTGCCGTCTTCCCATACAATACAAATGTATGGGTGACGGGAAAAAAACGAGAAGCGACGGCGGTTGTTGTACAAAGTGTGACAAAAACCGCAGTCCTGCATCGGAAAAAATGGCTGCTTTCGGCCGTTTTTTGTCCGATGCAGTGGAGACATAGTCTAACATTTAAAGGGGTCTTCCAATATTTTACAATGATTGCTCATTAACCCTCATAACCACCTCCTTGTATGAAAAAGCAAACAGCAGCTCCATGGTCGTCCATTCATTTTTAAAGGGTGCCATGTAAAACTTAAAGGAGTATTCCCTTCACAATAATTAGCTTTAAACATGTAAGCAAAGGTAGAGACTTTTACAAATCCATTGCTGCTCTGATTCTGCTTCACGTAAAGTAGTTCTTATCTTCTGCTTGTTTACAGAAGGTTTCCTAGGCTGCTGATCACCTCTCTCTGCTCTAGCAATGGTGGGGATGGTGATATCACTCCCTGCTGTGTCTTATCAGCAGCACAGGTGCTCGTTTCTCTAGGTTATTAACAATCTTTAACTATTTACAGCTCTATAGCTTTGTGCCCTGTTATTACAACGCCTTAATCAGCAATGTCCCTCTAACAGTCTGAGCTAGGAACAGAATATATTAGTGAAAATAATATATATGGTGTATATTAGTCTATTTCATGAGCCTAAACACCTACAACCAGCCGATCCAAACAAAATCACACCAATCAAAGGGAGTATAAACACTATAAACACCAACAACAACCCTTAATGGTACACTCGGTCACATTGGGTTAAGTACAGTTTTTTCATACTGATATATATTATATATACTTGATTTTATCCCAGTTTATAATTATATATTATTTATGTCCATGTACCTTGTTGTTTTTGGAGGGTGTCAGTTGTTTTTCTGTTGGGTGTGTATGTATTTGATAGTTATACGTTATGACATTTTTTGTTCTTCATTTTGCATATTTAATAACATTTTTTTTACCATTTAGGGTTGTTGGTGTTTATTTCACGAGTTTATCTGTAGTAATACTCCGGAGGATACTTTTTATTGTTGGAATTCACCAATTTACAGTGATTTTTCATTGGAATTTTAGCTTTGACAGCCATTAACAAAAAATAAAAGTAAAAGTTTTATGTGTGTGTTAGTAAAGTGGTAAAATGGGTATTTTTGTTTATTACCTTTAGATAATTTGTGGTTATGAATGAATTCAACCTGCCACCCACAGGGACCTTCAGTTGAATTTTTCTAAAGGCCACAGAATACACTGACAACCCCGTTACTTTCTTTGTAAGAGTCAAGGCTTTTTCTTATTGGAATATGTTGGTTGAATTAGCCCTTAACCATAACTGCCCTTTAATATAGGGGTACGATTATGACAATGAATGAAACTTTTAATTCTAAGACTTAGGCAAACCAACTAGCATGGGCATTCTACTTATCGTGAGGAAACGATGACATATACATGAATTGTTTAGTTTAATGAAAGACTGTATAATGATAATTATAGGGAATGCTAATTAGATGTGGAATAAGACTTCCTGCCCATTAGAATAAAGGCTTGTTGTAGCGCCAGCACTTGTCTGTTCTCTATATTTTCACTGCTGTGATTCTAGTCAAATTTCCCCTGTCATTCAGCATTTTGGAAATGAAACCTATAGGAGGTTACAACGAAATAAACTGCTACTAAGCAGGTCATTACGGTAAAGGCCATATTTGCTCAAAAGAAATGCGATCAGTGGTAGCTCTGGATTGCTTTTATTGGATAATTGGTACAAATTACCTCAGAAGTATGTAAAGTAAAACACAGCGTTGTTTGGATTTCTTACTTTGGAATATGAAAGAACCGTTTATCTAGATTTTAGTTAGGAAAACTAGAGATTGCCTACTTTGATTAAAAAAAAATTCTAGAAAAATAATTACCGGTGCTACACGTAAATTCATTGTAATACTATCTCATATTTATTACATGAAACCAGGCGCATTAATAGAGGACTCACTTTCACCAGTCATTATCCTAAAGTCTAGAAAGGATCGCTATGCACATCAACAAGCATCTGTTCTTTTATAGCAGGAGAATATAATGCTTATCTCTCCTCGGCCTGGGATTCCCAGACCACATTCCCTGTTTATGTATGCAGAGTCTGACTTCTAGGTATAAAAATTCAAGATGAGCCATCCCTAAGTGACGGCTAAGATAATGAGTCTTCATTTTTCTCTGTAGGCCTGTGAGCATTTGTAGTAAAAAAAAAAAAATGTGCAGATCTGACTATAACCACCGCCCTATCTCAACAGTTAAAAGGTGCAGTCACTTATGGTTCTCCTAAGCTAATACAGTGGTTCCTCCAGTTACAATGGCCTCAGGATACAATATTTTCTCCATACAACGGCCTTTCCTGCGATATTGCATCCTGTAAATGCACACACCATACAATGTAAAATACACTGCTGATCTGCGATACATGTGATTGATTGATTGAAGAACCAACCAATCATCATGAACATTTTACTTGTAAAACATCTGTATTGGTGAAGTGCATGCAGTGATTAGTGGTGTACTAGGGCCTCTCTACAGTGCAGTGCGGTACTACAGTGGGGAAAATAAGTATTTGATACACTGCCGATTTTACAAGTTTTCCCATCTACAAAGAATAGAGAATAGAATAGAGAAACCTGCAAAATTGCCAGTGTATTAAATACCTATTTTCCCAACTGTACTTGTTGTACAAATGTGCCAGGATGAGTGGTTCCTTTCATTTTCTGTCAATAAAGAAAGTGATTTCCAGCTTCTAGCAGCTCTTTCTGACTGTTATACATAAGCACATGCTTTATCTGTATTAGTTAGCAGCTTCTTTTAAATCCATATTTTATTATTTTAGATTACTATTTTGGGGCTTTGAAAAATTTCCTCTACAGTTCCGTTCATCCACATTTTTCCTCACCCTTAGTTGGACATGATGACCACTGGTTCCATGACCAAAGCTATGTAACGTCAAGCTGTTAGTGTACCTAAATGAAGCCTAATGGAGTCTGGGTACCACTATGCCACCTTACAACATAATCCCAGGGTTAGGACCGCTGTAATATTTCCTTGTGAAGGTCTCTTCATGGCGGTTGTCAATTAATTCTGCTACCATTGGGTCTCAGACAAAAGCTTATTACTTAAGAGGACAGGCCTCCATTCCAGCCACCAATGCTGTATTACTGTGCACCATGATCGCCTTTAAAAGAGGTGGCGTGAGGTGAACATAATGGGGCACATTTATCAATAGTGTCTAACTCTTAGACAGTTTTAAGTTAGACTACATGGTCCTACAATGCGCCACTTTTATCATAGTGTTGATAAATCTGCCGCAGGTTAGAACTGACTAGTCTAAGTTTGTACCATCTTTAAGTTGGCTTACTTTTACACCACAAACTGCGACAAAATTATGGCACATTTTCGTCGCATTTTAAGCCACACTCCTTTCCAACGAAACCCCACCCCCTTTGTCGAGGCCATGTCCTTTGTCAGACAAGATGCAGAAACGTCTGAAACGGTCTAAAACACATAGTAAATGTGGTGTAAAGCTTGTAAGACATTATTTTTAGCGCAAATTGTGCCAGAATTCCAGCACCACTGCCTTGATAAATGTGCCCCAATATCTGTACCTGGCTGTTTGGCACTTCACCTAATGTCGTGCAAACACCATGGCTGGTGAGGACATTCAATTTCACTTGAAGAACAGATCTCTGAGGTGCTACAATCTGGCTTTATTGTCCCATCCATATGCTGTAGATTTGGGATAAGTGCTTGACATTTTTTCTATTTGCAGATCTTGGTAACACCTTCTACTTTGATTTGCATAACCTTCCTCTGGTCTTTCTAGGTGATGCAGTTTAAATTGAGTTGTCACTGGCAATAAACGTTCCTCAACATTTGAATGTCAGCTATATATACAAGTAGTGTTAACTCTGGTTCCAAATGACACAAGACTAGAACTTTCTAGGTACTCATAATGCTATGATAATATGGGGTATCATTACTTTCAGATAAAACAATCCAGTGCCTGAAACCAATCATATTATGATCTATAATACGTGGTGCCAACTTTTACAAATTTCATGTTTGGTGCCAAGTTGTACGGAGATAACCCCTGTTCAACTTTTCCCTTTTCCCCCGGCCAGAAGAAACTGCCTGGAAAAAAGTAACCCGCCTATACAAGAATGTTGTATAAAATTGTGCAATGCAGTGTTTGTTCCACTTTGTCATTAGTGCCATGTTTTTTGTGCAAACAGCAGATGACGAACAGACATTTTGTAAGATGTGTGTATTCTGTGCTCCATTTATGCACACCTCCCAAAGGTAAATTTGGGGGGGACTTGACGAACAGGGGGTGTGGCCCGCGTCCCGGAAAGGGTTTAAAGTCCGAATCTCCCAAAAAGCCTGCAGGGTGTTTGGCCACCCCCCACTGCCTCCGACTGCCACAAACCACACTTCAACCTCCTCTTCACAGCATAGTTGGGTTGAGCGGGAGGTTCTTTTTGATCCCCAAGCCCCCAGTGTGTTGTGGTCCGCGTTCAGTCGTTGTGGAGAGATGGCCCAGGCTGTTTTGTGAATCGTTTGCTCAAAGTAAGTGCTAAAGCTTCCCCCTCCCCCAGTCCTAGCCCCCCCGTCCCCAAAAACGGCCCCCCCCGCCCCTAACCTCCCCCCCCCCCGCCCCCCATAAGGGCCCCCTACCCCCCTCTGTCCCCAAACCCTAGCCCCCCCGTTCCCCCCAAAAACCCCCCCCACCTTCCTCCCCCTTAACCCCCCGTCCCCAAACGGCCCCCCCCCCTGCCCCCTAATTAGCCCCCTGCCCCCCAAAACCCCCCCCCTTTCCTCCCCTTTAACCCAGCCCCCCTCCCAAAACGGCCCCCCCCCCCTGCCCTAACTTACCCCCCCCCTGTTCCCCAAAAGGGCCCACCCCCTCTTTCCCCCTGCCCCCTAACCTAGCCCCCGTTCCCCAAAACCTGGCCCCACCCCCCCAAAAAATGGTCCCCCCTCCCCCTTTCCCTCAAAACTCGCCCCCTTGTCCCCAAATGGCCCACCCCCCTTCCTCCCCTCTAACTCGCCCTCCCTTATCCCCAAAACGGCCCCCCCCTCTCTGGCCCTTATCAGCTGCCCCTGTCCCTAAAATGGCTCCCCTCCCCCGGGCCCAACAACTCGGCCCCCCCCCCCTAAATTCTCCATCCCTCCCTGCCCCCCGAAAACCCCCCTCTTCTCTTCTAAAACCCTTTCCAAACACCCCCCCTTTCCCAAACTCCCCCACCCACCACATGTTTCCCTCCCTTTCCCGGGGCCTTCCCAGCTTTCCCTCTGGGAGGGGCTTTTCCAGGAAAGCTAAATGGACCCATCCCCACAGCGGCCCCCCATTTTTTTTGGATGCCTGCTGTAAACCCATGAGCCGCTTTCCCAGTGCTGATTTTCTATCCAGTTTTTGGGAAAGCTGGGGGACATCCCTCACCCCAGGCACCCAGGAAAGCTAAGGTTGTTTTGGGGGGGAGGTGCCATTCAGCTTTCTGGAGTGGACACTGCTGTTTGGTGTCACCAAGCTTTCCCTTTTATGGATAGATTATTAGCAGCGGGAAAGGTGGGTGACACTATCCTCCCCCAGCGGGCACCCAGCTTTCCTGGGGCTGCTTTTTGGTGTCACCCGTTTTCCCTATTTGGATAGATTATTCAGAAGCTGGGAAGCGGGTTCACTCATCCTCCACGCGGGCACCCGTTTTCCGGGGACGCGCTTTTTGGATGTACCTAGCTTTCTGTGCACTGAATAGACTATTCGCACCCCAGAAAGCTGGTGACGGGTTAAGAGGGTCCGGGAAAGCTGGGTGTGTCCCTTTTGTAGGGTTGTTGCTTTTTTTACGGGTTTCCCCCTTTGGATATTTGGTTCGGTGGACTACGTGGACGGCTTTAATTTTTTCTTTAAAAAAAAGGAAACGGGGCCGGTGTCGGGGAGGTTTTTTTAAAAAAAAGTGTTTTTTCGTTTCTGTGTGTTTTTTTCCGGTGATTCCCAGTGATATAGTGGCGGTATCGGGGGGGGGGATGGACCTCTCCTTACTTCCCCGGGGCTTGGTGTCAGCCAGGGGGTTTTTTTCCCAAAAGGTGACCTAACCCCGGTCATTTCCCCAGTACCAAACGCACCGGGGGTACTGGGAAGACCCGGTAACCTCAGCGCGGACCTCTAATTGGGGTCCGTTCTGGAGCCTGCAGGTGGTTTTTTTTAGAAATGGGAAGTTACCAAACAATGGTTCTTCCATTCTGATGTATAGGTGCTGTTCGTTTTACCCTGGCTGGTTATGGAAATTGGGGGGGGACCTAGTCTTTTTTTTTTGAAAAATGTATTTTTTTTAGTGAGAATTGCCATGGGACCACTGTAATATGAAGAGGTGCCCATTTTAGGTTTCAATAAATAAATTATTTTTTTATAAAAATAAAACAACGTGGGGTTCCCCCCCAAATTTTCCAAAACAGCCAGGGTAAAACCAACAGCGCAGCCCCAAATATATCAGAATGGGAAGGGCCATAATACTGGTCCCTTCCCATTTAAGAATACGTCTGGGTGTCCAGAAACGGACCCTAATTAGAGGGGCGTTCTCTTGGTATGGCTCTTCCGGTACCCCTGGTGGTTGGGTTTGAGGTAAAGTGCCGGGGTTTGTGTCGGCCCCTTTGGGTGACAAAAACTGCCGCAGGTGACACCCAAACCCCGGGAATAGTAAAAAGGGCATCTGACGACACCTCCATTACTATACTGGAAAAAATGGAAAAAAAATAACACAGAAAAAAAATAAAAAAAACACTTTTTTTAAATAAACCCGACCCGGCCCCGGGACAATGTTGTTTAGAAAATAGATGCTACGCTGGTCCGACATAGTCTAACAAAAAACCCTTAGTATTATATCCCTCCCCCCGCACCCTGAAAAGGGCATGGCTTGGTAAACTCTGGGGGTGCAGGGGAAAGGAGAACAGGCCCGAGCGCACCCCAAAACTCCGGGGGGGGTGGTCTTCTGTCTCCCCCCCCGGAGATTTGCTGAAGCTTGGCCTTACCTCCTCTTTTCCCCCTGGGCCTATTAACACAAAAATTTCAACCTCACCTGACATCTTTAAAAACCCCGCATGCCTGTTCCCCTACCTCCGTACTCCCCTATCACCCGATGGGGAGTTTTACAGAGGTGGGAATTTGGGAGGAAGGTGTTGGAAGTGAAAGTTTTAAAATTTTTGTGTGGTTAAATTTGCAGGGAAAGGGCCGGGAGAAAATATCATGGTGATCTGGGAAAGGAAAGTAGAAAGGAACGACCCAACAGAGGACTCACTTTTGAGTCACTAAATTTTTATTGTATTCACATTATATGTTGAGAGCCCCGTGTCAACGGTATCCCCCATATGGTCCTGTATGGTGGTATATAAAAGTCTGCAGGCTGTGAAAATGTTTTACCCCCCTAGGTCACGTCTGGAGGAAAGTTGTTTGGGTGTAATGGTTTATATTTAGGATCAGTATGGGTGTGTTTTTCATTCGTTAGTGGTGGTGATATGTGGTCATGGTTTTGTGTTTATTCGTTACTATTGGTGGTGTTATGTGGTCATGGTGCTGTGGTGTTATTCAGTTGCTATGTGGTGGTGTTATGTGGTCATGGTGTTATGGTATTATTCAGTCAGTATGTGGTGGTGATGGTGTCAGTGTGGCAGAATTATTTGATCTCTGTATAGCGGTATCATTGATAATACTAGTCGGGGTGTGGTCAGTAATAGTACGGGGATATTTGCTCCTTGTATATTGGTATTATGTGGTCACTGTATGACAATTATATAGTGGTATCATCCACAGAACATTGTCTTACAGCTATTTGCATGGATTTCTGTGTATAAAATACATTACTTTATATAATTACATATTTACAGACCCTAGTGGCGCCGCTGTTGTGTTGGCGCTGGTCTTCTGGAGGGGCATGATTTAGTTTGGTGGGGTGTGGTTAGAGGCGTGTCCTGGTATGATGTAATTTGTTTGGGTGGGGCCAGAGGCATGGCTAATGTGTCACTATTTGCAATCTCTAAATGTTGGGAGGTGTGTTTATGGTCTATAAGACTGATGGAGAAAGCCAAGTGCAGTTAGCTATCTCTAATGACAGCTGTTGACAGGTGGTCAGAACTTTAAAAGGGTTTTTCCTTTTTAGCTGCTTATTAGTTACTGGGATATTCTTAAAAACAAATGAGCAAAAAAAAAAAAAAAAAAAAAAAAACTTACTTTGAAAACCCGCTTGTTCCAACTACTTCAATCGATCACATGAGCTTGCAGCATATCACAGGCCCCAGCTCTCACACACGGTGTATCCAGCAAGAGATCGATGTGGCCTGTGATTGGCTGTATGGTCATGTGAATAATGTGCGGTGACGTCCTTGGCCGGGATCACAGGGACTGGTTGCAGGACTGGGACAAGCTGGTCTACAAAGTTTTCTTTTTTTATTTTTAATTATTTCCTAACAAATAATGATTCGTTATTACTAAAGAAGGACCACTGCTTTTATAGGTTAAGAGGCAAAAGAATATTATTGATTAACACTAATTTTATTAGAACTATTGAAGGAATCAGCCCAACCTTCACTTAATCAGGCTGCGTAGTCTCTGTGGGAAAAAATAGAGGCTTATGTTTCCTTCACTCCAAAAGTGTGTACAGCTAGTGACCAATGGTCCACTATATGAACATCCTGGTTGCCGTGTTCTCCAAGGGAATAAATAGGCAACAAAGATATTTTATTGAGTGCCGTGCCATTGTTTGCTTTTTTATCCAAATTAAATTTGACTTTTGCTTTTCCATGGCCAGTGGACTGGGATATACCCTTACTAGTGTAGAAGTAAACAGAGAAAAGGCAAAGAAGCTTCTGGTATGGTTTGATAGTGTGAGATCTCTCTGGCTGGTGATACAACTGGTGAAATAAGTATTGAACTTGTCACCAATTTTATAAGTAAATATATTTCTAAAGGTGCTATTGACCTGAAATTCTCAATAGATGTTGATGACAACCCATCCAATTCACGCAGGCAAAGAAATCAAACCATGGATATCCATAAATTTACTATATATAATAAATGAGAGATGACAAAGGAATACAATTATTGGACACATGAAAAAAAGAGAGATGTAAAAAGCCTTGGAAAGTCAAGACACCAGCTGAATCTTTCAATAATTATAAAGCACGCCTGCCACTTAGTGAAAAATAATATCAGTTGGCTCAACTGATGACCTACAAAAAGTTGTCTGATTACTAAGGTGCCTCACAAGAAAAATCTCATGATGAGGAAAAACCAGCAAACTGTCTCAAGAACTTTGCAACATTATTGTTGCAAAACATACTCATGGCATTGGCACATAAGAATTTCTAAGCTACTGAAGATTCCAGTGAGCACTGTATGGACCATAATCCGTAAGTAGAAAGAACATCATTTCACCATAAACCGGTCACGTCCAAGGGCTCTTCACAAGATTTCAGAGGAGTGAAAAGAATTATTAAAATAGTTGTCCAAGAGCCAATGACCAGCTGTGGAGAGCTAAAGAAAGACCTGGGATCAGCAGGTACAATTGTTTCAAAGAAAACAATAATGCACTCACCCTCCATGGTCTGTATGCATACTCACCACACAAGAATGTTGTAGTGCGTTTAAAGTTTGCTCAACAACATTTAGACAAACCTGTGAAATCTTGGAAGAATACAATCTGGTCAGATGAGACCAAACTTGAACCTGGAGGCCAAAAGGCACTGCATATCACCCCAAAAACACCATACCAATAGTGAAGTTTGGAAGTGGGAACATCATGATGTGGGGCTGTGTGTCATCATAAAGCACTGCAAATGTAATTGAAGGAAGGACAAATTTGACAAATGTACTGAGTATTGTTGATTGAACTGTTCTAGAAAAGTTAAGTTCTAGTAGAACTACTCGAATTTTTAGAACTGAAACCGAACATTTTACTGTTCTTTCTAGTAAAGTTCTAGTTCGACACGCCATTTTCAGTTTAGTTTTCAGCGACTTTCTGCACTTCTGGCGGCCAACTAATCACCTTTCTGCACTTTTGGCAGCTATCCAATCAGTGCAGAGCACAGAGAAGTGTCAAAAACATCATCGCTGAATTGTAGGGCTCACATTGGTTGCTAAAATCACATGACCATGTTATATATATTTCACTGTATTGAACGCCATTTTCAGCTCACTCTCTGTACTTTATAGACTGCTCTTAGTTAGATAGTTTCCTCTCCATAGACATCAATAGTTAGGGAGTTTGGTATTGCTGGCTGCATCTTTCCCACACCTAGAAGCTGTTATTTGGTGACATCTGCAGGCTCACATAACGCCTAACTCTCATTTACATGGCTATATATTATACAGAGTGCTTGGATTCGCTAAATCATACCGAGTTCCCAAAAGTTCAGTTTTTGCAGTTTTGGGGGTTCAGTAATTGTATAACACATCGTCTCCAAATCTCCTATGTGTGAAAGGGGCTTTTGGGCCCCCTCAGAATGCAGGACCCCGTAGCAACTGCTACCGCTGCCCCTCCTGCAGCTACGCCCCTGCCTGCAAGCTGACCTCATCTTTTCAGTTAGCCATTGAAAGGAATGAAGTATTTTAGCCTCTCAATTTTTTTCTGTCACTAAGTTATTCCACATATCCAGTTTACTGTTATGGATTGTAATTACAGCTTCTCCTCACCTGTATAGGTATAAAAATTACACCAGAACATTTTCTCCAATAGACTTTCATGGGGTTAAAAGTTTGAGTTCGAATACAACTTTGAACCAAACTCACAAAAGTTCAAGGTTCTAATCAAACTAGAACGTTTTACTGTTCGCTCAACACTAGTACTGAGACATTCTTGATTAAAATCTGCCATCTACCAGGATGATGAAGATGAAATGAGGGTGGACATTTCAGCAAGACAATGATCCCAAACACACAGCCAAGGAAACTCTCAATTGGTTTCAGAAAAATAAAGCTGCTAGAATGGCCCAGCCAATCACCTGACCTGAATCCAATAGAAAATCTATGGAAGGAACTAAAGCTTAGTTCATAGAAGTAGTCCACAGAACCTTCAGAATGTGAAGAGTGTTTATGTGGAAGAATGGGCCAAAGTCCCACCTGAGCAATGCAGATGACTAGTTTTTCCAAACAGGAGGCATCTTAAAGCTGTCATCACCATCAAAGACTTTTGTATGAAGTATTAAATGAATTTCAGTAATCATGTTCAATACTTTTTCCCTGTGTCATTTCTCACTATTCGACATACCATAATTTATGGACTTCTATGATTTGATTTATTTGCCTGTGTAGATTGGATGGGTTGTTGCCGACATCTGGTGATAATTTCATGTCAAAAGCATCTTTACAAATATATTTACTTAGAGAACTGGTGATATGTTCAACACCTATTTCACCCGCTGTATGTGCACTACAGTGTGGAAATAAAACAGAAACTATACAATAACGCTTAAGTTCAAATATAGTCAAATGTGCTTTCAACAATTGCTCAGCTGAGAGATTAGCTTCTGTCAGAGCACTTACAGACCACAATAATCTTTAATGCTTTTAATGCCCTGTGTTTCCAACCACTTTGGAATCATCAATAAATATTGTGAACGGAAATGTTTAGACTTAAAGAGAATCTACATCCTTGAAAACAGAATAATTTATAAGAGGAAATCTTTAAGGATCCTCAATAAATCATATAACAAAAGCTGTAATGTATATAAATGTCACTTTTACAATGAAGGTCAAACAATCAATACAGGATTTTGCTTTGTATATGTTTCGATGTCTGCTATATATTTGCTCAGTTTACCATATTTGCAAGTACATTGCATACAGCCTAACAATACCAACTGTCCATTACCTCTATTACTGTTCATTTTCATCAGTCAAGGTATATAATTAGGAAATTTCTGAAGAACACTTCCACTCCATGCCAAGAAAAAAAGTTGTAGAATTTCCCTGCCTCTTAGTTAGCTTGGTTTCTCCAAACTGACAGACTGGGGCACATTCACTAATACTTGTGCACATTGCATCTAATGATCTGTGACAGGTCTCATCTGTTATAGCTCGCTGACACTTTTCTATGTGCTGTATCAACAAATTATGAATCTTGCCAAAGCGAAAACAAAACTGTCAAAAAAGGAACCATATTTATTCCAATTAACACACAGCATAATTAAGTACATAAATATTCATAATTACTTTAAAATCTTCCATACAGTACAATGGTGGATAGACATTTATGTTGCAAATGCTTCTATGCTGGGAACGGGACTCTCCCCCTTTGAGACACTTTGGGCGACATGTATGATTTATGGCGCTTAGACGCCAATTTTGAAGTGCATAATAACAGTGCAGAAGGCACCCGATTTATGAACCCGGTCTACTGCGGGTAATAAATCAGGCGCATTCTAGTGCAGAAATGACAATTCTGAATCAGGTATACAACTTTGAAAGTGGTTTACCTGTTCCAGCAGTAATGCGCCTAGATTTGCCGTACTGAAGCTATAAATATGTAGCTTCGTATGGTTCTAGTGCGCCCTGCCTCCTGCACGCCCTCCGAAATCAGGCGCATTACAAAGTGCCGCGGGCGCTCTGTAATTCGCCTGATATTGGCATATGGGAGTTTTAAAACTATAGCGTTCATACATGTCGCCCATAATTACTACTTGCTATAAAGTCTGAATATGTTTGAAACATTATTTTACAGACCAAGGTGGCTGCCATTTCCCCGTACCAGAGTGGGGATTACCTACTGTGTGCTTTACATTGTTGTTCATTTTTTAAATATTTTTTTAAATTATATCCAGCATGTTTGTCCCATATAATCAACAATTACAGTTAGATATAACAATTAAAAGGGTATTTTCACCACACTGATTAGCTCTAAACATATAGGCAAAGGTAACTAAAGACCATTACCAAATAAATTGCTCTGCTGATTTAGCTTCCTTTCAGAGTTAGAGCAGGGTTTACGCAAGCTTGCCAAGGTTACCCGCACCTACTGTTACTCCCTGTTGTCTCTTATCAGCAGCACAGAAGCGCATTTATATTTCTTGCTGACAAATTTAACCCTTCAAAGCTCTGCCTTGTGACCTGCTGTTTAAATCCCTCCATTACCAAGGTCCCTCTAAGAGGCTCAGCTAGGAATAGCAGAGCTGCGATGCCAATCCCTGCTGTAGAACCACCCACATCCTAACCAGGAAATGGGAACCTGAAGCTGGCTATAGGGAGCAGACTCTGTAACAGCGTAACAAGATAACCCAACACCATTTTTAATTATTTTTCTCCAGTAGAATGGCTTTATTAAAGGACTATACGTGGATATAATCTTCTACAAGTAGGGCAATGTAATCATGAACATTTTTTAGGTGCATTCAGTGATTCCATGAAGCACAGAGGCGGATTCTGAGTTGGGTAGGATAAAGGAATAAACATGGTCCTGCGTAATCTCTTTATGGATACATTTTGTACAGCATCATTTTTTGCTGTCTTTGCTTTCCTTTCTTTGGGAACTTATCTACCACAATTCATTTTTTGTAAGTGTCATAAATATACACACAAAGAATAACCAGTAGTATTTAAAGAAATTCAAAGCAATGAGGGGCTTTCCAGCAAAACCCAACCAGTTCTTTTATTACTCTCTTTCTAGTTTCAAGATGACACAGTTCAAAAAAGCTGATTTATCAGAAAAAAATACAAAACAAATGAAGAAAATTAATACATACCTCGGCTAGGGGAATTCCAGACACAAACCGATACAAATGTCTGCATTTTTTTTAATGTGTAGGAGAAATGGGCAAAGTTACACTGGCAAAATGAATGAGAAACCAATATTCTAATGACTATGAATTGGACCAACCATAATGGTTATGTTAAAACAGGTCACAGGGTGAATTCAAAATAAAGAGAAATAAAGGTTATTTATTTATCTACATATCAAGGTTGCATAGATTGTCTTGTTTCTTTATTCTAAAGTTACACTGGCAGAATTAAAATGGAAGCTTGTTGCAAAAGTATGGTCACGAATTTATGAAAAACTAGATGTCAAATGTTTTATGATGTGTTACCATATATCATCCATAGAGACTAATAACCTACAAGTAATCATTTGTCAGCATATAGACGGAGCCTCCATTGCAAATGGTATGTGGAGTTGATAAGCCAAAACTCTGACTCAATTTCCCTAACAATGACTCCGACTCCCGACTCCCTCATACATGGTGTTTAAGTGATAACTTGACTATAGTAAAATGGTAACATCAGGCATTTTCTCACCTTATGATACAATAATCAAGCTATTTAGGTAGAACATAAAATATATTTATTGGATACGACTTTAGAACACAAAAACTTCAATAAATTGTAAATATGCAAAACGCTGCAGTAAGTGGGAAAAAACAGTTTTCAGCAAAAACGTCCTGAATAATGGAGTGAGTCTATGAATGTGTTCTGAGAAACAGTATCGTCTCCATCAGATCCTCCTTCATAGATTACCTCAAATCTGATTTCATTATTTTCAGGCTAGAGAATGGCCTCTCTACACTAACTTGGGATGGTGGCAAAGAGGTGACCACATGGGCAACATATGTAACAATGTCAGGGTATAAAAGAATCGCCTCAGGCACAGTCAGTTCTGATGAATGGTTGAACTCTTCTACTTTTTTGAGAGCAAGTGAAAAATATCGCTGAAATATGGTCAATCTGTTGGCTATGGGAGCGGAATCTTTTCCCATGCGGCAACGCTTTGCCTGCTCCATGGCATCCAAATACTTTTCAAAATTAAAATCCTCCTCTGATGAGGCTAAAAATATGGGAGCAGTAGCACTGGCAAGACCCAATTCCTCTTGCTCTAGGCACTGCATTGAACTAAGTGGACAAATTTATTATATATTTTTGGAGTCGGTCCATTCTATAACCAAAATGGACATTGATTCCGACTCCACAGTCGTGAAATGTGAAACCAGATTCACTTCATGACAGACACCAACAGCGCCCAAGGGACCTCACTGACATAAATGTGGTCCATCAGGTTTCGGTCATGGTATTCGTTGTTCTAAGGGAAAAAATACTGCAGCATGTGGCATTATTTTTACCACAATTTTTGCATGAGTCTGTGAACGAAGCTTTGAATGGAACCTCCATAACAGATGTGAGCTAGCCATAGCACAGCAGTTCAGTTGGTGGCCCCATCTAATCTGAAGTGATTTTATGATTCTTTACACAGCACTCATTTGTTAGAAGTAATTGATCGATAGGATGAGCCATCAATATAAATTAACCAAAACAGGCCCCTTTAACTCCCGATTCTGAATTGAGAAGTTGCCGAACTCGTGGGGTTACTCTCCATTCACTTCAATGGGAGTTCCGAGTCAGCTGAGTGGTTGCAATGGGCTGTACTAATGTAATTCCCTTTTAAATGAATGGGAGTAACCACATAAGCTGGGCCACTTCTCAATTCAAATTGAAGAATTTTGGGGGCCTGTTCTAAAAATAGGTACTTGGTCCAGAGGTTGGATCCAACCCTTCTGACATTGATTGCATATACTTTCAATATGTCATCCATGTTAGTAATGGCAAAACCCCTTTAGAAAAGGTCACATAGGGAAAAAGAAAACTAGATGGCAAATTTCCTATGCCTGGACTGCAACTAGCCTGTTTGTCAGTATTTCATATGCCCTTTATGTGCTGACAGATGATTACTTGCAAGCTATTAGTCTGTATGGATGATCTATATGACATCTAGGATTTCATAAAATTGTGACAATACTTTTGCAACAAGCTCCCATCTTTGCAGAGCGTCCTTTATTGGTATCATCACCAGAGGTTAAACGTCAATTAAGCAAATCCAGCAATCCATTTTTAATCTAGAGAACATCCAGTGATGTCACATTATACCTTAGGGTGAGCATACATGATGCAGATGTGTTACAGTTTGTATCCGCAGCATGTCAAGTTTCTAAATTTGTTTATGGCAGAGCCGCAATGTAATTGTGACGCTGTGTTCAAAAATTATTTTTTAAGTCTCTGCACTGGCACCGTAATTTAACAGGTTCATCTACAGGTAGATCTTGACGGCATTGGTAATGGGTAAGCTCATGGGTCTTCAAACTGCGGCCCTCCAGCTGTTGGAAAACTACAAATCCCATCATGCATTTGTATAATCTATAAGAGTGGGCATGATGGGAGTTGTGGTTTCTCAACAGCTAGAGGGCCACAGTTTGAAGACCAATGGGTTAGCTGAACCACATTCGGTGGACGCAGAGTTAAAGAACTGTGTTGGGGAGATCCTTGATATTTGAAGGTATATATCTGAAGAGGTTTAGTCACGTTACAAAATCCCTTTTGAGGCCAGCTTGTAGCTTGGTATGAGCTGTCCTCAGAGAACAAGTACATGGGATTGACTAAGCCCCTTTAACTAATCCCAAACCACAAGTACATCAAATGCCAGCATTTCCAAATACATAACATAAGACTAATCAAATAAATAGGCAAATGAATAACGGGAAAAGGCACACCAAAAACACTTTGTAACTGAGACATTTTGAAAGCAAAAATTGCATACTGCATAAGACAATGTCTACACAGCTAAGCTAAAATACTGTCGGAAATCTGACAGAATTTTAACTTCTCAAAACTGCGTTTTTGGGGCACTTTCAGATTTCCATGCGCCCCTTTACATTGAGGCTACAGAAATCCGACAGAAGATAGAACATGCTCTCTCTTCCGCCAGACAGACGCCGGTTGAGAAATCCTCAGTTAAAAATCTGTGCTGTGCAGACTACAGCACGGATTTTCTATTGAGGTCTACACAACACAGGCTACAGTCGGATTTTCAGCAGCTTCTAAATACTGAATCCGCCGTAGATGGAAAACCTGCGCTGTGTACACATAGCCTAAGACACTTGAAACGCTATCACAAAGCATCTGCAATGCACCTAAAAGGGGTCGTCTCACTACATTGATTCATCTTACCTCAGCCCTGTTTTCTCGGTTTAATTTTTTAATTCAGGGCAATACTGGATTCTACTGGCTACTACTGGTCTGCAGTGATGAGCTGCTGAGAACACCAGGTCTGTAGCTATAGCGACCAATACTAGCAGCCTATGGCTATAGCAACCTGAGAAGCTGATGCAGCCCATACACGAGGGGATATCTAGGAATAGGTAGGATACTGTTTATGGACAAATATTGCAAATCTTTAACATAAAAAGCAATCCTTGTAGTGAGACAACCCCTAAAATTATATCCTAGGTTGTTGTAAGGTAAAGCTAGAGATCGGAATTGTACTTTGGAATGTAATACACACAAATCTGATAATAAATATTTAAAAAAAATGTTTGGGGTCCAATAGTATAGCATCATGTCTTAAACCTTACAAATTGCAAATATGTGATGTCACTTACCATAAATTCCCTGTCAAAACAATTTCTGCATAGAAATTCCAGGTTAAAAAAAAAAAACAGATTCAGTGATCTCTTCTGTGAAATTGATAAATGACCTACATATATATTTTACTTACATGTCTTTCTGGCCTTATTTTAATAAGTTTATGTGACAAATTCTTGTGATCAGGTCTAAATTACAGATGAAGAAACCACAGGTGCTGCCTTAAGGAACAGTCATGTCCATCAAGATTTACAAGTGTAAAAGGGAGCTTTAATACAGACACCAAACAATGTCCCCTGTGTTACAACTGCTTTTGTTGCTGTCCAGGGAAGCTGAACAATTGCTACTAAAACTGGTATTAAATTTAGCAACACTTAAGTAAAGGGATTCTATATTTAAACTTTCAATGGGTGATGATCAAATCAAAGTGGTTATTTAAGGTCCTCCGTAAGAGGGTGAAGAGGTCAACGAGAAACGATCTCCTCTCCCTCCCATCATCAACACACTGAAAGCACAGAGGAGATTTTGAGTCACATACTGTTCATTTGCATGTGGTGAAATCCCTGCATGGGTCCACATTTAGTCATCCAATACTGACATGGTCCCCTTCTGAATCTTGACATTCCGCTCAGCCACAGCAGTTTGCTCCTATAGGTAATACCCTATTTGTGACCGTTATTAGTCTTACTAATACATGATGTGCTTAAGTTTCTGGTTTATTTTACATGTTAGGAGTGAGCTGCTTAACATGAAGTAGCACAGTTCTTTATTGACCTGAAAGATGATGTTTTATGGTTATTTTTGTTTAAAGGGACATTACAATCAAATTTTTTTCATATTCACATACTGACAAGCAATATGCAACTATTAGATGGATTTCTCTCTTTTTTAAAATTGGATGGTTGTTTTTTTACATTATTTTTTAACCCCTAAACAACCGCCTGCCCACTTTTGATGTCGGCCGGTGCAGGTCGTTCATCTGCGTCGCTGCAGACATCGTCGTTTGCATCGCCCAATGCCGCAGTAGCGCCGAGACCAGAGCTGCACTTCACAGCCCCGTTCCCAGCACAGCCTCTGCAAGCGCGAGGAGTGGAGGAAACCTCCGCCTCCCGCTTTACCCTTTGAATGCTGCGGTTCGCACCACACAAATCAAAGGGTTTTCCCCCGCTTTTTTTGGGTGACGGACACCGAACCAACAGCGCAAGGGAATGGCTGACAGCCCAGTAGCTCCAGGCTGTCTTGTAACAAGCTAGAATCAAGCACACTTGTCTCCCCTTTTTGCTGCTTGTGTCAAAATTACACAAAATTAAAAATGATTTACAATTTGAAAAAGCTAATACATAAGTTAAAAAAAAAAATTTTTTAAAAAAACACAAACCTTTAAATGGGGTTTAAAAAAAAAGTAAAAACATAAAAAAGTTTAACAAAAAATAAATTTTAATAAAAAAAAGGGGGCATACTTTTTCACACAAAAAAAAACTTTAGGCCACACAACCGTACAACCTGTAAATTCACTAACAATTGAAACTGAATGATTAAAAAAAAAAAAAAAATGTAAAAAAAAAAAAACATTTGAAACAAATTAAAAAAAAAAATTCTGCAATCATTTTTAATGAACTTAAACTTGCCCAAAGAATTAAAAAGGTCCCCCAAAAAACGAGGGCCCATACAAAGCATCATTGAAAAAATAAAAAAAGTTGAAACGCAAGGAACCAAAGTACTTTTCAGGTGTTTGGCTTAAGGGGTTAAATATCCCCTATGTACCAGACTCCCTGGTTTGTGTCTTTGAGTTCCCCTTCACTCTTAACACCAAAGTGAGAGGAATTTCTTTTAGGTTTTTCTTTCCCGGCTGACTAGACCTGAGAGGGGTATTGTTATCGCAGGTCCTGATAAGTTGAAAAAGCTGGAAAATTCCCAGTGCAGAAAAAGGTTTTTAAACCCCTTTCCTTTTTGTATTGCTTGTCATTGCCCCTTTATCTAATCTATCTAAAATCTGTCCAACAACCCTGAGCGAATTGTTCATACCTAACTTTTAATAAGACACAAGAGATAACACAGCTGCAGTAAAGTGAGATTACTCTGCCCTACCATACAGGAGTTTTATCTGTTTACTATCACAATCCAAAAAAGAAAATTTTAAATGATTTTTAATTTAAAATTTATGGACTGCAAAAAAATTTTTTTAAAACTTCAAAGTTATACAGTAAATTAGTACAACAGTAAAAAATAAATCTTAAGAAATTCAGAACTACTTTTTTTAAAAAATTCATAAAAGGCGGTCCATAATGAGTCCATAATGGTTTAAGGGGCTTTCTCACCACATTGGTTAGGCAACATGTAGGCAAAAAGGTAAATAAAGATTTTACCAAATACATAGCTGTTCTGATTTTGCTTTATTTTAAAAGCTACGGAGTTTTTCACTCCTCTTGTTTACAGAAAGGTTTCTTTGGTACCGCCATTCCCTCGCATTAGCACCCACTATTTAAAACTTTTTTACAAAATTTCCACCAACAGTTCAGTGGATACAAGTTTAAAATGGGCCCAACAAAATTTAAAAAAAAACCCCACACCCAAACCAGGGAAATGGAGCCTGAAGTTTTCGGAAGACAGGCTCGTGAAACAGCATGGTAAGAACACCCCTTTAATCTTTTCTTTTTTTGTAATAAGGATGGGACATTTAAAACCTTTCCCCAGTTACAGGGTTTAAATTTTGCATTGCCTCAAGATATAAATTTTAAAAATATAAAAATATAATATAATAAAATATAAATTTATTATATATATATATAACCATAGTTACATGGGAGGGGAAAATGTGTATATATTGTAAGCTGCCGCTTAGCTCTCGGACTCCATCCTGGACCATCGTGGAGGAACCACGCTTAGCTCCGGGGATTGTCGTTCTTGGTAAACCATTATGGCACTTCCAGATAGGGCACTCTAACACCAGGCTTCTGTTTTAGTCTGGCCTCAGCCAGCTTTATTAGCAAGGACACATCTTACAGAAAACAAACACATAAAAAGAAAACCTCAGGCCGTCTAGCCACTAAATACACATGCAGTGTCCCCCTCTGTCACACAGCACCTAAAAAATAAGTGTGCTTACTGTTATGTCAGCATTCCATTAAGCCTCTGGGGGCCAGAGCCTCTCTCTAGCTTCTCTGAAGCTGCTAGTTGACCACACCCCTTGCTCACCTGCAGGCCCAGGCCTTTTATAGCTCTCCAGGGACCTGCCAAAAATCTGTCCTGGAATTTGGGAACAGCCACCCACCCAATTTGCGCTTTTTCCCCGGAAAACCCAAACCTTTTAAAATGGCGGGGGAAATAAAACCGTATTTTTTAACATATAGGTGCCCAGCAACAGAAAACAAACTGGCTTCCCCCACCGAGCCCGGGGGACCTGGGTTGGCACTTTTCTAGAAAGGGGTCCCAATGGGGCAGTATTTTGTGGGGGGTCCTAATAAAAAAGGGGGACCCACAAATTTGGTTAAAAAATAGTAACTAGTAATGGGGGGGGGGCTCTTTGGGGAATTTGGCTGTAGGGGGCCCCCAGAAACTTTAAAATAAATGACTAAAGGCAGCTCGGGCTGTAGCACTTAGTGGCACCCACCATGCAACCAAACCTAAGGCCCACCGGGCCACATTATTTTACAACGCTGTCATTAGTCAGGTTTTTAAAATTTCCATGTAAAATACCCTTTTTTTTCCCACAAACGGGGTTTATGAAAACAAAAAATTTTAAAACCCCCCAAAATTGGCAACAATTTTAATTGAATACTACAGTGGAAACCAGAAAAACAATGGATGCCTAATTATTTCTAGTAAAATTTTTTTTTTACCCAAAAAATTTTCCCTTTTAAAGCCCCAAGTTTTTTTTTCTCATTTTCCCTTTGGATGCTTTCCAAAAGGGGGCCCATAATAAAAATATGACCAACCCCATTTTTGTACAACTTTTCTTTTACAAATAGTTTTTTATGCACTTTTTATGTTAAAAACAGCCCACAAGGTTCCAATTTCATAGAATAAAAATGTTTTTCCCGTACTTCTTTATTTTTAAAAACAAAGCGGGACACAAAAAAGATTGGTTTTAATTTTTTTCCCCCTTTCTGTCCTTAAAATGGCCAGGCTTTTAACAGCAAAGCAAAAGCCCTCTGAAACCCTAATTTTTGATGGATCAAATTTTCAAAAAATGATAAAGGGTTGAAGTAAAAATCTAAATTTTCTTAAAATTTAAAATTATCCCCCATACAAAACCATTTTTGTATTTGATTTAAAAACAAAAGCATCCCGTGCACTCCCAGTTTTTTAATGAAAATTCAGAAACTAAAGCAGGGCCTTTTGGAACAACAGTAATGCTCCAATGCACCGCTGAAAATCACACATCCAAACTGCAAACTTTTCCCCGGGAAAATGAAAAAAGCGGAGTATTTTTGCATAAAATTTGCATAGAAATTTGCAAAATTTTCACAAAAAACCCTATACGATGAGACATATTCAACAAATAATATGTGCTAACAATGCTAACGAAATAATCATTAAAGGGGTTGTCTCACTACAAGGATTGCTTTTTATGTTAAAGATCTTGCAAAAAAATTCCCCTTGCAATAATGCCCAAATTAAACATGTCCTACCTTTTCCTAGATACCCCCTCTTGAAAGGGCTGCATCACTCCTCAATCGCTATAGCTACAGCCCGGGTTTTTGAACTCTCCCGATAGGCTCCAAAACGGGTTTTGCTAAAAATTACAACCTGGCCCCCCTTTACTGCACCCAAGTAGACGCCATTTAAACACCCCCTAAATTAAAAATAAAACCCCAATTTAGGACGGGGTTTAAGATGAATCAATGTAGTGAAAAACCCCTTTTTAAAACGAATCCCCAAAATTTTGTGGCCCTACTTGTACTTATGGTTTAAAAATGGGGGCCCCAAAAAATCTCTATTTAAAATTTTTGTGTTCCCGTGTCAAAATTTTTTCTGGAGAACCCTTTCCTGAAAACTGTGTTTTGCTGACCCCTTTTTAAATTCTTTTTTAGAAATGTATTACTGAATTAGTCACATAGGTGTTACCAGTGTCGTACTAGGGTACCTAGTGCCCACAGGTGGAGTTTATTTTAGGGGCCCCCTACAGCAAATAAAAAGGGGACTGTTCATGACTCCCTATACTCTCCCATTTTGCTCTTTGCTTCTCTTTCTCGTTTTTCTCCCCTTTTTTTTTTTTTCCAAGGGGTTTTTTTTTTTTTTTTTTTTTTTTTTTTTTTTTTTTTTTTTTTTTAAAAATTGCATTTTAAAAAAAAACCCCAAAGGTTTACCATCCCTTCAGGGGCCCACCAAGGGGGTTTCACCTATTTCCTTTTTGGGGGGCCATTGAAAGGGTTGGGTGATCCCTTTACGAGTTAAAAACCCGTGTGCCCCGGATACATTGACTTTGGGACTTTGTCAGTTTCTGTTTGGGACAATGTCAGAATTTTCGGGGGACCCCACCCCTTATTGGTAACAAAAAATTTCCCAGATTCTTAATACAACAAAAAGGGAATAAAAAAGGGAAAAAACGACAACCGAGATATATCATTTTAAAGTGGGCCCAAAAAATTTAAATCTATCGTTAACCCCTGGGGGCCCAAAGCATTTTTTCTTCACATTTTTTTTCTTTCCTCCCTTTTCCCAAGAGCCAAAACTTTTTAATTTTCCCGTCTAAATGACACTGGGGGTTTTTTATTTTGGGCTGACAAATGTACTTCTAATTTTTTTCATTGATTTAGGGTATAGAAAAACCTGGGGAAAAAACACTTTAAGTGGAGTGAAATGTGGAAAAAAAAGTACTTGTCCATGTTTTCGGGGTTTTTGGGTTTTTAGGGTTTTTCTTGCTTTTTTAAAAAGATGGGTTTTTTTAAATTCTGGGACTGGAACAAACTGGGAATATAAATTTTAAAAGGTTTTTAGACTTTTAAAAAAAAAAAAACATTCTCTATTTTTTTAAATTTCGTTGCAGTGCCATTTTCTGCGACCAATAACTTTTTGGTTTTTCCACCCATGGACTTGAGTAACGGTGCATTTTTTTTGCAGGTTGAAGTATTCTTTTTTTTTTTTCTTTCTTTTTCTTAAACAATTTTTATTTGCAAGACAAATTTACAAATAATATGTCATACATTCCTAATAGTTTTCTAATTTACAACACATTTAAAACATAAAATCTTTGTATGAAGAGTTTGAGGGAAAGTTCCCCTTTTCTTACAATTTTTAAAAAGTGAATCCAAAAAAAAAGGAAAAAAAAACTTTAAAAAACGAAAATTAAACGAAATTTTTAAATCCCTTTTGTCCTTCTTGGGCTATTTAAAAAGGTACTATTGGGGCTAATAACCCAAAATCCACCTGATATATCCATGGCCAAAAAGGGGAAAATGGGGGGGAAAAAAAAAAAAAAAAAAAACGAAATCCCACATTAAATTCTTCCCAAACCCCTAACTTTAACTTTTTAATTTTCCCCAAATTACCTGCAAATTTTTTCCTTTAGTTTGTAAAAAGTTTTTAATTAAAAAAGGGTTTTATAAAACTTGGGCAAATCCTGGTCGGTGAAGGGGAAATTCCATAAATTTTCCCCCACTTTTTTAAAAATTTTTTTAATTGAGCCCTCTTTGGATCTTTCTGTATCCCATTTACAAGGAAGGGAAAAATTTTTTTCAATGTTTGATTCCCCCAAATGGAAACTTTTTTGCAACCAGTGCCCTTTTAAAATGCATTTTTTTGTACCAAAAGGGTAATATGTTGAAGTAAATTTTTTTTTTGGTAAAAATTTTGGGTTTCATGCGACTTTTTGATCTTTTTATTCCAAATTTTTGGAGACACAAAATGATCAAAAAAAAACGCAAATTTTGGGGTTTGGGGAAAAATTTTTTTTTTGTAAAGGGGTTTTCCCTAGGGGATAAAAAAGGTTTTTAATTTAAAAAGAAACAGGGCTTTTTTCGGATGCGACAAAAATCAATTAAAAAGGGAACTTTTTTTTTATTTATTTTTTGTGTAAAATGAACTTTAAATATTTATTATTTTTTTTATGAATTCTTGTCAATTTCTGTGTGGATTGGATGGGTTGTTACCGATATCTGGTGGGAACTTCAAGTCAGTAGCTTCTTTAGAAATATATTTACTTATAGAAATTTGGTTTATGTTTTTCAAAACATAATTTTTCCCAATAAGTTTTTTGGGAAAACCCAAAACATATTTTGGGGGAGAAACTGTGCCCCGCCCCAGTCATCTCCCCGTTTTCTGAGAAAGGATTTTACGCATTGGAAAACCCCTTTAAATCTTGCACATTCATATACTAACCTACTTCGTGGTGGACTAGCTCTTATATAGAAGTGGATCCGCAGTATATAGCATGGACGAACAGAGCATCTGCCGGAGAGCTTAGGAAGCAGTTTTTTTAAAACATCTGGGCCCTTTAAGATTCATTATCGAAGGGGCTATACCCAATTTACCCCGAAAAAAAGACACCCCCGAAAAAAAAGACATGTGCATTTTTTTAAGCCCAAATTTAGGGGTTTGGTGCTTATGTGGTTTTGATGAAATCACAAAAGTATATTAATACCTGTTTTTTTTATTCCCAAAAATTTAAAAGTTAATTATTTTTCATTGAAAAAAAAAACCCCTAAAAATTTAAATCTTGCTCCCTCTTTGGAGCAAAAAATTTAAAATAAGGGCCTGCTTTTTTTTGGGGGAAACAGGGTTTTGCGTGTGAAATCCAAATCCCGGGCCCGCCTGCTATTTGATGTTTTTCCATTGCTTTCTACTGCAGGCTGCCTGTACAGACTAGTCGAAGTGGCTCAGAAAAGAGCTACCAAACAGCCCGAGGGAAAGAAAAGAACTTTCTAAAATTTTAAGAAACAAAAAGGCAAAATAAGACGGAGTGTTTTTGAGCCCAGCCTGCTCTAAAAAACCTTCTATTAATTTATTTATATTTTCACCAGCGCTGTATCTAATTAAAATGATTTCATAGTTCTGAATTTTTAAACGGGGTATAAAAAAAAACCCAAACGAGTTGAACATCCCTTTTTAAACAAGTATATGCCCGGGGTTTTAATTTGGGTTACCTCTTATGTTTAAAACTCAGCCTTTAAAAAATCCCAAATTTGAAAGGACTCGTCAATAAACTGGAAACGTTGAAAATGGGCCCCTTTTTTTTCTGCTTGTTTTTCGCAGCCCCTGCTGAGCCTGAAAGTCTCAGCCCTAAGTTTTGGTTTTGGGGGAAAAAAAAAATAAAAAAAGTTTAAAAAAACTGGGGAATACCAAAGGGACTGACAATTATTGAATTTAATTTAATTTCATTCAGTGGTCCCCGCTTTAAAACTTCGAAAAGATGTCAACTTTAAACGTCAGGGGGCAGAATAAATCTGTTAACCCCTTTGAAACAAATTTCCCCTTAAAGGCCCCGACATCCCCAAAACATCAAAAATCCACCATGACGTCCAAAATTTAAGCCCTATTTAAAGAGATAGGAAATAGAATTTCCAACATTTCGCACAGATAAAGAATTGTATCGGGGAGTCTGATATAATTAAAAGGCCCTTTAAAAAAAAAAAATATAAATTCTTCCCCATAAAAATTTATTCACTGTAGGCTGTGTGGGCACAAAACAACAGCAACGTTCTTCCTGAACTTTCTGGTTCAGGAATGAAATAGAAGGACAAGTTTAAGAAGATATTTACACTCAGCAGATTTCTGCAACTGTCAATCAGTTCCACACAACTTATGGCTTGGGTTGTTTTGACAATAAGTTCATTCATGTATAAAGGTGTATGCCATCAAAGTCTGATAGGTGTGGATACCACCTTTGGGACCAGCACTTATCTTAGGAATGGGCCCCCATAGTGTTGGCTCAGAAGAGAGCTGGTGGCATTTGAGCACTCTCCATTCTGTTTTATGGGAGTTCTGAGTACAGTCGAGTGCTGTGTTCACCTGTACTCAGAACTCCCATAAAACAGAACGGAGGGTCACATGCCGTCACATTTGGTTCTCCAATTTGAGCCAACACTTTCAAGCTCCAGTTCCCAGGATAGGTGCAGGTTCCAGGGGTGGGACATGCCTCCAGGGCCGCCATCAGAAATTTTGGGGCCCCATACAGCTGATGCGTCTGCCCCCCCCCCCACTGGGTCCACTCCCCCCGGCCGACCGAAATCCCTCAGGCTGTGTGGTGGGACCCCCTTTACCTTTCAGGCTGTATATGTGGTGGGGGGGCCCTGGCCCCCTTCTACTCCCAGGCCATCTGGGTACATGAGAAAGGCCCTTTCCTCCCCCACACACACAGGGAGGAGGGGGCCCTCACACACACACAGCCAGAGGGATTTGGTGGGCAAAGGCCTTCTCATGTACCCACCACATATACAGCCTGAGGGGGTAAGGGTGTCACACCACACAGCCTGGGGGATTTGGTGGGCAAAAGGGGGCCCCACCACACAGCCTGCGGGATTTGGTGGGCAAAGGGGGGCCCCCACCACACAGCCTGCGGGATTTGGTGGGCAAAGGGAGGCCCCCACCACACAGCCTGCGGGATTTGGTGGGCAAAGGGGTGCCCCCACCACACAGCCTGGGGGATTTGGTGGGCAAAGGGTCATTACGGGCTAGATGGGGACGGGGTAGCCAGGGCAGCACCGCTACTGCTGAGAGAGGAGGTGCCGGCTCCTGACACAGCTGCCTGTGCTCCACAATTCTTTACTTACATGCCTGCCTGCCTGCGCGCTGACTGTAGCCGGAGTCGGGACAAGACCTCCTCTCTCTGTCTCCGCCGTAGCCGCTGTGTGCCCAGCGGCATGATGCAGAACAATTTGAATTTTAAACTTCTCGGGGGCGGAGCCTCACAGATTCAAATTATTCCGCATCCCACCCACAGGCAGAGAAGGGGGGCCCGGCTCCGGCAGCCGCGCGCAGGCATGCATGTAAGTAAAGAATTCTGGAGCGCAGGTGCAGCGCTAGCTGAGCCGAGAGCGCGGGCCCCCTCCCAGAGTCCCAGCCCCGCTCCGGTCCGCCCTGGCCTTTTGGATTAGCGGCGGAGCGCAGCGGGCCCCTACCACCACCGCAGTCCTCGCTCCTGCCGACAGTAACCAGCCGCCACATGGCGGCGAGCCCTGTGTAGAGTACGGCGCTCGGCTGCGCCGTGCTCTACTGTGCATTGTGAAATAAGCGGGCCCCATACAGGAGTACGGGTTTTACCCCCTGTACGGCGGCCCTGCATGCCTCAATCAGACTTCGATGGCATAGTCTATCAATATGCCATCAAAGAGCATAGTGGGAAATCTGATATTCAGAAAACTGCATTAAGCCTAAATGTGTGAACTTAGCCTAATGGCTATCATTAGTGACTGCTGCAGCATTATATACCATAGTAAAGGCTAAACAGAACATAAAAAATGGTAGATAACTGGACAAGTCACATTTTTCCCCCAAATACTTTCCTTTACATTAGGGGAAAAATATTGTTTGAACTTGAACTAATGTTAAAGAAATTGTCTCACTACAAGGATTGCTTTTATGTTCAAGTTCTTGCAAAAACAAGTCGCTGTGCAATATGTGTATGGCACCGGTATACACTTTAATACACCCTTACCTGTTGAACTGCATATTTCTACCCATGTAATTGGGTTACTGATTACCTTTAATTAGTTTTTATCTAACCTTTCTAGTTCTAGTAGAACTTCATGAATTTTTAGAACTTGAACCGAACATTTTACTGTTCGTTCGAGTAAAGTTCTAGTTCGACACGACATTTTCAGTGGCTTTCTGCACTTTTGGCAGCCATCCAATCACCTTTCTGCACTTTTGGCGGATATCCAATTAGTAGATCCAATCAGTGCAGAGCACACAGAAGTGTTAAAAACGTCATCGCTGAGGTGTAGGGCTCTCTTTGGGTGCTAAAATCACATGACCATGTTATATATATATTTCACTGTATTGCCTTGTGAACGCCATTTTCAGCTCACCCTTTGTACTGTACAGACTGCTCTTAGTTAGTTAGATAGCATTTTCCTCTCCATAGACATCAATAGTTAGGAAGTTTGGTTTTGCTGGCTGCATCTTTCCCACTCCCAGAAGCTGTTATTTGGCAACATTTGCAGGCTCACATAATGCCTTACTCTCATATACATGGATATATATTATACAGAGTGCTTGGATTTGCTAAATCATACTCCGTGCCCAAAAGTTCAGTTTTTGCAGTTTTGGGGGCTCAGTAATTGTATAACACACCGTCTCCAAATCTCCTATGTGTCAAAGGGGCTTTAAGTCCCCCTCAAGTTGCAGGGCCCCATAGCAGATGCTACCACTGCTCCTTCTATAGCTATGCCCCTGCTTGCAAGCTATCCTCATCTTTTCAGTTAGCCATTGAAAGGAATGAATTATTTTAGCCTCTCAATTCTTTTCTGTGACTCTTAGAGTTAAATTTTCTTCACTAAGTTGTTCCACGAATCCAGTTTACTGTTATGAATGGTAATTACAGCTTCTCCTCACCTGTATAGGTATAAAAATTAACCAGAACAATTTCTCCCATTGACTTTAATGGGGTTCAAGTTCGAGTTCTAGTTCGAATAGAACCTCGAATATAACACAAGTTCGAGGTTCCAATTGAACTAGAACATTTTACTGCTTGCTCATCTCTACCTTTAATATATATGACATAAATGCCTGCAGCGGATTTCACCTTTTTTTTTGCGGATTAGCGCCATTTGACAGAGGTTAATTTGCGTCTTGGCTGTCTGATGCAGAATCTGAGCAGAATTCGTGGCAAAGAAGTGACGTCACTTTTTTTTCCATGACATGGATTCCAAATCTGCGGCAGGAAATTCCACATCATTCTTATGGAATAAATTCCTTTTGAAATGAATAGAAAGAATGCAATTGGATTTGCATGCGGATTCTTTATTGAATTCAGCATCCAAGTCTGTAGTGAGTACTCCTTAACGCAACAGAATAAAGTACAAGTTATGAGGAATACAACTTTCTACATATGGTCATATGGAAGGAATATATCCAGCTGTATAAAAGAACATGAGCTGAACAACCTGCAACATTCACTCGAAACGTAAAAAAATCCATTGCAGCTGCAAATAATTATAGTATCCAGAAGGAAGTATCAAGAATCCAGAAAGCAGAGATTATTGTTTTCCAGGATCTTCCCAGTGGAAAACTGTTGGTCATTCATTCCCCAACAAGATCTGTTCAAATATGCCCAAAAACCATGTCCCATTGATTTCAATGGAAAATACACATAGTTCACAGGGATGCTGCTGAAATACATGTTGTGCGAAAGAAAAACAAATGGAAAAGAAAACGGCTAAAAAAGAACTATATCTAAAAATGAATATTAAGGGGGTTGTCTAACCATGCTCGTTTCACAAAGCCACAGGCAGATTCAGATTCACACTTCCTCACTCTTTCTGGTTAGGCTGTGGATGGTTCTATAGCAGTGATTAGAATATCAGCTCTTCTAATTGCATGGACTGTAGTAAATGTAATCTACAGTGCAGAGGGATGCAAAGCTCAAAGTAAACAATCAAAAGTAATTAATCTCCTTTGTTAGAGGTAACACACACTGTTCTCAAGCCGCTGTCCATCCTGGCAACGTCACTCCCTGCTCTCTGTTTAATCAGGAAGAGGGAGCAGGCTGGTAACCAGAGGGACCTGCATCCACTCAGAGCAGAAAAAACCTCTCTTATCCTCTGATCAAGGTAATATCATAAGGCTTCTCTATTTGGAAAAGGTCTTTGTAGTGAGACAACCCCTTTAACTGATGCAAACAGTGCAATATTTGTTTTTGATAGTGGATCCGTAAAAAAAATGGATATTATGTTTGCGTCAATATACTACCATCCATATGTTTGTGTGTCTGAAATCTGTCTGCACATGCACAGAAAAATTAAGAGATGTGTTTAATGGATTTAAAAATGGATACAAATTGATATCAGCCGTTTGTATTCATTTAATTTAACATAGGGGGAAAAAAAGGGAAAGGTCCTTTCTGTTGGATTTGTGGTTTTTACTTTTTTCAGTTTTTTCACAAAAACAATGGTGCAGCATCTTGTGCATAAACAACAAAAAACAGAGATCTGATGTAATGGAGACAAATTGTTGCCTATATACCGAATGTGCAACTTTTCAGTTTTTATTATTCTATTTTGTTACTTAGGGAAAGTAAATCACCCTTCATTGGAAGGACACAGTCATTTCTCAGCTTCCCCAGCTTAACAAATACAGGCAGTCCTCGACTTACACCGTTCCATCTTACATCTGTCCCCTAGTTACAAACGGAAACTTATGGGACATGCTGGCTCTTGTAGTTCCATGTTTCACAGCAGATGGTAGCTGTGGAACAACAAGTTCCAGCATGCCATAACAGCACATGAGGTGAAAATGAGGTGAAAGCTTCTTAACATTGGCACAGACAGCAAAACAAATGTAAAAACCCTTCCCTGCACTATCCAAAAGTTAAAAAAAACTTTTGTGCTGGAGTTACATTTAATAAATATATCTGTTCCGACTTACATACAAATTCAGCTTAAGAACAAATCTACAGTCCCTATCCCGTTCGTAACCTGGGGACTGCCTGTATACCATAATATTAATTTTAAAACACAAATAATCATTCTTCCACCTCAATTATAGATAGAATAACAATATCTTTCATAGTGACTGCAAGTTACATCCATATACTATATATACTTGGAATAAATAGGTGCAAACTCTTTAACTAGAGTTAAGTTTCAAATCCATTTCACAAAGGGTTAGCAACAAAGACATTAGATCTCCCGAATCTTTAATACAAGACAAATATAAAATCCAACTTTGGTTATATCTTACAGGCACTTTAATAGCGATGCGAATAAACAACTCTACTAAACCAATTAAAAAGTTAAACAAGTCTCTAAAGATTTAATTTTCAGTGGCCAAAAATACATTCTCACACAATCTTCTTGTTATGAATCCTGTTAGGAAGGTTGTTCATGGCAGACAATTCAATTAACAACTGAAAATTTGATTTTTTTTTTTTGACAAAATGTAATTTAAAAAGTAATTTTAAATTCCCCATTCTCCCCATTAATGATTTGTCTATCTGTAATTCACCTGTTACAGGTATCACTATCCAGATTTACTTCATGCAATGAAGATAATAGAAGCAGGGCTGATCAGTTCAGTGGCTTTAATCTGACTTTATAAACCCCATGTTATCTGTCGATTCATTTCATTAATAGAAATTACATGGTGTCCACTCAAAGGCAAGGCTTCTATCAATGTTTCCTCGAAGTCAAACAGCGAGCATGGATGGACAGGGTCCAGATGCAAAAGGAGCAGCTCTCCATTTGTCCTGGAGGATAAAGCCAGCGCTTGGTAGCGGTGGTGGCGCCAGCACAGGAAGTGGGCACTATGTAGGATTTGGAGCTCCAGCATGTACCTCTACAGAATTCTGTTCAGTAACTCTCAGGCGGTAGTACAGCTCTGACCTCTCTACTCAGGCACCCACGCCATCCTCCAAGGACCTCCCCACTGTCCTATAATGCTCATTGTGACCATTTAAAAGGAGTTCGTAAAAAGGATGGGGCAGTATGGACCTGGGCAATGTTCCTTCTGAGCCAGGCAAAACAGAACCGTAATAAATAAAAATGGAAGATGCTGTGGAACCATCCATAAATAAAATAAAAACTATTTTAATGGTCCATTATTAAAAAGGAGAGTTAAGAAATACAGCAGATAATGGTTTGTGGTGCGACATGTTTCAAACACAAAGGTTCTTAATTGTGGTATGTAGTCACGCGTCATAACCGTTACTTGTAAAATAACTTGCACCTATGGCAGACACATTGTTAAATCATGGACACAAAAGGCGACTAATTCCACTAGGGCTGCACTATTTTTTTTTAAGTGTATTTTGTGACAAAAAACGGCTGATGCCCTAGTCTCTATATAAATGAACTGTAGTACTGGTGATGTAGTACTGGTGGTGACACAAAGGCACATTATACGCCAGGCACAACACATTTGAATGCACCTGAAGTAGGAGCATTAAATATGTTAGCAATGATGTGCTATGTGCCTAAATTATGCAATGCACCTAGATTAGGCAAATCAATAATACTATGCAGGGTATACCAGACACCAGATGTTTGACAGGTTTCACTAATTCAGGTGGACTATACACTCATTTAATGCGCCTTAAACTGGCGTGGAGGCGCCTCTTTTCTGACATGTTGCCCAAAGTGCCCAGGTGAATTCATAAGGATAAAGTTAAGCCATGAGACACTTAAAAACTTTTACATGTACAATCATCAGCATACTTCTTACACTCCTATGGACCGCAATACAATATGTAATGCTAGCAGAAAACCTGATTGTTCTTTTAGCCTTTTGGATTATGTGAAGTTAATAAAAAATACAACACGTCGTTCGTGTGGTCCAGATTATATAGAAAACAGGTATTCAAACAAAAGATCAAAAAATCTTCATGATTGTGAACTAAATGCTGTCCATCATCATTCTTTTTTGTTTAAAAAACCTTCATTAACATAAAAAGCCTAGCAAAGCGCATTTTCTATAAAAAGTCAAGCCCCCTCAGGCGACCTTAGCATTCTTTTTTCACTGGGACAGTAAGAGGGTTAATAATTTCAGAACTCATAGTGATTTAAACTAGGGTGGAGGGGGGGGGGGTTAATCAGAGTGCCCCTGGTAATCTAGTTTATTGAAGAGGTTAATGTAATAATATACAGTTGTGCTAAAAAGATAACATAACCTGGCAACATTTTTGCTTTCTTGGCGTTTTTTCAGAGAATATGAATGATAACACAAAACCTTTTTTCTTTTTTTTCACCCATGGTTAGTGTTTGGGTGAAGCCATTTATTGTCAAACTACTGTGTTTTCTCTTTTTACATCATAATGGCAACCAAAAATATCCAAATGACCCTGATTAAAAGTTCACATATCCCAGTTCTTAGTACCATGTATTGTCACCTCTAACATCAACGACAGCTTGAAGTCTTTTGCGGTAGTTGTGGATGAGGCTCTTTATTTTCTCAGATGGTAAAGCTGCCCATTCTTCTTTGCAAAAAGCCTCCAGCTCCTGTAATTCCTGGGCTGTCTTGCATGAACTGCGCGCTTGAGATCTCCCCAGAGTGGCTCAATGATATTGAGGTCAGGAGATTGAGATGGCCACTCCAGAACCTTCACTTTCTTCGGCTGTAGCCAATGACAGGTCGACTTGGCCTTGTGTTTTGGATCGTTGTCATGTTGGAACGTCGAAGTACGGCCCAAGCGCAGCTTCAGGGCTGATGAGTGCAAATTTGCCTCCAGTATTTGCTGATAACATGCTGCATTCATCTTTCCTTCATCTTTGACCAAGTTTTCTGTGCCTTTGTAGCTCACACATCCCCAAAACATCAGTGATCCACCTCCATGCTCTACAGTAGGATTGGTGTTCCTTTCATCATAGGCCTTGTTGACACCTCTCCAAATGTAACGTTTATGGTTGTGGCCAAAAAGTTTGATTTTGGTCTCATCACTCCAAATGACCTTGTTCCAGAAGTTTTGAGGCTTGTCTCTGCTGTTTGGTTTACTGTAGGTGAGATATTTTGTGGCATTTGCGCAGTAATGGCTTTCTTCTGGCGACTCAGTGTGAAGCCCATTTTGTTTCTAGTGCCTCCTTATTGTGCATCTTGAAACAGCCACACCACTAGTTTTCAGAGAGTCCTGGATTTCAGCTGATGATGTTTGTGGGTTTTTCTTTGCATCACAAACAATTTTCCTGGCAGTTGTGGCCGAAATTTTTGTTGGTCTACTTGACCGTGGTTTGGTTTTTAGAGATTTTCCATTTGTTAATAACAGTTTGAACACTGCTGACTGACCTTATCAATTCCTTGGATATCATTTTGTATCCCTTTCCTGCTTTATTAAGTTCAACTACCTTTTCCCGTAGATCCGTTGACAATTCTTTTGCTTTCCCCATGACTCACAATACAGAAACTTCAGTGGCTGGATGAAAGATGCAAGAGTCTGTCTGGATCCCAGAAACTCACTCAGCTTTTATGCACACACTGATTACAAGCAAATAGGTCACATGTGAGGATGTTACCTTTGGTAACCATTTAAACCCATTTGTGTCAACTTCTGCGCATGTTATCAGGCCAAAATTCACCAGGGTATGTGAACTTTCGATCAGGGTCATTTGCATGTTTTTGGTTGTCATTATGATTCAAAAAGAGAAAACACAGTAGTTTGACAATAAATGGCTTCACCCAATAACTAACCATGAGTGGAAATAAGTTTTTGTGTTATCATTCATATTCTCTGAAAAAAGGCCAAGAAACTAAAAATTCTGCCGGAGTATGTAAACTTTTGAGCACAACTGTAAAATCTCTTGTGATCTAGGGCAGGAAAGTGGTTATTATTCTTGATGGTCTATTGCAGTGCAATAGGTTATTTTAAGACCCCTGGTGAAAAGCATTGGAAAGGTAATGCCGCATAACTGGGGTCCAGTCGGTTACTTACCTCTCAAAAGTTCTGTCTTGGCTTATAGGCTCAACACAGATGGTTCAGCTTTCTGTTTCTTCACTGTACAGATGACAGAGAGGAGTACAAGGAAGAGATAGAGAGGACTGTGCAGCTGTAACTGAACAGTCACTCAGTTCTCTCAATCAAGCAGAGGAATTCAACATAGCTCTAACCAATTAATAAGCAAAGAGTCCAGGAAGTAGACTTTTCAGAGAGGAAATAGTGTCAAACTGCCGCACATCTTTAAAGGAAACAATTTAATCCATATAATACATAGCTAGGTTTTACGATGTGTGGCTTGAGAATAGGATTTCTTAGCTAACATGGAACGCAAGTAATCTTGATGTACACCGTTCTCATTCTGAGAGTCTGCCAATAATGATGGACAGATCACATCTCTGATTGTGAGCTTCTACAAATCTGGAAGCAGACTCAGGATTGGATCCAAACAGAAGGAAAAGTCCAGCCATTATACTTTCCCTTCCTTTCATATCCATTACCAGCTTTGGCTTCAAAAACCTGCATTTGTGATCCCAACCTAAACAACGTCACTTGCTTTGAAGAATCCAACATGTCTGTGCATTTCGTCAACAGCCCCTAGATTTCACATTGCTTATCATATTCATCAATGGGTTCATTCAGCTTGGTAATATCTGGGTTGAATTTTAGGACATTCCTAACTCCATTTAGTTTTGTTTACCTGGGATGGATAATGCATAATAACAGACTAACAAGCTTAAAAAGGTTGTCTCACTATAAACATTGATAGTATATCTATTGGATACGCTATCAATGTCTAAAAAGGTGCAGGTCCTACCTCTGGGACCTGCACTTATCTTGAGAACAAACCCCGAAACCTCTCTCTTCTGAACAGAGAGGTTAAAGAGGTTGTCGGGACTCTTCCATTGAAATCAGTAGAAGTTCTGAGCACAGTCAAGTGGCATCATCAATGTCTGTGATGGGAATATCCCTTTAAACTGTCCATAGACATGAATTATTATTATTATTATTATGAAGAAAAAAAAAACAACAAGTAATCGCCATGATGTTTATTTCACATAAAGCCTGGTTCTCCAGCTGAGGCTACAAGGATATTCAACATGGCTTTAAACCGACAGCAGCTAAAAGTAGGTAAGGGGTTGTGGCCACATGGTATGCAATGCTATACAGAAATTAACAGTCCATGTTAAAACCACACCAAATTGCAAGTCAGTGCAGTTTTGGCTGCATCATGGTTGTATCTTGCTTGCATTATGCTTGTAATGTGAGAACCCAGACTTAGGGGGCCATGTGATAATATTGAAGGGGAAATAATTTAATTGTAAGCAAAATGATCATTTAAGTAAATGGGAGTAGTCAACAGATATTATATGAGCACATGACTGTTTTTATTAAAGCAGATTCACAGACACTATAGGCGACATGCATGAAATTTGGCGTAGGGACACCAAATTTCCTGTGCATATTAATTGCCTAGAATGCGCCTAATTTATGAACCCGCTCTACAGCGGGTCATAAATCAGGCGCATTCTAGCGCTCAGGCGACAGTTCGGATCAGGTAAACTACTTTAAAAGTGGTATACTTGTTCCAGCTGTAATGCGCCCAGAAATGCTGTAGCGAAGCTATAAATATGTAGCTCTGTTACGGTTCTAGTACACACCGCCTCCCGCATGAACGGGGGCTGCGCCTGATATCGGGCTCAAAAGACGCCAGATATCTGGTGCAGCCCCATTCATACATGTTCATATGTGCTGTTCCGAAAATCTTTAATGGCTTTGTGTAACCAAACAGGTTAGTGTATGGGCCCATGTTAGGAAAACAGGAGCTGTATTTGGGAACCTTGCAAACTGGATCCCAAATATAGCCACATTTATGAAGCCCCATTTGGCAGTGATTCGGGTAATGATAGTACCTAGTGAGTCGGATATTTGTGACATTTTTCTAAAACTCTCCTTCCCACAGTACAGTGATAGGACACACCTTCAAACCATCTAATAGTTCTCGGTGTACAAAATGTCTGCTAACAGCTGGCTTCCAGTGACAAGTCCATTCTATAAATTCATAGCATTCTTATCAAGTCCTTGACCTTCTGAAAAGGGTTCTCTGCTTTAGATAATCCCCACTTGTCAGACAAGTCATTTGATAATAAACAGATCACAAAGTGTTCTACTGTTTGGAGCCCGAGCATCAGTTACCTGTGGGAAAACCTGGCAGTGAGTGCTCAACTTCCATGCAGTACCATCACAGAAAAAACCAAACACCCCAACTCTAGGACGCCCACCCATCTCGGGAATGGGCCCCGGAAAGTCTCCGTTCAGAACGGACAGTACGTCGCGTCTGCGCACTACTCTATAGGAGCTTCGAGTACAGCCAAACACACAACTGTACTTGGCACTCCCAGAAAACAGAATAGAGAAATGTGTGCAAACGTTACTAACTCTTTATTCGGACTTTTGGGGCCGGTTTCCAAGATATGTGTGGGTCCCACACCTATTATATTTGGATTATATATCCTATGGATATGCCATTTAAAGTGTGAGATGGGTAAGGTGAGGTGTGAGATGTGCAGATGACTGTAGACAGTTTACATGTGAATTAACAAAAAATTATGGATCTGCCAATGATCTGCACATAAACATTTCATGTGTATGACCATAATTCCCAAGCCACCTCTGATAAGATATGGGCTCTCTTGACAACATACTTGGAGGGATTTGGTTTTATGTCTAGGTTACGTAGAATATCTCCATTTTCCCTTGAACCTTCTTCACTGTGGAATTCTTCCTTTGTCTGATTGTCTATGCCTTATTTGGGCTGCTACTTGCTTTCCCACCCCATGATTTTAAAGATTTCTCGCTACAAAGATTAGCTTCCAACATGTTGGGAACATGTTGTTTTCCAATTATATTGCGTTGTTCATTTTTTTTTGTTAAGGAGCTACAAGTGATTTTATCACCTTCTGTGCTTTCTCTGGTTCCCCAAGTGACTGACCTGTGTACTTCTTCCCCCCTGCTGTTCTATCTGATAGCAGGGAGTGACCTCATCACACAGGTCTCACAGCACAGAACTTCGGACAGTGAGAACTTGTTTGTTATCTGAATCTTCATACAAAAGCCAGTAATTACTGCTGTTTACTTTACTCAGAAGCTTCCCTGGTCCTGACAGCATGAGATTTATCTAATTAGCAGAGGTCTGAATACATGGAGCTCATATGCTAATTACAGACAGCTTGACCAGGAAGTGAAAGAGCAAAGCAGCATTATTTCATTCATGCATCCTATGAAACTTTGAGATGAACAACCCCTTTAAATTCTTTTGCCTTGCAGGAACTAATGTTTTACTGACTATTAATTATTTCCACTTACAATTTATGGCTTCTTAAATGTGGATGTTTAATTGATCCTTTAAGCATATAATGCATTTTTCACTGTGCATCGATAGATATATTAAGATCTTGTGTTCAATAAATTATCATGCTTTGCTCCTTGTCCATCTTTATTTATAGCAGTAAATACAAATCTTCAACATTGATATTCAAAGAGGCTCATGGGAAATTAACTATGAATCTGCATCCCCACCTACTGTATGTAGCTTTCCTCAAGTCATAGCCGACTCACTGAGATTTGCAGTGTGAATGGGCTAAATGTCAACTAGACAATCATCTGCAGACAGCAGTTTCGCTGTGTTTGTTGCTTATTAATGCAGATACTGTAATACTGGGTAGCTAGGTGAGAGGTCTGCAGAGTCCTAGCTCAGTTTTCCTGAGCTTTTTTCTTTCCTAATATTTAAAAGGGGTGTTTCGGGGGCCTATTCATGCTCATCACAATGTCACCTGCACGTGAGCTCTCTGGCCTGTAATTGTCTGGAGCCGTCATATGAACGATGAACATCCATGTTTCTGCTTGGATGAATGGACCGGCAGCCGGGAATGGAGGAGACTGCCCGGAAGATACAGTGCCTTGCGAAAATATTCAGCCCCTTTGAACTTTTCAACCTTTTGCCACATTTCATACTTCAAACATAAAGATATAAAATTTAAATTTTTTTTGTGAAGAATCAACAAGTGGGACACAATTGTGAAGTGGAACAAAATTTATTGGATAATTGAAACTTTTGTAAAAAATAAAAAACTGAAAAGTGGGGTGTGCAAAATTATTCAGCCCCTTTACTTTCAGTGCAGCAAACTCACTTCAGAAGTTCAGTGAGGATCTCTGAATGATCCAATGTTGTCCTAAATGACTGATGATGATAAATATAATCCACCTGTGTGTAATCAAGTCTCCGTATAAATGCACCTGCTCGGTGATAGTCTCAGAGTTCTGTTTAAAGTGCAGAGAGCATCATGAAGACCAAGGAACAAACCAGGCAGGTCTGTGATACTGTTGTGGAGAAGTTTAAAGCCAGACTTGGATACAAAAAGATTTCCCAACTTTAAACATCCCAAGGAGCACTGTGCAAGCGATCATATTGAAATGGAAGGAGTATCAGACCACTGCAAATCTACCAAGGCCCGGCCGTCCCTCTAAACTTTTATCTCAAACAAGGAGAAGACTGATCAGAGATGCAGCCAAGAGGCCCATGATCACTCTGGTTGAACTGCAGAGATCTACAGCTGAGGTGGGAGAGTCTGTCTATAGGACAACAATCAGTCGTACACTGCACAAATCTGGCCTTTATGGGAAAGTGGCAAGAAGAAAGCCATTTCTCAAAGATATCCATAAAAAGTCTCGTTTAAAGTTTGCCACAAGCCACCTGGGAGACACCAAACATGTGGAAGAAGGGGCTCTGCTCAGATGAAACTAAAATCAAACTTTTTGACCACAATGCAAAACGATATGTTTGGCGTAAAAGCAACATAGCTCATCACCCTGAACACACCATCTCCACTGTCAAACATGGTGGTGGCAGCATCATGGTTTGGGCCTGCTTTTCTTCAGCAGGGACAGGGAAGATGGTTAAAATTGATGGGAAGATGGATGGAGCCAAATACAGGACCATTCTGGAAGAAACATTTTCAACTCTGCAAAAGACCTGAAACTGGGACGGAGATTTATCTTCCAACAAGACAATGATCCCAAACATAAAGCAAAATCTACAATGGAATGGTTCACAAATAAACGTATCCAGGTGTTAGAATGGCCAAGTCACAGTCCAGACCTGAATCCAATCGAGAATCTGTAGAAAGAGCTGAAAACTGCTGCTCACACAAACGCTCCTCAACATCCACTACCTCACTGAGCCTCCAGCTGTGTGCCAAGGAAGAATGGGCAAGAATTTCAGTCTCTAGATGTGCAAAACTGATACATAACCCAAGTGACTTGCAGCTGTAATCGCAGCAAAAGGTGGCGCTATAAAGTATTAACTTAAGGGGGCGGAATAATTTTACACGCCCCACTTTTCAGTTTTTTATATTTTTACAAAAGTTTAAAATATCCTATAAATTTTGTTCCACTTCACAATTATGTCCAACTTGTTGTTGATTCTTCACAAAAAAATATTAAAATTTTATATCTTTATGTTTGAAACCTGAAATGTGGCAAAAGGTTGAAAAGTTCAAGGGGGCTGAATACTTTCGCAAGGCACTAAGTATGAGGTTTATCTATTTTTACTCATACCCCGACCATAAATAGTTTCCGGAATATCCCTTTAAATTTCAGTGAAGCAACTAATGGTGTATAAGTCTCTATACGCCTATATCTTGCCTCTCCCTAACATTACCCCTTTCTAACTACTAGTAACTTCTGATGCTCATACTTTCTATGTATCGTTAACAATTGTCACATAGTAGCTCTGTGTGAAAAAAGACTATACTGGCCCTTTAAATATGAACAGGCAAACTGTGGTTAGAAAAATCACTGCAAATACAATATGAGGAAATAAAGCTTTACTTCTGCATTCAAGGCTTAAATATTAAGCACTCATTCCTCCATTTTAGCAAACATTACTTGGAAAGAAAACAAATGTACTACAGCTCCGAGGTAAATGCGAGAGGATTAAATCAGTATTTTCCCTAATAAAATTGCAGAATTCCAGTGTTGTCAAGATGTGATGCTTCAGCTCAGCTATTATTAAAGCTTCTGAGCAACCTGGGAATGTGCTACTGTATACAGGGTGATGGCATATGTGCCATGGACAATATGATCTTTTTATATTTTGAGTGATAGTCTGGAGCTATGTTCTACTTAAGAATGGAGTATACATGGATTAAATGTGAAGTAAGAGGAAATCATGAAATCTTAAAGTGTGCTTAAGGTGAGTCACTGTTTTAACAACTATAGACGTAGGTGAAGGATAACCCCGGGGAACACTCTTTTTGGTGCCTTAAAGGGGTTGTCTCACTACATTGATTCATCTCACCTCAGTCCTGTTTTCTTGGTTTCACTTTTAATTCAGGGGTGTGTTTACTGGCTTCCACTAGGCTGCAGTAGAAGACAGGTCTGTAGCTATAGCAACCAGCACTGGCAGTCAATCAGGATAGACTAAACAGGTCTGTAGCTATAGCGACCTGAGGAGCAGATGCAGCCCATACAAGAGGGGGCATCTCAGAATAGGTAGGAAACTGGTAATGGACATATATTGGAAAGTGACTTGTTTTTGCAAGATCTTTAACATAAAAAGCAATCCTTGTAGTGACAACCCCTTTAAAAGTTGGAAACGTTTTCGAGTATGTTTGGGGTGCTGATTTTGAAAATGACACCCATTTTCCCCTATCAGCACTGGTTTTTGAGATCCAACATTGCCCCCTTACCAAGTATATGCCACTGAAAGTAGTGGTCACTCAGTATTGTACTAATGAAATGTTAGAAATTCATGTAAAACAGAAAAAACATACATTTTAGAACATTTAGGCCTTGTCCCCACGGCACCGTTTTTCAGCCGGTTTCTGGTTTTGAAAACCAGCTGCAAACTGGCTGACAAATTTTTGCATGGATTTTCCGCCAAGCGGTTTTTCAGACCGCCAGCGGTCTCAAAAACATAGAACTTGTTCATTCTTTCAACCGGTTTGCGGACGGAATATGAACAAACCGCAGAGAAAAGCAGTCCCCCTGCAGCCGTGTGCACGGCACGAAAACAGGACAAATACTGGTCGGATAAACCAACTAGTAGTTTAAACCTGTGCCGTGTAAATGGCCCCTTAAAGAACACATGCAAACAAAAACATGAATGTGCTGAGCAGATTCAATTCTATTCATCTGCTCTACATATTTATAAACAAATTAATCACAAGAACAATGTAGAATCATGTTAACATCTCGTAAACTGGAGTGGCTAGAACAACAACATTTTCGGGACCCAGCGGCACTCAAATACCCAGAATAAGGTCAAAATTTATAAGCAACAAAAAAATTAAATTATTTTTCCCAGTGTAATTTATCTCAATGTAGGAGCAAGTCCTTAAACGTAACAGGTCATAAAAAAAATGACCTACCGTTTAACTCATGTTTTGATTTTAAACTTATTTTTTTTATTTGGTTGTGTTTTTGTTTTCCATATCGCTATCAATATTTTTTACTTTTCAGTTTTCACCTTGGCCACTAAGCCTAATTATAGTCCCACACCTTCTGTTCTATAGAGAAAACTTTTCAGCAGTCTCCTCATTATCTGGCAGTTATACTGAAAGGTAACACCAATGTGTAAATAACACAGGATCCACCATTTACAATAAGAGATGGTCACAGCTCAACTTCTCCATCTCCCTGCACAGTGGCATCTTCCCAGGTCACAGAGCATGCCTAGAAAACTCTCCTATAGACATCAATGGGTCTGACCCTGTTCACAGGCTCCTATGGTCATGAAGCTACTGTAAATCACCTCTCTAAATGCTCTTAAAAGCAGCTCAGGCAAAATGGCTGCTCTATAGTCCTATACAGACAACAGAATTAAAAAAAATCTACAATCAGAAAGCAAAAATGGCTAAGGCTATGTTCACACGGCTTATTTCGGGGCGTATTTATGTCTGCAAATACGTCCTGCAATATGTTTCAAATAATGAACGATTAGATTAGCATTGATTCCAATGTAAAATACGCCTCGTCGTTCACACGAGGCGTATTTTCGCAACGTATTTGCGAACATAAATACGTCCGTAAATACGATCGTAAAATTAAGTCCCCTGTCACTTATTGAGGCGTATTTTGCAATATAAATCCCCATAGTAAAGAATGGGGAGAGTATTTACGACGCGAAATACGTGCCACACTTTGTGACACGTATTTGAAATGTATTTCGGGACGTATTTGCGGACGTAAATACGTCCGTAAATACCCCCCGAAATAAGCCATGTGAACATAGCCTAAGACGAAAAGAATATGGATCAGTGTCTTATTTTAATTAGTTACAAAACTGGCAAAAGATTGCCATTAAACTTAGCAACAAGCAAAGATAACCTTGTTGAAAAAACCTAGTTGAGAAAACAAAAAAATCAATTTTGATCCAATCAATTTTGGAATCTGAACACAAAAAAGTTATTATTATTATTAATAATAATAATAATAATATAATAATTAATAATAAAAAAGAAAAGTAAAAGGAAGACAAATGAACCAATACAAGATTTGTCACTAAACTTGCAGTAATCACACACTCTCTACTTCCATAGTCCTAGAAGAACCCCTTTCTCTAGAAGTCTGTGTTATTTTTGAGTTTGGGCACTCCTGGGCATTTTACAGGTGCTCCCAGTAGCAAAACTTAAAGGGGTTTTCTGGTTTATAAAACCTACTACTGCTATGTACCCTAATAGCAAATTCTGAGTTAATAGAGGGGGGTTAGAATTTCAAAATGATCATTGCTTGGCCAAGGTGGAGAGGTTAGAAAGAGTGTTTTTTTGCTACAGAGGACATATGGGTAATACTCCATTTTTCCTGTTCCTGGTGCTGCAGGGCAATGAAGGGTTCACCAAGTTTTCTCACAGAATGTGTCTGGGAGTCCCAGCACTTTATCACCTGCTTATTTTCAAGGTACTGTACAATTATAACAAACAGGGATTGTCTGAAGCAGAGAGTCCCTTTAAATGTTCCTGTATTATGTTGTCAGCTCTGGTTTTAACAATGGAGTAGGCTTGTCTTTAAAACCACTACATTCACCAAATCATCGCTGCTGCCTATTTATAAAGAGTACACACTTTGTATAAATGTGCTCTGTTAACCTTATACAACCTGTTTGGATGCACTTGAAAAAATGAAAGTAAACACATTACATTTCCTTTAATGGAGGCAGACTTTGTATTTTACTTCTTTACAGGAAGCTTGATAGTGATGACTTCTACCACTATCAGCTTCTAATTTCTTAGAAAGGAAATATATATATGTATACCACAACCGGTATTCTCAGCGGCTGCACACAGGCTTACCAAACACAGTCAAAACATCGTCATATCTTGATTGTCAACCCTTAAATAAAGTGGATTCTGTGAAACGCCTAAGGCAAAATTAACACTCTTTATTCCAGGCACTAGAAATAGAAGTTGCGTTTGGTACTGCAAAATGTAAAAGTTATAGAAAGCATTAAATTGAGACCTGGAAAAGTACTTAAAGGGGTTGTCTCATCTCAAAGTTTCATAGGATGCATGAATGAAATAATGCTGCTTTCCTCTGTCAGTTCCTGGTCAAGCTGTCTGTAATTAGCATATGAGCTCCATGTATTCAGACTTCTCTGTTTATTAGTCTAGATTAAATAAATTACCTTCTCTGAGGTCTGGAGAAGCTTCTGAGCTAATGTAAACAGTAGAGTAATTACTGTCTTTTGTCTGAAAGATCAGATAAGACACAAGCTCTCACCCCGACCGGTGTGATGACTTCACTCCCTGTTATCAGATAAAACAAACAGTAGGGGAGAAGGAGTACACTTGGGAAACCAGAAAGCCTTCCGAAGGTGATAAAATCATTTGTAGCTCCTTAACAAAAAAAGATGAACAACGCAATATATTTGGAAAACGTCTTCATTTAGTGTTCCCTACATTTTGAAAGTTACTCTTTGTAGTGAGACAACCCCTTTAAAAATTTTTAAAATGGTAAATACCAGTGTGACTTTTTCACATGCAAACAACAGTGTAGCAAGCATAGTGCCTTAATTTATTGTTTTTAGTCCATAGACATAAAAAAAAATATTTTCACCTATAAACATCATTAAGTCAGATAATATCATTGGTAAAAGTCTTTGAGCCTCACCTACATAAAACTTGCATGTACATCGGGGGGTATACGGCCTGCAGAATCATTTGGTTAGGCCCAGTGGTTGATGTTCCAGAGTCAGCAAACAGGTGCTAAGAGCTTCGGAGACCAGCGCATGTGCAGTAGCAATTCTTGCGGTTTCTTTAGTATGTGCTTCTGCGCATGCGCTGGTCTCCGAAGCTCCTGGCACTTGATTACTGAGTCAGAGACATCAAGCACATTAGTAACAGCTCTGGGCCAATCCACTTCTGCTGTGATATACTACACTGGGAGAAAAAGGGAATGGATATCATAGAATGAGGGAAACAAAGACTCGGATGCATGGCATTTAAACTCAGGGGGAGGGGTGGCGCATCCAAGACTTCGGGTCAATTGTAGTCTGTGCTGGTTCTGCATGTTGGGGGAAGCATGGACATCAAATAATGGAGGAGCAGGCACACTGCATGCAAACTCAGCACTTCAAATGCCTTTTCTTCCCCAATGTGCTATAGTGTGAAAACAGCATGGACGAGATTTGCTGCTAATGTACTCATCCTTCCAGCATCTGCTCTTGTGCTGATCAGGGATAGTAGAAAATCCAGCAATTAGTAGTTAATGAATTAAATGTTTGACCAAATATAGCAAGCTCATTTTTAAGTTAAACATTTTGTATCGCTCATGCATATTGTTATAAATATCAAAATGGGCCTTGGCAGGAAAAAAATACCCACCGGTGATGTACATTATAGTCCTATTGTCTTTATTATGAAATGGACATCTGCAAGTTATGTCAAAGATGCACAGTGTTAAATATACATTTATATATACACAACGTTTACCACTGATCTTCGTAGTTGTTGGCTGCTATATATAAGAACCTTGATAACCCATGCAAATACACCTGGCCATATATACAAGGAAAGAACACTGTCGTCGCCCCACAGCAAACAGAACCCAGACTTAGCTATCAAACTAGGTGGAAAAGCGTAAGGGGAAAAATAGTGCAAAGCATCTCAAAAAAATTATATTTTATTTCAAGTGAATAACTCGTTTTATGCCATGTGCACTTCGTAAGGTTCATATATATTAGATAGCTGACAGCCAAATATTCATTTAGCCAACAGTGATCTCTCCTGATCCTCCCATAACTCATGCACGCTCAGTTGCGCATGCATATGTTTTGAATTTCCAGATTCCTCTGGTGGCTTTTCTGTTAGAGAACACAAGAATCAGGCAATTGAAATCAAACTGCTCTATGCTTATCTTCCTCGAGATCTTGTTGGGGAGAATCAGGAAACCCTAAACCCCATGCATATTAGAGGATAAACAGGGCCCAATGAAAATCAGCAGGTTTGGCCAACATTTATGGCCAGTCTATTGTTGGCCCAATATGCAGGTGTTGTGCTTGACATGATCATGACTTCTATAGATAATCTTACATACCCTGTCCTAATTTACCTATAAATTTAAATATTTAATGTGGTTTATGGTATAACAATAAATTCTAATATGATGTATTAGAAAACTACATTTTATGTTATTCTGCTAGCAAAATTGTTTTTCCTGCAAGCAGGAATGACTTGCCAATGTGGAGTAATGAAAGATCTCATTAGCAGTAATCCATAACCATAGTGTAGTCTGACAGCACAATGTTTCAAAGCAAGATGAGCTGAGCAGCTTGATATACATATGCATGGAAAATGATTCAGAAGACCAAATCATTTTATAAATTTAAAACTCCACTCATTCAGTTACTAGTAGTACAGAGGGTGGTCCTAATAAGTGACCGACAGCCTTCATTTTACGAGAATGCACAGAGATAGCTGTCAGTCACTGAGTAGGAACACCCACCGGACTCTTAAGATCTGAATAAGTGGAGGTTTAAAGGGGTTGTTTCATCTCAAAGTTTCATAGGATGCATGAATGATCAAGCTGTCTGTAATTAGCATATGAGCTCCGTTTATTCAGACTTCTCGGTTTATCAGTCTAGATTAAATAAATTACCTTCTCTGAGGTCCAGAGAATCTGTTGAGCTAATGTAAACAGTAATTAGTCTTTTGTATGAAAGATCAGATAACACACAAGCTCTCACTGCTGGCCCCCACCTGTGTGATGATGTCACTCCCTGCTCTAAGATAGAACAAACAGCAGGGAAGAAGGAGTACACAGGTCGGTCACTTGAGGAACCAGAGAGAGCACAGAAGGTAATAAAATCACTTGAAGCTCCTTTACAAAAAAAGATGAACAATGCAATATATTTGGAAAACGTCTTCATTTTAAAGCTATTCTTTGTAGTGAGACAACCCCTTTAAGTTAATTAACAATTAGTCTTCTACCTCTTTTTTACATAAAAATATAAATTTACTTAGCGCCTCTTGCTCTATAAAATGTTGCCTGCAGATTGGACTGCATTTTCAACATGATGGGTTCCTTTTAACTTCTGCTCATCACCACTTTCAAGACATAATCTGTAAAGACAGATCCTTGCATGGTCAAGCTGTTGACGTGTTTTGTGACATTGATTGAGGATTTTCAGGAATTTGAACTCTTTGAAAATGCCATGATGAAATAAATTCCCTTTCAGAAAAATGTGATCCAGGTTGTGTTATATTTTTATAAATTTACCTTGAATGCCCTGTATGGTAAAAGAGGGCTTGTCTACTCTCCTCACATATACTTGTGATTCTCATAAATTAATAATTCTGGAACACTGCAATGCTGTGCTGTTGCTCTGTGACTCCTCAGGGAAATATCTGAATCAACTGACAACTGGGTGTTATCATTACTCTTGCCATAAAGTTGTGTCTCTACACTCTCCAAGACCATAGACAGCACTGACTGGACAGTGAAGTACTTATGCCAAGTACAAAAAAGCAGCCTCGACCTATTCATGTCAATGGAACTGAGCTACAATACTTGACCTAAATAGGGGTAGTGTGACTTTCTCATTGTTATTTTAATCAAATAGTCCCCTGTTTAATGTTTTGAGTCACCATCATGTTAATGGATGATATTGGATGTTGAACATCATAAAAAGGCACATAAACACAAGTTTGACAAATTTTTGTAATTATGTAGCACAATCAATTAGTGCGCCCGGAAATACCGATACATACTGGCAGCGCTTAGGGAGTGTGGAGCGGGCTCCCACTTTGAACCTGGTCCATGAATACCATGTTCCGGTTGTTAGATACAACCAACACTTGCCACTATCAGCCAGGATCAGACAAAGCTTTGATCCCGGCAAGTTGTATCGACTCTGAGCCCTATTTGTCATCTTATGGGCTGAGGAGTATCTTGTGTCTCTGTTGATCACTATTATGTGACAACTTTTTATCAATGTCTTTTGGTCTCTATTGTTCCAATTCATTTTCCCCTGAAGAACTGCCACAAGGTGCAGGGAAATGTATCTGAAGCTTTTTTTTTTGTGTGACAGAGAATATATATGTATATAGGCACATTATTCTAACCAAGCTTCAGCCTCCATAGGGTGGGGTCACCCTTTCAGGGCGGGTGCTCTACTGGTTAGGCAGGGTATACTAGGGGTGACTAGGGAAAGATCTGTATATTTATATATTTATTTATTATTTATTAATATTTATTTATACTATTATTATATATATATTATATTTATTATATTACTTATTTATTTAGTATCAATAGATATTCCATTATGTGTTGTAACCCTCTACAGGACATAGACTCAACTATGGACCATTTTTCTTTGTTGGACTTCATCTGGTCATGTGAGTCTTTGTATAACCCTTTGTCTATATGTATGTATATGAATATAACCCTGTGCCTTAGATAAAATATTGGAGACATTATGATAAATTTGCTGTTTTCTATATTTCATTTCTTATTACCTTTTATAACTGATTTAATAAAAGTTAAGTTTTAGCCGTCTATTCTGATTTGGGTACTCTGTAAATTAAGGCTAGTTCTCTTTTTTTTTTAGGTCTGCAACTCAGTCATTTTTTTTTTTAATTCGTACCGACCCTCAGAATAAGGATAACATAACTTGGCATTTATTTCAATCAAACTGTAAAAACAACCCCCTTCATCTTCCCCCAAAAAATAAAATAATTGGACAATACAGCCAACACTCACCGCTAGCTGTTGTGATCAGAGACAGCTCCGATCTCTGTAATTCTTACTCTTAGAATAAAGAGAACGTAATTTATTTTAATTTCATTCAAACGCCGTAAAGCCCCTTCCAGTTCCACCTCACAAATAATTTTCCAAGGAAGAAGAGAAGATAAAGGCTTTGAGGAAACAACAGACAATACAGTTTTTTTTATAAAAATACATGAAGATTTTGGTGAGTGTCATGGATTATTTTCTCTTTTTCATTGGATTATTACAATGTCTGCTGTGGTTCCGCTGAGCACCATCACATTGGGAGGTATTGGCATTGTTCGGTTCATATTAGTTATATAGTGAATTTGCGTCTCGTCTTGTGGTGATGACTGTAGTTTGTCTCTCTGGATTCCACAAATAATTTTATTTTGCATATAAAGCACATTATATGGTGCATTAAATTGTATTATTTAGAAAAAATACAACTCGTCCCAAAAAACCCAAAACCTAATATGGCTACATTTACAGAAAAATAAAACCGTTATGGCTCTTAGAAGGTAAGGAAGAAAAAAAATGAAAAAAAATTAAAATGGTTCCGACACTAAAGAGTTAAGATTAATTTCCCTATGATATCATTCTGTCAAACACTAACCCGTTTTAACCAACTGAGTCAGCATTGCAGAAAACAGTCCTAATAATGCAAATAGGAGTTGAATGATGGACAGTGACTTACAATACTCTTCATATGTTCTTTTCACTGGTCGTCGGAACAATGGGCCCTGAATGTGGGAGGCATACTAAAGTCACTGGGGAAAAAAAGTCTATTCATGGTATTTAAGTCCCAGCTGCACCAGAAATACTAATGTAATCATACTGCATATTTATCGTACGGTACCTGCAAATCAGATGATCGGAAAACAGCAGACGTGATTTAGGTCATAACCCACAAAACACGGTTACCAGATTACCCATGGAAAATGTGTAGGCATTTATTATTATATTTTCGGAGAGAAAAAAGTTTTGTGAAGTGTTTTTACTACATTAGTGCTGTGAAGTCCCACTGTGAAAACCAGATAGAAACATTGGCTCATAGCCTGCAACAGTTTACAAGGAATATAGATTCTAAGAAAAATTTAAGCTAGTGATTCTTAGCAAACCACAAATCATCTGTGAGGAGAACTGCATTGGTTTCCTGGTACTTGTCTTATACTGTATCGTATTTACATGGGGTAGTAAACGTGTGGGATGTAACATTCAGTTTAGAATAACGGAGGCTTGTGTTAAAATTTGCTTGTTTTAACGAAGGAAAAATATTAAGATGCAGATATTATCATAAAAGATTAAAAGGGGCATTCTAGAGTCCTTAAAGGGGTGTCTCATCGGGGATTGCTTTTTTGTTAAAATCTTGCAAAAAAAGTCACTTTGAATAAACGGCCCATTAACAGTGTCCTACCTTTTCCTTAATATCCCCTCTTGTAGGGGTTTTGCATCAGTTCTCAGGTCGTTTAAAGTAAGACCGTTTGATCTTTTTGATAGGCGTCACAGGGTTTCTTAGCTACAGACCGTCTTCTACCCCAGTAGTGGAACCCAGAAAACACGCCTGAATTAAAAATTTAAACGGATGAGGTAAGAAGAAGAATGCAGTAGAAAACCCTTTAAAATTTACGGGGTTCTTCACTTTTTTTTTAATTCGGCTGTGAAAATCCCTCAAGTGTTGCCAGTTTTTTTACGGATGGGTTTCACCGTGCTCACTGAAGGCTGCATCGGCAGTGCCCCTGCCTACATCATGTTTGGAAACTGAGCGACCAAAGGTGAAGTGAGAAAGTGGCATGTGATTCCTGCGGGTGATTCCCTGCCGGGGGAAAGAAAGAAGGAAGATTTTAAGGCGGGTGAGAAAGCACAGACGGAAAACCCGATGAGGAGAGAGTACAACTTTTATTTTACGTGGGCATTACTATAGAAAAGAAAAAAAATAGGATGGATAAGCACTATAAAATGACCTTTTGGCATATAATAAAGTAATACCACTGCTAGATAAGTCCTTGGAGTAGTCAAAGTGCCATAACCAATGTGCTATAATGGTGTATAAAATAAAGGGATATACAGGCAGTCCCTGGGTTACGAACGAGATAGGGATGAGGGTTTTTTCTTAATTGAAAATTTTTATGAAAATTGGAACAGGTTATTTTTAAATGTAAATCCACACAAAAGTTTTTTTTTTTTTAAATTTTGGATAGTGCAAAGGGAAAGGGTTTTTACATCTGTTTTGTGGGCTGGTTCCGTTAAGGGATCACCTATTTTTACCTCATGTGTTGCTGTATTATGCTGGAACTGGTAGTTCCACAGCTACTATTTGCTGTGAAACATAGAACTACAAGTGTCAGCATGTCTCATAAGTCTCCATTTGTAATAGGGGACAGATGAAATGGAAAAGTTGCAAGTCGGGGAAGCCTGTATCAGGACGTATGAATGTAAACTTTTAAGAACTTGTAAGCTGCCACAATGACTGTTTCCCAAGATCCTATAAACATATATTTCTAAAGAGAATTCCTTACAGCTTGATAAAGAACCTAAAGATTTTCAGAACTGAATTTTGGATTCCTGGTTTGCCATGATATTACATGTTTTACCTAGGATTTTCAAAAATAATGAGAGCAAAAAAGTTAAAGGGTGATCCACGAGTTAAGAAAGCCAGGTTTTTGGGGCAGGATAAAAATATAGACGATAATGCCATGTTAACATGGCGTATTTGCGGGGCACACTTCGGGGCGTAATTGCACTGCTATGCGCCTTAAGTAAGCCACACAAATATGGTAAAATCATAGCACTCACTGACAGTACACGCCCGTAAAAAGAAATGAATGGGAGCGGGGCCGGACACTTTTAAAAGTACGGGCCAGTCAATTTAACGCAGGTGCACAGCGGGAGCGCCGGGTACCACTGTATCACTGTGTGAACATAGTCGGATCTATTTTCCCTCCGGATTTTCCGTTCACCCCAGAGCAATCCCAGTCATTCCGGCTGTAGCTGTGAATGTTCACCATTCACATCACAGGTGCAGCCAGTCACATGTACATTGTTTTATTTTATGTGAAAAGCAAAACAAATTGTTTGGAGTTTTTGATGCAAATTTTTTGAGTCAGTAGATTTCACCTTTTTGGGAGGTGGGTGAGGGGACAGATTTGTGATGCGGGGAGGGGACAGATGGGCTTAGTTACTATTTTATTAGCAAGGTAGTTGTGTTACTACCCTGTTTCCCCTAAAACAAGAGTGTCATATTAATTTTTGCTTCTAAAGACAAACTAAGACTTATTTTTAGGGGATGCTTTTTTTTTTTTATGAAAAATAAATTTTAAATTTTTTGTTGAAAAAGACCCTCAACATGTTTAATAACTGTAGTATTCCCCACAAACATCAGCATAACAGCCAAAAATCTGAATTGTAGAAAAAAAATTTCTCCTTTTTTTTCGGAGGCGTCTTATTTTCAGGGAGACAGGGTAGTGAATTAGGTTTAACTGCAGTGGACCTTTTTCCTCTATTGTGTACGATTGTGCTAAAAGAATTCTGGTAGACATCAACACTAACACAGCTTCCTAGCATACTTTTATATTTAGGACCACTAGAAAAAAAGTTATGTTTTAGGTTAGTATATCAGTAGTGTGGGAAATTGGGGCGATCATTTAGTTTTGGGTAACAGGCACATTGACCTTTATTCAACCCTGCCAGCTACTGGGACCTTTGATTTCATTCGGAAAATGTCACTAGTTTTCCCAGATAACAGCATAAAGACATCACGTGGGGCATGCTTGGGTGGGCAGACCTGCCATTCTTTTAAATTTCTGCATTCAGGAAAGGGGTTGTCCTGATGACACCAATATGACCTGAAGTGGGGTTTGAGTACACTGTACTGTATTGATGGGGATTTTACTTGCTTCTGTGGGCTGATTCTCTGGGTTTCTACTTATTGTCATATCCCTCCATAGAGAGTTTTAGTATTATAAAAAGTGACGCTGAGCCAGACCTTCGCATTTACACATTGTATCGTATCACAGTGTATACTGGCACATTGTGCCCCGCTGTTACATGCAATTGACCTGGAAAACGGTGCAGGAAACAAGATGTGGTAAACTTCATTGTACCCCTCCCTTTACTTTTAAAAGAATTCCAAAGGTTAACAACAACGATGTTGTGGCCCACACATTTTTAAACTTTTAAAAGGGAACCGTCCATGGTTATTTTCCCCGAGAGGAAGCACAAGTGTGACAGACCCCTTTTTTTCCCCCGCTGTGTCCCCTTTTTTCTGTAAGAGTGTAGTTTTTTTGAGTATATAATGCTCAAATCTTTTTCTGAGCAGGGGTTATCCCTGCCCACCCGAAGTTTTTAAAAATAGGTAATCGTTGTGAGATGGGGGGGTGCTTGCCTCAGGGGGCGGGGGGGTACAAAAAAAGACCTTTTTTGGCTGAAAACTGCAGATTTGAGCATTAAATACTCTAAACCTACAGCATCTTACAGAATAAGGGACATCGCGCTGGAAGCAACATGTCTGTCACTAGCTTGTGCTGTCCTCCGCAAGGGGGGCATAACCTATGTGACAGGTTCTCTTTAAGGTTTTGTCCCCACGGCAAAGGTTTTCAGTCAACCTTTTACATTGGTTTTAATAGAAAATCCGTGCAGCGGATTTTCCGCTGGACGGTTTTTGAGAAACTTAGAACATGTTCATTCTTCCGCTCAGTTTTCGGGCAGAACATGAACATGTGGGTACGAAGGGAGACGGCATGAATCTGCGAACTGTGTACAGAAGCGGTGTCAAAAAACAACAAGATACCTGTCAGAAAATCCGGCCTGTATCTGGTCTTTGCCGTGTGAACACCCCTACGAAGCGTTTTTTGATGCATTTATTGTTCAGTAATGTACAGCATTAACTGCGGTGCCTTTCTGCACAAAAAACGCATCCAAAAACGCGTCAAAAACGCTCCGTGTGAAAGCACCCTAGAGGGAATTTGTCAGGTGGTTTATGCTGCCATATATGAGAGCAAGAAGTGATCGAGGGAGAGAAACTGAACTGTGATATATGCTGTTATAGGATTTGGAACAGGATTTCTGAGTAAAAGGCAGAGAGAAAAAACAAAATTGAAAGTATAAAGTACTACTGACCCCACATACATAAGAGGAACGATAATTTGCTCTCTAGACTGATAGAGGGATAGCTGTCAATCACTGTATGTGTGCAGGGTAAGCAGGACTCTTACTATCTTTAGAGGAGTCCAGTCAACATTTTCACTACTTTTTACTAAGAAATCCTGTTCCAAATCATATGACCTTATATATCACAGAGCTCAGCTTCTCTCCCTGTATCACATCCTGTACCACATACCTCCCAACTTTTAGAGATTGCAAAAAGGGACACATCAGGTCATGTCTCTAACCACACCCAAAACATGACATCACACCAAGACACCCCTCTAACCACGCCCCCACACATACATCCCAGCTTTTTAGGCAGGCAAAAAGGGAGACATTTTCAGGATTGCTTTGTTTCCAATAATGAGATATTAAGTTATGTAATATACAGCAAGGAAGCAATCAGATACTTTTTACAGCAAGATAGTCAGTTTATTGATGCAAATCTGTTTCCTAAATGAAAAAGAGGGACATTTATAGAGCTAAGAGGGACAGAGGGACAAGGGTTAAAAATAGGAACTGTCCCTCCAAATTAGGGACAGTTGGGAGGTATGCATAGGGCATCATAAACCACCTGACAGGTTCCCTTTAAAGGAAACCTACAGCATAGGGACAATTGAAAAGGATTGATCAAAGCAGGTGCATGTGGATAAGCAACTGTTAAATGCAGGTTGTCGGTCTTCAGCGATGTCTAAAGAAGTCACTGCAGACAGAGGGGTTTTGTGGCTCCCAGTGCCATAATTGCGCTAGAAACGGAGTTGTTCCTAGAGTAGTCTCTGTAAAGGACAGGGAGGCAACCTCCAGTTTAACCCTTTGAATCAAAGGGCATTCACCTGCTTCCTCAGGTCACTGGGACTCACCGTAACCCAGTGGTGCCTGGGGAATATCTGTACAGTGAGCCTTGGAGACCTAGAGTAGCCCCAGGGCTGTCTGTTTAGCAAGCCTGTGGTCAGGGCACTTACTCAGAGTCTAATGTATAAGCACACAGAAGTGAATGTAAAAAAAAGTGTTGGTTATCCCTTAATGGGATTTAAAAAGAAAAAAAAATGTAGAAAAAATAATAAAAGTAATAAAATAAAAATAAATATTTAATAAAAAAATGATTGTGCCTACATTACACAAAAGAAACCCCTACACATAATACAGGTTATTTAGTGTGAAATGTGAATGGTGTAGAAAAAAAAACAAATGCAGAAAAACACTTTTTTTAGGTCTACACTGCAAAAGGTTTTTAAAAAAATTTGTACATTTAAACTATGCCCCCCAAAAACACAACTTCTCCCACATAAAACAAGTCCTCATACAACTGCATCACTTAAAAAATAAAGTTATGATTATTGAAACTCAGGGAGGCAAAAACTAAAACATATAGATGGTCATTAAGGGGTTAAGATTTCAAATTTAATTTCTCAAAGGCTCTTTGGTAAAGCTACAACCTAAGGCTGCGTCCCCACTGCAGAGGACAAATACCGATCGGATTACCCGGCCGGTATTTGTCCTGTTTTAGTGCCGTCCCCACGGCCGCAGGGAGGACAGCTTTTCTCCATGATGAACAGAGAAAATCCCTCCCTCTTCACATTCACCAGCACAGATTCCGTCCGAAAACCGGACGGAAGATTGTGCTTGTAGAATGTTTTGCGGCCGGACCGCGGGCGGAAAAACCGCCGGACGGAAAACCCGTGCAGTGGGGACTGCTGCACGGGTTTTCCATAGAGCACCATTGTGCTAATTTTCGGACGTTTTTTCAGGCGGTCTGCAAAACCGTAAACAGCCTGAAAAACCGGCCGAAAACTCGTGCAGTGGGGACATGCCCTAGCTGTTCAGTATTGGCAACTCCTGTATTCATTGCTACCACTACTTTCAATTATTCGCTTCAAATAGGCCTTGGCTGACGCTACCTATTGTATAACGGATGAGGAAACCTATGTGGCAGTGCTACAGGAGTATCAGCAATACAATCATACTCACCTCCTGGACACTCCCATTCAGTTACGACGGCCATCCGGTTCATCCTGGCTGTACCACGTGATGTTGGGGCATGTGATTGGCTCCACTTGACACATGAACAATGAACGTTCACAACTACAGCCAAGATCAACGGGACAGCCATCGGGACTGAACGGGAGCATCCACGAGGTCCTTCTATTTTTTTTTTTTTTATCAAGCCCGATGAATGAACGGGCTTCCTTAACAACCAGACCATCTCTTTAACCTCTGTATATAACAGGTGCCCACATCAGTCTTTATAAGAACATCAAGATCCAGTAGGCTCATCTTTGGATGCATTTTTATTTCAAAAAGGGGCCCACTGATATGGTGCAAGATAGGAACAGGTAATGGGTAGGGCGCCCAGATGCTTCAGCTATATAGAGCTTGAAATTGCTGATGGCTGCCCTGTTCAGTATGTGACAAATAACGAGAACTTGTGGTCGTACCTGAGATAGTTTAGTAAATACTTCCCTGTAAAATAACAATCCTGGGGAATCTTGTGTTTTAGGTTTAGATCACATCCTGTTAGGGTATGTCCCCACGGCACAGATTTTCAGTTGGTTTTTTCAGCCAGTTTGCGGTTTTTCAGACCGCCTGAAAAACCGGCCAAAAATGAGCACAATTGTGCTCTATGGAACACCCGTGCAGCAGTCCCCACTGCATGGGTTTTCCGCCCGGCGGTTTTGCGGCACAACATTGAGCAAGCACCATCTTCCGTCCGAAAACCGGACGGAATCTGTGCTTCTCAATGGGAGGGGGGGGGCTGTTCTCTGCTCATCGCGGAGAAAAGCCGCCCCCCCCCCCCCGCGGCCGTGGGGATGGGCGCAAAACAGGACAAATACCGGCAAACCGGCCGGTATTTGTCCTATGCCGTGGGGATGCGCCCTTAAGGCCCCACTGATATCACTTTTTTTGTACTCTGCCTTTAAAGGATAAAGAAATGTAGACTATGTTTTTTTTTTCCTTTTTAAAAAACACATACCTGACACTTTTTCTTTTATCAGAGTCAATGAGAAACATGTTAAACGTAAAGCCTTATGCTTGTATACATTTAAGGACACGTTCTCACATAATATACAGATACGTTAAACAGAGAGCAGAAATATCATGTGATTAGGGCCTAATCCACTAGACCGACATATACCTGTCTTTTAAATAAAAACGTGTACCCAAAAGTGAGCATTGTTGTATATATTGACTTCTAAGACTGGATGTATTTGGTATTCAATTCATGAATTTACGTTCTGTCCCTTTTTTTTTTTTTGACAGAAGGAAGATGCATGGTTCTGTGTTTTTTCAGATTGTACAAAAAAAACACGTTACAGTTTTTTTGTTTTTTTAAAAATCTATGCTTATGGAAAATTTGTACTTGTCTATATGCCTATGTTTGTAAATGCATAGCTTGGTATTAGTCATAAAAAGAACCTAAACAATCATATTGAAGGGAAACATATGCTCAAAACAATGTAGGTCTGGAATAAGCTTAGCTGTAACCTACATATTTTACTGTATGGTCAATAGGCTGATCTGGATGGATGTCTGTCTTTTTTCGGCATTACAAACTATGTAACCTAGCCATACTCTATGTTGTGCTGTTTTTCTGTAATTCCAGATATTTTACAAAATTATTATTGAATCTGTCAACTAGGTGTTATGTTTTAATTGTTTTTAACATAAGTTTACTATATAAGTAAGGCATTTGAAGTTTAGCATTGTCACCGTGAACAAGGGCTTTGTCTATAGCCCGAAACGCGTTGGTGTATTTTTATTGTACCCTCTGCGAATATGCATTCAATAAAAGCAGCATTATTTTTGCACTACAGTATACGTTGGATCTTTTTTTTAATTTTTTCGCTTCTTGCTTAGCAATTTGGGGGGGTTTGCCTTAAGACTTTGATATTGTCCAATCAGTCCTGGACACACCCCTTTAAAAACTGGGGAAGGTAAAAACCCATCTGACTGATTCAATAATACCTTTCTAGAAGGAATAACAGAGGAAAAACACAGCACAGAATTATAAGAGAAGATGCTCCAGAATTGTTATAGCACAAGGAACATAGGTATTGTGAACGCCATTTTCAGCTCACTCTCTGTACTGTACAGACTACTTTTAGTAAGATAAAATTTTCCTCTCCATAGACATCAATAGTTAGGGAGTTTGGTTTTGCCTGCTGCATCACACCCAGAAGCTGTTATTTGGCAACATTTGCTGGCTCACATAACGTCTAACTCTCATATACATGGATATACATTATACAGAGTGCTTGGATTTTCTAAATCATACTCAGTGCCCAAAAGTTCTGTTTTTTCAGTTTTGGGGGTTCAGTAAATGTATAACACACGGTCTCCAAATCTCCTATTTGTCAATGGGGCTTTTGGACCCCTCAGGATGCAGGGCCCTGTAGCCTCTGCTACTGCTGCACCTCCTATAGCTACGCCCCTGCTTGCAAGCTCTCCTCATCTTTTCAGTTAGCCATTGAAAGGAATTAAGTATTTTAGCCTCTCAATTTTTTTCTGTCACTTTTAGAGCCAAATTTTCTTGACTAAGTTGTTCCACGTATCCAGGTTACTGTTATGGATGGTAATTCCAGCTTCTCCTCACCTGTATAGGTATAAAAATTAATCAGAACATCTCCTACTAGACTTTAATGGGGTTCAAAGTTTGATTTTGAATAGAACTTTAAACCGAACTCACAAAAGTTCGAGGTTCTAATCGAACTAGAACTTTTGACTATTCGCTCAACACTAATCTTTCCAAAGGATATGTGCTGAACGACAGAAACGAATCCCTTCCTGTAGAGGACAGTAAGCGGTTTCCAAAGGATAGGTAATAGTGGGAATATCCCTTTAAGCAATGCCCGCTATTGGCGATAAACTTTTTCACTGTGATAATAAATTATTTTAATACAGTATCTTAAGTATTTGCTTCATCTCCTTCACAGTAAGTAACAAAGAGAAGTTGTGAAGGGAATCTGAACTTGCATGCCATAAGTCGCTCTACACCACATAATTTGAGCGTCACACATCATTCATTAGACATAAAGGAGGATCTGTTAGAGACCAGGTGTATCTGTTCTAATAAGGGACACATGCATTGATCCACCTGTAATGCTGCGGACAAAACACCAATGTCTGTAGATTTTCAAAGAAACCATGTAGGGTGCTTTCACACGTTTTTGGTGCGTTTTTGGTGCAGACATGTACAGCATTAATTGCTATGCCTTTCTGCACAAAAAACGCATCTAAGAATGCACCAAAAAACGTTCCACGTGAAAGCTGCCTTACTATAAACATTAATATTGCAGTACTGATTAAAGATTAATTCTAATTATTTTCTATGGTCAGATATATGCAGATTACACCTACAAAAACCACATATGAGTGCAGAACATTTAGAATAATACAGCTCTATTGTCCCCAAATCCAGGTACAAGCACCAAGCATTAGAAAGAAACCAAAAATCCACTAGGGAATCAAAGCCTATGCCCTGTTTGGTGCACTAGGTCATTGAAGATGTGGTACAAAATGAGCAGCCAGGACCTGCTTGTTGCCCAATTGCCGATTTGACCGATTGAGGGAGAAGCAGTTTGGCAATTAAAAGTTGGCAAACATTTTGCTTTGTTGTTTTTGCACCAATTTTAAGCAATTTTATGTTGTTATTTTCTCCATTCATATAGATAGCGGTTTTCAAAAATGTGCAAGCTGCATTTGGAAACAGCAGATTATATCTCATCTGCTGTCAGAAATGTTAGAAATCATCTGGGCTCCCATGATGCATTGTGGTAACAGAAAACCAAAGTTCGAAATTTAGTTTTAGATGTGATTAAGAGAAGAAAGCGTAATAAACTGTAAAATAGAACACAATAAGCCAAGCTATGGTTAATTACTTTATAATATAAATTATTGCTCAAAAGAAAAAAAGAATAAGATATTTCCCATGTTTTAATGACATATGGTGTATTATTCCCAAAACTGCCCCAGTATCTCCTTTTGGATCAAGGGTCCCAAACCTGGCCATTTAAACAGGATGCGCATAGAAAAAATTATAAGATGATTTGCCATATTCCTTTCAAATTTAACACACTACAAATGGGCCAATGCCAAAAATGTGTACTTTTTATGTGTGTGTGACAAACATTTATAAAAGGAAATATGGTATGTGTGTGTTTTTTTTTTTTTTTGTTTTTTGTTTTTTTACATGTCCTGGTATAGAACTTTAATTGTTCACGCCCGCTGCCGCATCGTTTTGTGGCTTCAGAGAGGAGTTCCACAGCTGCCGTAAATGGACCCGAGTTGTGTCCTGTATGTGCTTATGAGAGTTGTGCCTCTAGACTAGCCGCACATCTGTACCAGGTGAGTCCGTACTTATTAGTGTACCTCACCAATTGTTGATGCACGGACATACTTCACCAGAAGGAGCGCCCCTCTCTTTTTTGTCTTTCTTTTCTGGTATAGGACTTGACTGAGCGGTTATAATACTGTACATGGCAGTACATGCCAATGTATTATCTAGTTATCAATAAGCCTATCAGACTCCATCTCTGGGTAGGGCCTGACCAGCCTATGTCAGAGACAAACTGGAGACTGTTAAGCCTCTGGCTATCATGCCAACCAAAGTCACCACACGAATACACAGCGTGGTGCTGATGGAGGACATACTAAACCACCTGGTTGCAAATGACTGTTGTATTTAAAGGGGTTGTCTCACTACACTGATTCATCTTACCTCAGTCCTGTTTTCTTGGTTTCATTTTGAATTCAGGGGTGTGGTTACTGGCTTCTACTAGGCTGCAGTAGAAGCTAGGTCTGTAGCTATAACAACCAGTGCTGGCAGCCTATCATGAGAGATTGAACAGGTCTGTAGCTATAGCAACCTGAGGAGCCGATGTAGCCCATACAAGAGGGGATATCTAGGAACAGGTAGGACACTGTTAATGGACATATATGGCAAAGTGACTTGTTTTTAGCAAGATCTTTAACATAAAAAAGAATCCTTGTAGTGAGACAACCCCTTTAATGGGTGAGATCGGCAGACTCCTCCTTTGCCCTGAATTCTGAGGTCACAAGTATGTCCTGGAAGCCCTGGTGGCCCTATGGGCTATGTTTGGTATTGCAGCTCAGTTCTAATGAAGAGAATGGGGCTGTGCTGTAATTCCACACACAACCTGTGAAAAGATACAGAACTGTTTTGGAAGGAAGTATTCATGTTTTCTAATCCTAAACATCCCCTTTAATTAAATGCTCACATCTTTAGCTTATTATCATTAATATACAGGGTGGGCCATTTATATGGATACACCTAAATAAAATGGGAATGGTTAGTGATATCACCACGTGTTAACCTCTGTAACATGTCAATGGCTGTAAACAAAGAGAAACTTGTAAATAACTCATGAAAGAATAAAGTTAAGTTAAAACCAAGCACATCATTGTTTTTCTTGTAAAATTCTCAATAAGTTTGATGTGTTACATGACCCTCTTCCCATTGGAAAAAATAGAGTAGGATCCAAAATGGCCAACTTCAAAATGGCCGCCATGGTCAACATCTTGAAAAGTTTTCCCCCCTCCCATATACTAATGTGCCATTCCCATTTTATTTAGCTGTATCCATATAAATGCCACCCCTGTATTATTAGCTCTCTATACATGATGAAAATAAGTTGTCTGAAGTGGGAGAGGGGGGGGGAATATGTTTCGACAGGTGATATAATGGCCAGGTATAGTAGCCATATGCAGACAAACTTGGCAAGTAAGCCAGCTCACCACTTTCCACATGGTGATGCACGGATCCGCTTGGTTTCAGCTCCCAAAATCCAAATGCACGGATCCGCTTGGTTTCAGCTCCCACAATCCAAATAGTAGCAGATTGATCCAGCAATTCCAAAAGATAATTAAAAGTCCATCCTTTATTGGCAATCCTTTAAAATAGCATATAATAGCGGCACAAGATAAGCCGACGCGTTTCGGCGAGACCACGCTAACCCTTACTCATGCTATGAGGATTGCCAATAAAGGATGGACTTTTAATTATCTTTTGGAATTGCTGGATCAATCTGCTACTATTTGGACAGTAGCCATATGGTAATGCCCCACATTAAAATATTTTACTTATATTTTACAATTACATAGACCTGGACGGGGCATGGCCACTAAATAGGTTGCATTATAAAAGACGTACAAACAACGCAGACAAAAGAAAGAACAAGATGAGTTAAAAAAAAAAAAAAAAATTGAAAAAAAAACTTAAAACAAACTGAATGAAATGATTTAACAGAACAGAAAAGAGATTTTTTTTTCTGAATAAATAAATCACTATAGAAAAAAAACCATTATGATTGCTTTAGGCCATTTTAAAAGTGGTCTTTTTTTTTTTCCCGCTCTCATTTTTCCCCAACTTCGTCCCTGGCCCAATTCCTGAATGGCAGAGCTCCGAGTCTGAACAAACAGTGTGGGTGGTGACTGCTCTGTGGGGCCCCAGTAAAGGCTGTGCTCGCATTCAGACTGCGTACTACTCTAAATCATTAGATGTTTTGTGTTGCACAAGTCATCCGGATGGGATCTGCGCCTTGGGACTTGTCCTTGTTTATGTGTTTTGGAATAAACTTTCATTTGAGAAAAGTCCTCCTGTGAGATGTAGGGTGCGCTGGCCTCACAGACCGCTGTCAAATGATTAGAGGGAGGCCTGCCTGAGGAATGTCTGGAATGTAGTGGTGTAGGAATCAACAGTGTCACAAAGTGCAAGGATTACAACCAAAGCCGCACACATCCAAAACACAACCCAGCAGCCAGGAAGGGGTTAACCCTACCTCACTGAAAGGTGATCATTACAACCCACACACACTTCCCCTGAAAAATTCCAAAACACTTCTGGGAGCTTGCATGTGATTGTATGAGGTAACGATGTTTAATGGCTTATTTTGCAGCCGAATAGAGAACATTTATTTTTAGGCTCTTACTTCTATTTGCTTCAGGTTAACCTTGTGGTGACTGGCAGCTCCCGTCCATGTGCCCGCTTTTAATTAGGACCACCAAATCATATAAAGGTTTGGATGGCAAAGCGGTGGCCGTTTGCTAGACAGCCCTGACCTATGAATATCAATGAAGACTTCAATGGCCATTCTGGTTAATGAGCGGTTATTTCTATTTTCTTTGACCGACTAACAGATTTCAGGATCAGAAACATTACTGCTCTTCATTAATATGCTCAAGCGCTTTCAGATGGAGAACATTCATCAAGAAAGAAATTAGCTTAAGAAATCAAAGCCTTTTCCCCTTCTAATATGTTTATACATTATTTTTGGTGAACTGCAAAGAGATGAAGTAGATGCAGGGCTTGATATAGTCCATTAATGTGTGCGTCACTGGAATGCTTTGTAATCTCCCTGCATCAGATCTGTGAGAGTCCATAGCCAGAACAGCAGAGGAAATTCTGATAAAAATAAAATGAAGAGCTTCCAAAAACATATCCCCAGCGACAGTGTAACACAGTTTAACACTCCCGATCCAGCCAATGCTCAGTGCTATCTTACGGTCAGTGCTGGCAATGCCAATCACTGTATTTAAAGAGGACCCGTGACATCTCCTAATTTATCTGTTTTAGTAAATTCTTATATTTCCTGGGAAATGCTAATTCTAGAGCATCTTCTCTAACTCTGTGTTGTGCTGTTCCTCTGATATTCCTTCTAGAAATGTATCAGTCACAAGGATGTTACCTATTGGGGGCATGTCCCTGCACAGTCTAAGACTGTCCAATCCTTGTTGACAGATTCAGTGTGTTCAGAGACACGTGTCTCTGAAAACTGGAATAGTAACACCCATTTGACTGATTCAGTTACACATTTCTAGAAGGAATAACAGAGGAAGCAAACAAAACAAAGTTAAAAGGGGTTTTGCCACGAAGTAAAATTGATGTGGGACGTTTGTAAATTAAATAATAAACATTTTCACTATTCATAATTATTAAAAATTCTGGACCGTTTTTGTCTTAGCTGCTCCTTTAGTGATCCATTGTTTACAGCTCGTTTCCAGGGGATATGACCAGGGCTGAGAGCTCCTCAGTCCTGGTCGCACATGCTCAGACATCACCTGTCAGGCAGCTACTGAGTGTTCAAACCCCAGGTGCTGTCATTCTACTCCTGTCCTCTGTGCTCCTTAGTATTAGTCAAACAGTGCAAATAAATAAAAAGAAACCTCAATCAGGTCTGTGCATTGATAAAGAGAAATAAAATCCACAGGTTTGGTTCCTGCAGGGATTTGAACCGAGGACTCTTGTGCCTGGAGGCAAAAGTTTTACCTCTGAGCTATAGTGTAGCTACTTACAGTTCTAAACAAACAAACCTTTCTTTGACTAGAGAGAGTAAAGGCCTGGTGACGTCATTCTGCTGGGTCACATGATATGCAATTCAAACAAATTACACACGCCCCCTTCTGAGCACACAGAGCTGAAGAGCTGGATGCAGGAGGTATGAAATGAGATCGTGGCAAAATCCCTTTAAAAGAAAAAAACAAGTAATAAACAGTAAGTACTAAAACAGATGTAACAGGGGTAGCCCCAGGCCCTTGATAGGTCTTCTTACTATGATGATTAGAGATTTAATATAAATGTGCACTAATATATATATTATATATATATATATATATATAATATAATATAATATAAAATATATACACAATATACATACACACACACATTATACACAATACATCAACACACACACACACACACACGCACACACACCCCTGTTTCTCCAAAAATAAGACGTCCCTCGAGAAGAAGACCTAGTGCAATTTTTTTCAAGCTAAGAAATATAAGGCCTCCCCTGAAAATGACTAGCGTCAGTCATTGCTACAGCTCACCCCCCCATGCTATACATTAGCAGATCATTTAGATAGGTCTTACCTTGTGTGGGAGGCTACCTGGACAAGATATGAGCTCATTTAAGGAAAGTGCTATTGCTAGACATGAGAGATTGGGGCCAATGCTTCTATAACAAATGAAGTCACAAGAAATTCACCATGAAATTCAGGGTTTGGATGCTATGATGTTCCTGAAGATGATGACATGACTGTCTTTGAATAAATGTTGCTTTTTGTTCATAAATACTGGGATCGGTAAATGTACCATAGATTGTTGTACATGGAAATAGTCACAAGAAATTCTTGATGGAATTCAGAGTTTGGCTGGTTATGCTGTTTGTGATGACTACAGTATATTAATTATGATTTTTTGTTCAACAATAAATGTGAATTCTTGTTCATGGAAAAATAAGACAACCCCTGAAAATAAGACCTAGTGCATCTTTAGGAGCAAAAATTAATATAAAAGACACTGTTATTTTCGGGGAAACAGGGTATACACACACACACATATATATATATATATACATGCAGATAACTGATGCATTGTCTATACAATGCATTAGGTTGTATAAATGATCGAGCCCCTTAGTGAAGCACCCTAGGGGGATTCAAAGTTAAAGTTAAAAAAAATAAAAATATTTAAAGTTCAAATCACCCCCCTTTTGCTATTTTACAAATAAAAGAAAAAAAATGTTAAAAAATAAATTATCCTGTATGCTGAACACCGTAGAAGAAAAAAAGTTCCAAACGCCAAGATTGCGTTTTTTCGTCATTTCACATTACATACACATTGGAAAAAATTAAAATCAAAAAAAGTTACATGTATTCCAAACTGATAGCAATAAAAAGTACATTTCAGCCCACAAAAAATGCACCCTCAAACAAATCCGTAGGTGTTAGCACAAAAAAGTTATTGGTCGCAGAAAATAGCGCGGCCGCGCAAATTTCAAGACTAGGAAATGTTTGGAATTTTTTTTTTACGGTACCAAAACATAACGAAAACCGTACATGTCGGTATTGCCGGATTCGTATCAACCTGTAGAATACAGAAAACAATCCTTTATACCGAAGATTGAACTTCATAAAAACAAAACACCCACAAACACCGCGCAAGTAAAAAAAAAAATTCACATTTTGCCTCACTTAGAATTTTTTTGCGGTTTTCCAGTATATTCTATGGTATGATGAATGAGACCATTAGAAAGTACATCTTGTCCCTCAAAATAAAAGCTCTCATGTGTCTATGTAGGTGGAAAAATAAAAACGGTATGGCTCCTGGAAGGCAAGGAGGAGAAAAATGAAGTCATATTTTCTTTCTGTGGATGGGTTAAAGAGTTAATATTCAGACTGTGTGTTTAAATTATGTTTTAAATGAAAAATTAAAAAGAAAAAACACTAATGAAACCTGATGCAAAACCTTGGCAAAAATGAAGAATGATGGTACCCCTAGAAAATTAAAAATAATTTGACCATAGGGACATGTTAAACTAAGGTGTGTCCTGTGATTAGCATCACAGGTGTCTTCAAAGCTTGCAATAAGTCTCTGTGTCTGTCATTACAGTCGAACATATTATTCAGCAGTTAAGTTTGGAAAATAGTCTTTCATGTAATTTACAAAGGAAAATTGATAAAAAAAATTCATGGACTCCAAGGTCAAGATACAGCAGTGTCAGATCGCACTTTTCTTTCTTCATCTTTTCAAATGACTTAAGCAGTTTTCTCAACTCCCATCCCAGACCCACCAACAGTCAAGTTTCAGATTTCCTCATATTCACAGTGATGTATTTATGGTCAGTGCATTCTGTGGGAGATCCTGACACAGGTGATTTAATTATTGTCGTGCATTCTGTGGAGATCCTAAAACATGACCTTGGGGGTCTTGAGGACTGAAGTTGAGCAACACTGACTTAAAGGAAAACGACTCAGGAGGAAACCCACTGATGGAAGAAAATCATAAAAAAACGAGAGTAGAATTTGCCAAAATGCATATCAACAAGCCATAAAGCTGCTGGGAGAATGTCCTTTGGACAGATGAGACAAAACTGGTGCTTTTTAGCAAGTTATATCTGCTCTATGTCCACAGATGCAAAAATGAAGCATACAAAGAAAATAACCTTGTACCTACTATTTAAACATAAGGGTCAGTAGTTGGGCTGCTATTTTGCATCTGACACAGGCTGTCTTGAATCTGCAGGGTGCAAGAAAATCGCAAGGCATTCTGGAGCACAATGTGCTGCTCAGTATCAGAAAGCTTGGCCTCCGTTGCAGTCATGTGGTTTAAACCAACATGATAAAGAACTAAAAAAAACACAGCTAAAACATCCAAGAATGTCTAACAGCAAAGGGATTGGACTATTCTAAAGGTGCTTTTTATGAGGGCCCCAATCGAATCCATCGAACAAACTGTGGAAGAGCTGAATCTGTTGTCTGAAGAAGGCACCTTCGAGGCATCTGGAGTAGTGGGCCAAAATGCCTGTGGTCAAGTGCAGAAGTCTCATTGAGTTTGTTTGCAGTAATTGCCTCAAAAGGTTGTGCAACAAAATATTAAGTTAAGGATACTATCATTTTTGTCCAAACCAGTTTCTTAGTTTTTTTTACATTTTTCATCTGAACCGCAATTCAAAATCAATTTCAGATTTTTATTAGCTGTTTTTCAGTAAATTAAAAATGTATTATTACTGTCAGTTTCAAGTTATTTTATTGACCATCGTTGTTTTTTCTTTCTTTAACAGAAGGTAACAACAATTTTGCCCACATGCGTATAACTCAAAAAATCAATGAAATTTGCTCAAAACATACCTTAGTCAATGAAAATGAAGAACCTCTGATAACATGTGCTGTAAGTGTCCTTTGTCTGCTGTCAAAGTAACCCCACTTAACCAACACTCCATATAGGTAATACAGATCATTGGGTTCATAATATAGAGCATCAGGTTCAGGCGTGCTTGACCGTAAATGGAGGACACTGTGTACATACTTTTAAAGTGAATTTTTTGCAAAAGTACAATTTTTTCAGAGGTGTCCCAAAGGGCACCAAATATTTACCCATTTTGCCAAAAGGCAAAACCCTTTAAAATCTTTTCAGTTTTTCTTTCTGTAAAAAAAAATAAAAAAATTTAAATTTTTTTATGTATAACTCAACCTCTATCAAAAACTATTTAAAAACCTTATTTCTAACCCCCACCAAATTTTTCCCTTTTACTTTCTGAAAAAAAAAGGAATTGCTCCCTTTTCTATTATCAAGTCTGGTGAGGCCCCCACCTAATTTAAAAGGGAAAACCCTTTTAAAACGCAAATTTTCTTTGCTCCAGTAAGGGGCCCAACCCCCTATTTGGGGGTGTCCCTAATCCCCATGGGGCACCAAAAAAAAAAAAGTCCCCCCTTTTGACAAAACCGTCTGCAGCAGGTGAAAAATTCTAGACCCAAAAATGAGGAAAACACCAAATTTAAAAAGTCCCTGTCTGGGCCTTTCCCCACATGCTTCAACCCGCTAACCCCGGTTCTTTTGATGGCTAATTGGGGGGGAAAAAAAAAGAATTTGGGTGTGTATCTTAAAAAAAAAGAATTTAAAAAAAAAAAAAAAAAGGAAGTGAGGGTTAGACCACATGTGATCGGACCTCTAACCCCCGATGAAGCTAGGTTAAACTGGTGAAACATGTCGGGGAGGTCAAAAATGGGCCCTTTTAAATTGTGATTTCTCCCTTTGTTTTAGAAGTGTCAAACCCGCTGCAGGCGGGGTCACAAGGGGGATTATTTGTTATGTGCCAAGAAAATTAGGGGGCGACTAAACCCCAAATAGGAGGCCTTTGGGGTCCCTTACTTTGGGGCTTGTAAAAAATTTTGTATAATTTAAAGGGTGTTCCCCGTTAATTTGGGTGGTGCTTTCCACTAGACTTGATAATAGAAAAGGAGCTATTCCTTCTTTCAGAAGTAGAAAGGGTTAAATGGTGAAGTTAGAAATCAGGTATTTAAATAGTGTGTATATAGGTTAAGAGTTGTACATAATAAAAGTTACGTTGTAGTGTTTTACAGAGAACTGATAGAGTTTAAGTTTGCCTATGGCAAACTAGTAAATATAGTGATCAAAAGTCAGTCTTTGTTCTCTTGCGAGATTCCCAATTTTTTGGAGACTAAAGGACAGCTCAAGACTCCAAAAAGGGTTGATGGAAAGGTTTATCATTTTTCTGGTATAGATGTTATCTAATACATCTATATATTATATATTTTATACTACAGTATTCCAATCAGACACAGACCAGTCAGAGGGTAGCAAACAGCTTCCCATTATTCCCTACTCTAGACTATAGCTAGATCACAAGAGAAACTTTCCATCAGCACGGATTCCATAAAAAAAAGCAGAAGTTGGTTTCTAGGGGTATGTGGCAGGGTTTACTTGGCAGGGTTGAGAATACAGAAGGAGAAAATGACAGTATGACGTCAGATGTTGAGAAGCAATGTGACATTTTATTGGTTTACTTTGTATGTGTGTACAGCAGGTGACAATTCCTATGACATATGCAAACATTGCGCACTGTTCATCTATACACAGGGATCTTTTAATCTTACTAAATTGGAGTGTGTTTTTCTGTATTGTATACAGCTGTAAATACATACAAATATTACCACTGCCTAAACTTCTGGGAAATTAGTGATCACATCATTAACTCATCATCACTTCCCATCAACTATCAATTGTCACAAAAGACTAAAACAATGATTTAATTGTCCATTCTAAAAATAAAGCCACTCGTGATGATCACAACTGCAGAGATGTACTATTACCGCACAGATGAGGCACTGATCAAACGCAAAGAAAAAAAAAAGGCTGTGCCTTTGAAGCATATGCTGTGTTTCTCCTCTGGCTAAAAGTCAGCCAAGTATCTGCAAGCTGACTGGAGAAGTTTAATTGCTTCAGAATGGCAGTAAAAAGAGTGATACTCTCTGCTAAAATGGGATAGTTGCTGGCGATAGAATACTCTACAGAGTATGTGGCTCAGCAAGTCCACAAGGCCATGATAATATAAACTTTAGGAAACCAAGCCTGGTAATTCTTGATAAATGATACTCCACCGATTCCAAGTATTTAAAAAGCAGCAAACTCGTCTGGATGCCATTTAAAGGCAATGTATCATCAGAAAATGACCTATTGTCAACTTATGTTGAATAAAAATTGGTTGATCATTCTAACTTCCCATGTTGCTTAAATTCATCTGATTGCATCCAGTTTTCCCACTGGCCACTGAGCTTTAAGATAGACTGACACTTCCTGTTCTGTAGTAGTCATCTCGTTACCATCACAGGCAAGATTATAACGAAAAGGGACATCTGTATTATAAAGCTGGAGAAAAACCAATGACAACAGGTAATGGTCATAGCTCCACTTCCCCCACTCCCCCAACTTCCATCCGCACCAGTCAAAGATAATGCTGCGCTTCAGATTTGCCATAAATCCCAAGAAAATCGGGCAACCAATGAATGATGCAATTCCTTTTTCCTGTCTGACTGGCAGTCTGCTGATTGGTTGCCTGATTCACCTGTGATATCTGGCAAATCCAAACGATACACTTCCTTTTTTCCCCATATCTCAGGCTGCCGATTGGTTGCCCAATTTTCCGATTTTTGGCGAAACAAACCAGCCCGTCTCGAATCCAAAGTTCAACAGTAGTTATAGAGCATGTCCACAAAACTCTCCCAGGTCACGTTCTATGTGTTAAAATAATCTTGAAAATCACATGCTTTATACACTGGGCACTGAGCCTTCCAACAGACTGATCCCTCCTTCTTTGTAGTAATTATCTCATTACCATCAAAAGCAGGATTATAACTAACGTGACAGCTCTATTATAAAGCTGGAGGAATACTATCGACAAAGGTTATGGTCACAGCTCACATCTCTGCATAAACACCTTTGCACAAGTCAGAGATAGTGTTGCACTTCATATTTGCTGAAAATCCCAGAAAAATTGGACAACTAATCAAAGAAAGGTAGACTTCCTTTTTCCTGTCTGACTGGAAGGCTACTGATTGGCTACCTGATTTACCTGCGATCTCTGGCAAATCAGAATGACAGACTTCCTTTTTATTGTCTAACTGGCAGGGTGCCAATTGGTGGCCTAATTTTCCCATGATCTCTGGCTGATTTGAATTACACTGCTCAAAAAGATAAAGGGAACACTTAAACACCACAATGTAATTTCAAGTTATTCACACTTCTGTAAAATCAACCTGTCCAGTTATGAAACTACACGGATTGTGAATCAATTTCTCCTGCTGTTGTGCAAATGGAACAGACAACAGGTAGAAATGATAGGCAATTAGCAAGACAACCCCCATAAAGGAGTGGTTCTGCAGGTGGGGACCACAAACCATTTCTCTGTTCTGATACTTTTTAGCTGTTTTGGTAACTTCTGTATTTCATCATTGCTCTAATCCCTACAGAGGGGTGAGAGCAACGACAAATTAAGTGTTTTCTACATCCACAGAAGTTGCTTAGGTAGCGCAGCTCATCCATGATGGCACATTAATGTGAACTATGAGAAGAAGGTTAGCTGTTTCTGTCAGCACAGTGTCCAAAGAATGGAGCAGATACCAGGAGACAGGCCAGTACACCAGAAGACCTGGAGGAGGACAACAACCCAGCAGCAGGAACACTACCTCCTCATTTGTGCAAGGAGGAACAGGAGGAGCAGTGCCAGAGCCCTGCAAAATGACCTCCAGCAGGCCACCAATATCCATGGGTCTGCTCAAACTGTCAGAAACCGACCCCATGAGAGTGGTATGAGGGCCCAATGTCCACAAGTTGGTCACCATGCAGGGTGATTGGAATTTGCCACAGAACAACAAGATTGGCAGAATTGGCAACCTGTGCTCTTCACGGATGAGATGTGATGCCATGGAGAATGTTCTGCTGCCTGCAACATCCTCCAGCATGACAGGGTTCGCAGTGGGTACCGAGTTGAGATACTCAAACCCATTGTGAGACCACATGCAGGTGCAGTGGGCCATAGGTTCCTTCTGATGCATGACAATGCTAGGCCTCATGTGGCTCAAGTGTGTCAGCAGTTCCTGCATGATGAAGGCGTTGATGCTATGGACTGGTCTGCCCGTTCCCCAGACCTGAATCCAATCAAGCACATCATGTCTCATTCCATCCACCAACGCCACGTTGCATCACAGGTAGCAGATCCCTTAGGAGAACATCTGCCGCTTCATAAGGAGCATGCCCAAGCATTATAATGAGGTCATACAGGCACGTGGAGGCCACACACCACTGAGCTTCATTTCCTTGCCCTGTGGCATCTCCACTGAAGTTGGATCAGACTGAAATTTGATTTTCCACTTTGACATTGAGTATTATTCGAAATCCAGACCTCCATGGGATATTCATTTTGATTTTCATTGATCATTTTTAGGTTTTATTTTTCTCAACGCATTCCACTATGTAATGAATAAAGAATTGCAACTGGAATACGTCATTCATTGAGATCTAAGATGTGATATTTTAGTGTTCCCTTTACTTTTTTGAGCAGTATATATACTTCCTTTCTCCTGTTTCTAAATAAATTTTACAACCAATGCCAGTCAATCTCTGGCAAATCTGAATAATACACCTCCTTTTTAGTGTCTGACTAGGAAGGCTGACGATTGGTTGCCCAATTTTCTGATCTCTGGAAGAACTAACTGACCAGACCCGTACTCCAAGAACAACACTAGTCATGGAGCCTGTCCATAACACTCCCCCATAAAGGTCAATGAGATATCTTGAGACTCCTATGGTCCAGCTGAACCACTGTTTTAATGTAGCATGATGTACACCTCAAAAACATGAATGGTAAAACTGCAAGTACAATTTGAACTACAAATAATGTATGTTCTTTTACGACGGAACTAAAGCATATTTCCAGCTGTTCACATTTCCTTGTAGAGAGGTGCCTCAGGTTTTACTATTTGGACATGTTCACCGGTTTATGCTTCTACAGAACAATATATTGCATATGCACTGCACATATCCGATGCAATACCCTTGGATTACGAAATGCTGATTAGTTTCATTTCATAGGGGCCAATCTGCCTCCAGTCTACCTGATGTGGTTTCAACATGGATTCTCTGCAGAAACTGCATCAGATAAGCGATGTCACTTTTTTATTATTTCAAATCCACAGTTCAAAAAATCTGCAACATATGAACTACAGTATACTGCAGATTCCAATGAAAAATAATACCTAGATTATAGGAGAAAAATATGCAGATATGCACGCTGTTTTTTTATGCGTACTTAGCAGCAGTATTTGTAAGCCAAAACCAAAAATAAGTCCAAAAAATGCTTTTTCACTCCTGGTTGTGGCTTACAAATACGGCCTCCAAAAAAACTCTCTGTGAACCAAGCCTTACACTTGTGTGACACATGTAAAGAGGTTGAAAACTGGGATCCCAGAAAATTGTGCAAGAACCCCATGGAAACTGTATGGAGTACTACTTACAGTGTGCCTAACCATGTTACCTTCTGTTACAGGAGATAACTATTTTAAATCCAGGGCACGGTACTTACAAAAAGGGTGTTTAATGACATATAACCAACAACTAACTAAGTGATCCACTGGTACAGAAAGAGAGCGGTTTCTGCCCTTGGGTGCTTACAATATAGAAGAATGGAGGAATGAGACAAAAAGGTGAAGATGGTTTGTAGGGGAGCAACAGAGGAGATTCCATATCATAATGCAGGTTTTGCATATTACAGCTTTTATCATGTTTCGTACATTTGCTGTAGTTTCTGTGGAGTTTGCCTTAGCATGAAATTATCGCCTCATGAACCATGTTCCTGCTGGGAAGTCAAGTGAGGCTATCATCGGCAGCCCTGGTGAGAAAGTGGTTAATGTGATCAGATAGGCAAGTCCTTATGCTCTCGTAAAATAATTACTCCTGACCTACGAGACTGCTGATTGAGCTGTGGATGATGCAGTCCTGCATGGTTAAAAAATCATTAGCTTAATTAAGTCATAAATCCACTCCTTGCCAAACTGTCAACATTTTAGGCTTTTGTTTCTCTCTACCTGTATCCCCATGTTTTACACTGCAGCTCTTTTTCTGCAGCTAAACTACTACATAAAGACAAAGAATTGACTGTCATTGTTCAATATCTTTCAAAATCTGGGATTTAGGATAAAAACAAATTTAAGTATTACCAGCAACCTCAACTAAGATAATAGTGAGTAAAGAAATAAAGGAAGCCACAGACAAAGCATATTTTTGGGCACACTAGCCATTGGCACAACAGCTACTTAATGCTCATTGATGCCCACGTCCCAGCTTTTTTATGTCCTACAGGTTTGATTCAGTGTTGATACCCACTGAAGAGTTTGGTATCTTCTGGAAACAACGAATTTACGTTACCCACAATATTGATAACCCTAGAAAAGGGATTTTTTTTAGGTCATACTAGGAACAGTTAGAGGGAGGGTTGCCCTTTTTTTAGGGCAGATTCTCCACTACAGGTAAGGACCTAAGAGATAGTCCTCAAAGGATATAGTACTAGAGAGTCTTGGTTTTACACTTTACTCTACCAATTCTATACCTAAGGGTGGTAAGTTCCGGTTTGATTTTATTATACATGATGCCGCACTTGTTTTACTATATTAACAATTAAAAGTTATACTTTATCAGGTTGGATTTTTTTCTGTGACTTAAAGAGAACCTGTCACATAGACTATGCCCCCCTTGCTGAGGGCAGCACAAGCTAGTGTCTGACCTGCTGTTTCCAGCGCTGTCTCCTTTATTCTGTAAGGTGCAGTAGTTTTCGTGTATTTAATGCTCCCAAAACTGCAGTTTTCATCCAGAAGAGTCATTCCCAAGAGTCCTTCCAGTGTCCCGGTTTTTTTCAAACCCTGCCCACCGGAGGCTAGCCCCGCCCACCTTAACTGACAAACCTATTACTTTGAATAGGAAGAAACATGTGAATAACTGTCAGTGGGCGGAGCTTTGGTGGGTGGAGCTAACACCTACTAATGACTAAGATTTGAGGGGTAAATGCTCTAAAACTGCTGCATCTTACAGAATAAGGGGCTCAGTGCTAGGAACAGCATGTCTGACACTAGCTTGTGCTGCCCTCAGCAAGGGGGGCATAACCTATGTGACAGGTTCCCTTTAAGTTATAAACTCAAGTAATCAAAGCATCAATGTGATCGTTAAGATATTCTTGCAACCGCTTCAAATACACAGAAGCAAGTGAGTACCAGTAAGGGTGATCCTGGGTTTCTCTTTAAACCTGATTATACATGCAAGATGTACTGTTTCTTAGTAAAGTGAATTATGCTCCGGAAAGAGTATTAGATAAGAACAGTCATTTCAGTATGGCAGTTGCTGCATTAAATGTGCACTTTTCTCAGGTAACCTTTACGGCGGTGACACACATGGCTTTAAACAGCTTTCTCAAGTCACTTTAGCTGTAAGTGAACAGTAAAGCCACTTATTTTGTCCATGACATTATCAGTCTGCCGTCTGTTGACATAGCAACATCAGTATTGCATTTCCTCTGGTCTTGTTAAGGGTTTTATCTATTTAACCTCCTTTCTAACAAGAGACAAAATGATCATCACTGATTGGACACAGATCGATGATAATATTACTGGATTACTCACATTTACTAAAATACTCAGACTAGAAAAAAATGAAGCTGCCCTGTATCTTTTCCAATACCGCTAACGCAAAATAAAATTTTTCACTGATGCCAAAAAAACAAAATTTTGACAAGTGCTATCATTTGATTACAGCTGTTTCCATTGTGCGCCATACAACACTCATCCTGCCCAGCAGGTCATAAAAGATTCTGAAGCTTATTACAGCATTCATTTTCCTTTTCATACAGCTCGAAAACGTTCTAAACTTATAGAACACTATAAAATTTGCTGTATAAAAGCTGGCTTGCACCTGCTGAGACTATAGAAATACATGAACAGCAAATTCATAATTTATACCTAGTAGTGTTAACTTCTTCTCCATGTTCAAGCTTTGTACTAACTAATGAAACTCTAAACATCCACGAAAAAGTCTAACGGAAAATTTATAGAAAAAGCTGAAAACTTCCAGAAACATTTATGTCCAAATGTGTCCGACTGTAGAAGTATAGATAGGCAAGATAAAGAAGGGATCACTGTTAAAAAGATTATTCTACACTTCTTGAACCCTTTAACACTTGCAAAGAAAAAAAAATATTACTAATTTTTCTCGTCCTCGCCTTCCAAAAGCTATAACGTTTTTTTTTTTCCCCCCTACATAACCCCTAAAAGGGCTTTTTTTTTTTGCGGAACAAGAGACTTTTTTTAAGGTGTTATTTTTTATTACTATAAATATACTGGGGAAAAGGGAAAAAAGTGGGCAAAAAAATAAAAAAAAAGTACTTGCGCCATTTTGGGGGATTTTTTTTTTTTGCAGCATTTAACCCATAAAAATGATGTTTACTGTATTCTACAGGTTTGATACGCATCCGGGGAAAACCAAACAAGTAGGTTTCCATTATGTTTTTGGTGCGTAAAAAAAATTTCCAAACATTTTCTACATTTTTAAAATTTTTGCCGCCGCCATTTTGGCAACCAAGATTTTTTTGACTAAAACCTATGAACACATGAGGGGGGTTTTCGCGGACTGAAGTTATTTTTTTGCTACGTTTGGAAGGCTGCAACCTTTTTTTTCACTTTCAAAAAGCAATTTTGGTGTTTGGAATTTTTTTCTTCACGATGTTCACGACGGTAGAGATGTCTATTTTTAATTGTAGATTTTTCGGCGCAGCGCCAAAAGGGGGGGTAAAATTTTTTTTTTTTTTTTGTTTTTTTTTTAAAACGGCAAAAAAAGGGGGATTTAACTTTTTAATACTTTTTTTTAAGATTTTAAAACTTTTTCCTTTTTTTTTTTTTTTTTTTTTTACTTTAACATTGAGTCCCCATAGGATGCTTCACCACTAGGGGGCACGATCGTTAATACAGCCTATTGCATTGCATAGACAAGATGGTATTTTCCACACTTCCTGCCTGGGGCTAAACAGAGCGGGCGTGCTGGCGTGCTGTAACTGTCGGGTGTTAGCTGCGATTAGCCACTAACACCCGGAGGCTGTGTAACAGGGTCATGCTGCGATCCCGTTACAGAACTCCTTAACACCACAATGACGTACCCGTACGTCATGGTGGGTTAGGGGTTAAAGGAGTTGTCCACTTTTCATTGTTCAGCATAAATGAGTACACCCCCTTTGCAAAGTAAAATTGCAGTTTACTTCTTAATGAACACATGAACAATTTTCAAAGTGTTACCAACAGTTTCATAGAACATTTTTTAACCCATACCATGAACGTAAGGGTAATAATACAACTTAGATTACAAAATCTTCAGTTTTACTCAAATACGTTGATGCAAAAATGAATATAGCCCACAGCAAAAACTACTCCATCTAGTATTTTGTATGACCTCCATGATTTTTAAAGACCACACCAAGTCTTCTAGGCATGAGATGAACAAGTTGGCAGCATGTTGCAACATCTCTATTGTTCAAGAACTTCTGTTAGAGACTAGATGATGGATGGAGAATGAATCTCAACTTGTCTCTTCAGAATTCCCCATAGGTGTTTGATTGGGTTCAGATTAGGGGATATACTTGGCCTCTGAATCTTTTTCATCCTTTTTCTTCAGAAATCTAACAGTGGTCTTAGCTGTGTGTTTTGAATTATCATCGTTAGAAAAGTTCTCAACAAGCAAGACCCCAGAGTAAGCATCTTCTCTTTCAATATAGAGCAGTACATTTGTGAATTCATGATACCATCAATGAAACGTAGCTCCCTGACATCAGCATCGTTCATTCAGCCCCACATAAGGACACTGCCACCATGTTTCACTGTAGACACCATGTATTTTTCATTGTACTTCTCACCTGCAAAGCCATACAGTTTTGAAGTCATCAGTTCGAAAAAAATCTTGGTCTCATGACTCTGGAGTATAGAGTCCCATTAGCCCTTAGATAAATGTTTTTGGAATTGATGGCTTAGAATTTTTTCGGCCTTGCAAAAGTAAGAGGTACAAAGAAAAATGCATGGTGCCTACAGTAAAAGTGGGTGGTCGCAGTTCCCTTATGTGGGGCTAAATGAGCGTGGTTGGGGTCAGGGAGAAACAACTCTATACAAAAAAAAAAAAAAAAAAAAGATTGCTGTCCACAGTAATGGCTTCCATGGAGTAACTGTATGGGCTAAACAGTCATGTGACCTCTTAGTATTCAGTAAGTAGCAAGATTACATGGGGCGAGTAAGAATAGTGGTGGAATGCAAATTATTAATAAGGTCGTTCCAGCAACTTCTTCACTGCAGTCTTTCTAGCTCATGTCTTATATAAAGTTCACTATAAAAAAAATCAAAGCAGAAAGATGAATATATCTTTTCAGGGCAGCCTACAACCTACAATAAGGGTATGTTTTCACAATGGATTTTGATGATTCTTCTGAGGCAGATTATGCATGTAATCCACCCACACAAAAATGACTGAAAAATCAATTACAATGTCAAATCAGCGTCATCATTCAGACGCGTCATTCATTTTTGACGCGTACTGAAAGCGGCAACTAAAAATTGACTCGTCAATTCTTTGAGGAGCTTTTACATGCCGACAATACTTACATATAAGATGCAGAAAATCTGCTTTGGATATTCAGCATTGTTCCCTTGTTGGATTTCTCTGCTTATTTCCGAAGGGGAACTAATGTTTTTCCCGCACTGACACGGTCAGTGAACCTACTGTCACTACACCACCATACACACAGCTCTTTTCCTTACCTGTCTCCTTCCTTTTAACCTCTCTACCCGTTTTCTGGTTATTTAGTGTTATTATTGTATTTGCTTTGGTCTTATGTTATAAATTTAAACTGCTCTGAATGTCCAGCACCTTGAAATTAATGGAGTTTAAAAAGTAATAATAATAACAGTAAGGCAGAGAGAAGAGTGTGCCAGTGGCTTCTCCACAGTAACTGACAGACATGATCAGACCCTGCTGGAGGTAGCAATATTGGAGAAGGTCTGCTCCTCGATAATCTACTGTTACATACCTGGACATTGTTATCTGGAAGTCACATGACATATGCGTGCGGGGTTACATGACTGACACCATGTTCAGTTCATACAGTTGTTACTAAGGACTAATTTGCCGGCGTTTATATATATATTATATATATATATATTATATATATATATATAATATATATATATATTTGTAAGAGACCAAGGGGTAAAGTGGTTGATGGAAAGTATGCATCACCGAGGTGGCTGGCCTCGGTGATATAAAAAACCCTTTAGTTGTTGTCCAGCGATGTTATGTTGCTGACCATTTGTTATTATGGTAGTTCGGGTCCGGGTTTTTTATGGAGCGGCCGGCGAGTTGGGTGGGAAGGTCGCTCCAATACTCCAGCCCAGGCCTTACCAAGATATATAAGGCAGCTGACACAGCTCAAGGAGGGACAGTCTGAGGAAAGCTGGAGGCTTCCTGTGAGCTGTGGAGACATCAAGCTGCCAAGTTGTTGCTGTGGAATTTGTGCCACTGACCTGGTGAGGCTGTTCCTTTATTTACAAATTTCGGTTGTTCCTGAGGAAAGGACTGCATTTGAACTGTGGTTGTCATAAGCTGAAGAAAGCCTGATTTTGTTTTTGTTGTTATTTGGCGTCCAGGAGACAATAAACTTTCGTTCATGTTTGCACCTTACCACCTGTGTCTGCACGTACCGTGACTGCCACTGAGCTAAAACCCCCACAATTGGTGGAGGATGCGGGCATATTGTGGGGAAAGGGGAGATCAAGGCGCAGGTAAACAAGGTGGAGGCGGTGCAGAATTGGCCACGGCCACTTACAAAAAAACAGGTTAGAGCCTTCTTGGGGATTGTAAGATACTACAGGAGATTTATTCCTAATTTCGCCACAGTAGCAGCCCCTTTAACAGACCTTACAAAAGGTGCAAAGTCCGTCATGGCTAAGTGGTCTCCAGAGGCGGAAAGGGCCTTCTAAGAGCTGAAACAGACTCTGTGTAAGCAGCCAGTGCTTGTGGCCCCAGATTTTGATAAAGAATTTATAGTGCAGACAGATGCGTCAGATGTGGGTCTGGGCGCTGTCTTATCCCAGGAAATTAACGGTGAAGAGCACCCTGTCATGTTCCTCAGTAGGAAGCTGTCGGCATGTGAGAAGAACTATGCCATAGTAGAGAAGGAGTGTCTTGCCATCAAGTGGGCTCTGGACTCTCTAAGATATTACCTTCTGGGGAGAAGATTTAGGTTAATATCTGACCATGCCCCGTTAAAATGGATGAGGGAGAGAAAAGGGAACAACGCCAGGGTCACGCGGTGGTTTCTGGCACTCCAAGACTTTGACTTCCATGTGGAGCACAGGCCAGGGAAGCTACATGGGAACGCGGACGCATTGTCGAGGGTCCATTGCTTGGTGACAGACGGTGCCCAGCCCCCCCGGCTTGGGGCAGAGGTGGGGGGGGGTATGTAAGAGACCAAGGGGTAAAGTGGTTGATGGAAGGTATGTATCACCGAGGTGTCTGGCCTCGGTGATATAAAAAACCCTTTAGTTGTTGTCAGCGATGTTATGTTGCTGACCATTTGTTATTATGGTAGTTCGGGTCCGGGTTTTTTATGGAGCGGCCGGAGAGTTGGGTGGGAAGGTCGCTCCAATACTCCAGCCCAGGCCTTACCAGGCATATATAAGGCAGCTGACACAGCTCAAGGAGGGACAGTCTGAGGAAAGCTGGAGGCTTCCTGTGAGCTGTGGAGACATCAAGCTGCCAAGTTGTTGCTGTGGAATTTGTGCCACTGACCTGGTGAGGCTGTTCCTTTATTTACAAATTTCGGTTGTTCCTGAGGAAGGACTGCATCTGAACTGTGGTTGTCATAAGCTGAAGAAAGCCTGATTTTGTTTTTGTTGCTATTTGGCGTCCAGGAGACAAACTTTCGTTCATGTTTGCACCTGACCACATGTGTCTGCACGTACCGTGACTGCCACTGAGCTAAAACCCCCACAATATATAATATAATATATATAATATATATAAATATATATATATATATATATATATATATATATATATTATATTTGGGCCAAGTGCATTGGAATAAGAAGCAGATATAGAAGAACTAATTTTAAAACTATTTTAATAAAATTAGAAATTTGCATGATTTCTTAGAATATAAATAGCAAATACAAATAGTGAAAAGCGGACAACACCTTTAATCCCATTCAGAGACAGTCCCTCACATAAAATATCTGATCCTGGCAAATAGCAGAATGAATTATCATCACTGAAATACAGTCACCTGACATTGATAGTACCTGCAGAAAATATTAGTGTCACCATAAGTAGTTAAAAAGCATATTAAAACGAGATCAACCAACATGGCTGTAGTTCCTACTGTTACATTTACAAAACAGGCAACTGAAACAGAGGAAATGTCAAAATATCTGTAAAAGAAACCTAAGCACCAAACCTAAGCTATACAGATGAAATCATAAGTTTACATACACTGTATAAAAAGACACTTATGTATTTTTTTCTTGCTATCTGACATGAAATCAGAATAAACCTTACCCGTTTTACGTCAATTAGGATTATCTAAATTATTTATATTTGCCAAATGCCAGAATAATATGAGAGAATTTCTTAAAGCATTTTTATTACTTTCTGCAAAGTCAAAAGTTTACATAAACTAGGATTACTATGTCTTTAAATAATTTGGGACAGCCCATATAATGATGTCATGTCTTTGGAATTTTCTGATAAGTTTATTGGTAACATCTGAGTTAGAGACACACCTGCGGATGTTTTTTTTTAATGCACATCAGAAACACACTGCTTCTGTGTGTAACATCATGGGAAAGTCTAAATAAATCGGCCAAGATATCAGGAATAGAATTTTGGACTTGCACAAGCCTGGTTCATCCTTGTTTGCAATTTCCAGATACTTGAAAGTGCCTCGTTCAGCTGTACAAACGATTATATGCAAGTAAAAACAAGATGGGAATGTCCTGCCATCATAACGCTCAGGAAGGAGACAGGTTCTGTATCTCAGAGATGAACATGCTTTGGTCTAACATGTGCATATCAACCCAAGAACAAAAGTAAAAGACCATGTGAGGATGATGGCGGAATCTGGTAAGATTGTGTCATTATCCACATTAAAATGAGTACTGTATCAACATCGGCTTGAGCTATTACTCCAAAAGAAACACACAAAAGGCAGATTAATGTTTGCAAATGAACAAAGGAACAAAGATCTTTGGAGACATGTCCTGTTGTCTGATGAAGCTAAAATTGAACGGTTTGTCCATAATGAACATCGTTATGTTTGGAGGAAAAAAGGGAGAAGCTTGGACGCCTAAGAACACCATCCCAACTGTGAAATACAGTAGTGACAGCAGCATGTTGTGGGATTGTTTTGCTGCAGTATGGACTGGTACACTTCACAAAATAGATGGCATCAAAGAAGATTATGTGGCAATACTGAAGCAACATCTCAAGACATCAGCTAGGAATTTAAAGCTTGGGCAGAAATGGGTCTCCCAAATGGACAATGACTCGCAGCATACTGCCAAACTGGTTACAAAGTGGCTTAAGGATAACCAAGTCAATGTTTTGGAGTGGCCATAACAAAGCTCTGTTCTCAATCCTATTGAAAATTTTTGGGCAAAGCTGAAAAGGCAGGTGCGAGCAAGGCGACCTGCAACCTCAATTCCAAAAAAGTTGGGACACTAAACAAATTGTGAATAAAAACTGAATGCAATGATGTGGAGGTGCCAACATCTAATATTTTATTCAGAATAGAACACAGATGACAGATCAAAAGTTTAATCTGAGTAAATGTAAAATTTGAAAGGAAAAATATGTTGATTCAAAATTTCACAGTGTCTACATATGCCAAAAAAGTTGGGACAAGTAGCAATAAGTGGCTGGAAAATGACATTGAGCATATAACGAACAGCTGGAAGACCAATCAACACTAATTAGGTGAATTGATAAGATGATTGGGTATAAAAAAGAGCTACTCAGAGTGTCAGTGTCTCTCTGAAGCCAAGATGGTAAGAGGATCACCAATTCCACCATTGTTGCGCAGAAAAATAGTGCAGCAATACCAGGATGGTGTTACCCAGCGTAAAATAGCAAAGACTTTAAAGTTATCATCATCAACCATACATAACATCATCAAACGATTCAGAGAATCTGGAACAATCGCTGTGCGTAAGGGTCAAGGCCGTAAAACTCTACTGGATGCTCGTGATCTCCGGGCCCTTAAACGCAGGGCTGTGGAGTCGGAGTCTATTTTGCAGGAGTCGGAGTCGTCAGAAAATGGACCGACTCCGACTCCCAAAATATATAATAAGTTGGTCCAGTTAGTTCGATGCAGTGCAAAGAGCAAGAGGAATTGGGTCCAGCCAGTGCTACTGCTCCCATATCTTCAGCCTCATCACATGAGGAGTGTAATTGATGACATGGAGCAGGCAAAGCGCTGCCCCAGGGGAAAAGATTCTGCTCCCATGACAAACAGATTTCAGCAAAATTTTTCACCTGTTTTCAAAGAAGTAGAAGAGTTCAACCATTCATCAAAACTGACTGTGGCTGAGGCAATTCCTTTATACCCTGACATTGTTAGAGATGTTGCCCCTGTGGTCACCGCTTTGCCCCCAACCCAAGTTAGTGTAGAGAGGCCGTTCTCTAGCCTGGAAATAATGAGATCAGATATGAGGTCAAGTATGAAGGATCTGATGGAGGCGATACTATTTCTCAGAACAAATTCAGAGACTCCACAAATGGTCCTGCAGTGTTTTGCATATTTACAATTTTTTTTGTGTCCTAAAGTCGTATCCAATAAATATATTTTACACTGACAAGCAAAATGGTAACAATGTTTTGAACTTGTGACTTTCAGACTCCATATCTCTCCATCCACTGCAGCTTTGAGGCTGCTGTAATTTTATATACAGTCTTATATATATATATATATATATATATATATAAATATATATAATATATATATATATATATATATATACAGACTTGCTAGTATTTAGCATCTGCTTAGTTACAGTTTTGCTCCTAAAAATCAAAGTGTTAATTTGTATTATTTTGTTAGTATTTGGTTTTCAATACTGCCTGAATCCTTCTGGTCTCTGAATTGGATTCAAGCATATCTTGACCAAAATCTGATCCCAGGTCTCTTCTACACATTCCCAATGTTGGTGCAGACTGGACTTGAATACAAATACAGATTTTTCTTCAGCTCTACCCACAAGAGTTCAAAAGATCAAAACATTGTTACCTTTTTGCTTGTTAGTTACCTAAATAGCTTGATTATTGTATCATAAGGTGATAAACAGCCTGATACCATTTTACTACAGTAAAGTTATCACTTAAACATGCGCCATGTATGAGGGAGTCAGGAGTCGGAGTCAGGAGTCGGAGGTTTGGGAAATTGAGGAGTTGGAGTCGGGGCTTCGGCTTGCCGACTCCACAGCCCTACTTAAATGTCACTGCACCTCAAACAGGAATGCCACTGTCAAGGAAATAACAGAATGGGCTCAGGAATACTTCCAGAAAGCATTGTCAGTGAACACAATCCACCGGGCCATCCGCCGTTGCCAGCTGAAACTCTACAGTGCAAGGAGGAAGCCATTTCTAAGCAAGCTCCACAAGCTCAGCCATTTGCACTGGGCCAGGGGTCATTTAAAATGGAGTGGGGCAAAATGGAAAACTGTTCTGTGGTCAGATGAGTCACGATTTGAAGTTCTTTATGGAACAGTGGGACACCATGTCATCCGGACCAGAGAGGACAAGGACAACCCAAGTTGTTATCAACGCTCCGTTCAGAACCCTGCATCACTGATGGTATGGGGTTGCATGAGTGCTTGTGGCATGGGCAGCTTGCATGTCTGGAAAGGCACCATTAATGCAGAGAGATATGTTCAGGTTCTAGAACATATACACTCCCATCTAGACGTCATCTCTTTCAGGGAAGACCCTGCATTTTTCAACAAGATAATGCCAGACCACATTCTGCAGCAATCACAACATCATGGCTACATAGGAGAAGGATCCGGGGACTGAAATGGCCGCCTGCAGTCCAGATCTTTCACCTATAGAGAACATTTGGCGCATCATAAAGAGGAAGGTGCAACAAAGAAGGCCCAAGATGATTGAACAGTTAGAGGCCTGTATTAGACATGAATGGGAGAGCATTCCTATTTATAAACTTGAGAAACTGGTCTCCTCTCTCCCCAGACGTCTGTTGACTGTTGTAAGAAGAAGGGGGGATGCCACACAGTGGTAAAAATGGCATGGTACCTACTTTTTGGGGATTTGTTGACGCCATGAAATTTTGAAACAACATATTTTTCATTTTTTTGATCTGTGATTTATGTTCTATTCTGAATAAAATATTATATGTTGGAACCTCCACATCATTGCATTCAGTTTTTATTCACAATTTGTTTAGTGTCCCAACTTTTTTGGAATTGAGGTTGTACAAACATGGCTCAGTTGCACCGGTTCTGTCAGGAGCAATGGGCCAAAATTCCTATTGTGAGAAGCTTGTGGAAGGATATGCAAAACGTTTGACCTAAGTCATACAGTTTAACGTCAATGCTACCAAATACTAATGAAATGTATGTAAATGAATTTGCAGAAAGTAATAAAAAGGTCTTAAAAAATTCTCTCTCTCTCAATATTCTGGCATTTGGCAAATATAAATAATGTTGGTAATCCTAATTGACCTAAAACGGGTAAGTTTATTCTGATTTCATGTCAGATAGTGAGAAAAACATGCATATGTGTCTTTTTATATAATGTATGTAAACTTTTGGTTTCAACTGTAAGTTTAACTTATCTACTAGTAAATGACCCTTTTTATGACTAGGTGGAAAATCAGATTGATTCATTTAAACCCCCACATTCACATCAAAATAATCCCACCAAAAATCGTGTTTTTTTCTTTTTCTTTATTACGCAAAAAATAAAACAGTACAAAACACATACATAATTGGGAATGCTGCATCTGTAACCACCCAAACTATAAATGTATTACATTACTTAACCAGCATAGTGAATGCTATAAAAATAAGAAAACAATGACAAAATTACAAGTTTCATTTATTTACTCTATTCACTTCCAAAAAAGTGGAATAAAAACTGATCACAAAAATTGCATATTCCACAAAATGGTACCAAAGGACATTAGGATCCCACACAGCTCTGCTGATGTAGTGTCAGAATGTGGTGAAACTAAAACGAATAATTGTTTTTTTAAAAAGTATTACTGCAGTAAAAAGCATCATTGCAGTAATCATTTTACCCATAAAATATACTTATTCATACTGTATGGTGTACAGCATCAAAACTAAACTAAATTCAAGAAAAAATAAGACCTTATACAATAAGGTAGATGAAAAATAAAGTGACTAAAAAAAATAAATAATGGCCATGCCATGTCGATTGCTTTGTTCAAGGCATCATGGACGACATGTATGAAATTTGACGTTTGAACGCCAAATTTCATGCTCATAATAGAATGAGCCTGATTTTTTAACTTGCTCTACAGCGGGTCATAAATCAGGCGCAGTCTAGCGCTTGGGCGACATTTCTGGCTCAGGTATACCACTTTAAAAGTGGTATGTCTGTTCCAGCAGTAAAGCTCCTAGAAATGACATAGTGAAGCTATAAATATGTAGCTTCGCTATGGTTCGAGTGCGCCCCGCCTCCCGCGGAAGATTTAAACATGTTGAAAAGACGCCAGATAAATGCCGCAGCCCTGTTCATACGACATGTATGACATGTATGACATGCCCCATATACCTATATCACAAAATGACTACACCTTTCTAATAGACGCCAGATTTATCAACACCATAATAAATGTGGCACATTATTAAGACTAACTATACACTGTTTAGGAGTTAGACAGTATTGATTCATCTGCCCCAATGAGTCCTGTTCTTAAGGTCCAAATTACTGGTGTTTTTATTGGGTTAAAGGGGCTGTCCAGCAGAAAAAAATGAAACTAAAATGGGGCCAGGCTGTGTAAAGATCCGCTCCTCTTTACTTCCAGGCTCTTGTTCCGAGAGGCAGAAGAGGTTCATGCTCCATTATAAGTGACGGGACCACGAGTTGGGAAGTCAAAAGGGTTCAGCAGGCCCTCTTTTTTTTTGTTCGATTTGACAGTGGACGTTGAGTGACCCTACTACACCCTGGGGCTTACGGTGTGTCTGGTAGTTTCCTCAACAATGCCTGATGTCATTAACCAAAAACAGAGGCGCGCTGCGCCATTCCTTTAACATGGTTATTGATTTCATATACAATGTCCATTGTACTATAATCCCTTTTTTAGCATTGTAACGATGTTTAGCATCAGCATGAGTGTTATCCAGTAACAGTTGAACGGCCTTGACAGTCTGTATCGTAGACACTGGATGTACGAATGTAACCTCTGACTATAATACACGATAAGATTATCTCAACTGCTCCTTCCTTGCGGACATATTTTAGGTGTCATCACAAATTTTAATAATCCATCAAGTCATTCACAAACTTGTCAGAAGTCTTGTGTTCAGTTGCTTCACCCAATTTAGTAGGTGACATTTAGGGGTCTGTGATAGGTCAGCTGAGTCTGACATTTGACATCTCACGATAAGTTTCTTATCTGGGATTGGTCACAGGACTGCAGGTACGGAGCACATTTTCGTTTTAATCCTTTTTTAATTATTCAAGAAATGAATCATTATTAAAGATCTGTAGTCACAAAGCATGTACACATGCAATTTCATGGAACCATGGTGTCCCCTATGATGGAAAGCGAACCTTCATGTGCTTTGCAGCAAACTTCTGATGATACACAGGGGGGGAGGGGATTTATTGGATTTTATTATGTGACTTTTTCAATGCTCATGGCAAAAAAGAAATGCTACAGATCCTGCTATTTTACACCAGAAATTGCCATAAATTGTAATGGAAATCTTACGCCAATTTATAGCTGGCCTAGATTTGAGTTTGTGGATCACGGACAGCAAAGATATGCCAGCACTATTAAGAGGCCTGCTTAGCTAATTAAACCTGGTGTATATTACTCCAGCGCACTGGTGATTGAAATGCGATGTTAAGAAATTCTTCCCATAGGGACATTTAGGGCGACATGTATGAATGTCACCCTACATTTTTAAATCTCCCGCCTGCGTCGCTTTGTAATGCGCCAGATCGTGGGGGGCGTGCGGGAGGCGGGGCGCACTAGAACCGTATCGAAGCTATAGATTTATAGCTTCGCTATGGCATTTCTGGGCACATTACAGTTGGAACAGGTAAACCACTTTCAAAGTGGTATGCCTGATCCAGAACTGTCGCCTGTTAACACGCTAAATTTCATGCATGTTGCCCATAATGTATTGAAAAACTTATTTTTGGGGGATGAAGAAAGGGTTTCTGGGTTCACTTTTTACAACATGCAATATAAATGAGGTTTGCTTTACTCTATGCGTTGATATAATTATTGCAATATCCAATATTTGCAGTTTTTTATTCTTCATTACTGTTGCAAAATGAAAACATAAAAAAAAAAAAGGTTTTGTTTCACCATATTTTGACACCCATAAGAGTATGTTCACACAGCGTGCTGGATCCGTTTTTGAATCCAAAAAACGCATCCAAAAGCGCTATGTAAATTGAATCCAAAATGTATCCAATACGCAGGTGCGTGATTGGATGCGTTTTGGCTGCAGCAGAAACACATCCTATAGTTTTAAATAGGGCGTCTGCTGCGAAAAATGGATCAAGAATTGACATGACAATTCTATGAACGGATCCGAAAGTCACATCAGAAAGACGCAAGTAAATAAGCATTGGCGATCACTCATCTGAACTTCGAAGTAAGTTTTACACTGAAAAACTGCACATTGTTAGATGTGTGTTTGGGTCCGTTTAGGGTCCAAAACACGGATCCAAACACACATCTAAAAACAGATCCAAAATCGGATCCAACAAGCCGTGCGAGCTTGTCTTTGCTGTGTTTTTGATTTGTATCATTATGGGGTACATACAAAAAAAAAATCACTTTTTTTATGTTTTTTTGGGAGGGGGCGAGAGGTGGGATTAGCAAAAAAAAATAAAAATAAAAAAAACCCAAAAACTTGCAATTCTGTTTTTTTTTTAGCTTTTACCAAGCTGGTTAAGTAACATAATAATTTTATAGTTCGGGTTGTTACAGATACATCAATCATGCCATAAATTTTTTATTTTTTTTAGAGATTTTGTAAAATATATATATATATATATATATATATATATATATATATATATATTTTACATACACACACATACACAAAACACTCACCGGCCACTTTATTAGGTACACCATGCTCGTAACGGGTTGGACCACCTTTTGCCTTCAGAACTGCCTCAATTCTTCGTGCATAGTTTCCCACAAGGTGTTGCAACGATGCTCAATTGGTACCAAGGGGCTCAAAGAGGGGCCAAGAAAATATTCCCCCCCACCATGACACCACCACCACCAGCCTGAACCGTTGATACAAGGCAGGATGGATCCTGTTTTCATGTTGTTGACGCCAAATTTGCCCCTTTACCATCCGAATGTCGCAGCAGAAATCGAGACTCATCAGACCAGGCAACGTTTTTCCCAATTTCTTCTACTGTCCAATTTTCGATGAGCTTGGGCAAATTGGAGCCTCAGTGTCCTGTTCGTCGCTGAACGGAGGGGCACCCGGGGTGGTCTTCTGCGGCTGTAGCCCATCGGGCCCCTCAAAGTTCGCCTTTACTGTGCGTTCAGAGATGCTCTTCTGCCTACCTTGGTTGTAACGGGTGGCTATTTGAGTCACTGTTGCCTTTCTATCAGCTCGAACCAGTCTCCCCATTCCCCTTTTTGACCTCTGGCATCAACAAGGCATTTCCGCCACAGGACTGCCGCTCACTGGATGTTTTTTCTTTTTCGGACCATTCTCTGAAAACCCCTAGAGATGGTTGTGCGGGGAAAATCCCAGGAGATCAGCAGTTTCTGAAATACTCGACCAGCCCTTCTGGCACCAACAACCATGCCACGTTCAAAGGCACTCAAATCACCTTTCTTCCCCATACTGATGCTCGGTTTGAACTGCAGGAGATTGTCTTGACCATGTCTACATGCCTAAATGCACTGAGTTGCCGCCATGTGATTGGCTGATTAGAAATTAAAATGTTAACGACAGTTGGACAGGTGTAAACCCAATAAAGTGGCCGGTGAGTGTATATATATATATATATATATATATATATATATATATATATACATATATACACACACATATAACACACAATATATATACACATATATACATACACATATATACACATACACATATATACATATACACATATATACACAAATATACATATATTTATATATATATACATAAATATACACATATATATACATATACACATATGTATATGCACATATATACACACACACACACACACATTTTTTTCACTTTATATTTCATTTCCACTAGGTCACTTGACTATGTCATAGCTTGATCACTGGTATGATACACTAGAATACTTCTGTATTTTAGCATATTGTTTCTGTCAGCTTGTTAACACTCTGACAGGCAAGGACACTTTAACCCTGAGGAAGTTGAGCCTCTCAGTGATACTCATTGGATCTGGTTCATTTCCGAGCCCTCTACTCCCCTTAATCTTTTATTACATAGTGTGATAGCAGTACATTTGTCAGATTAAAATTAGCCATTTTTTTGGGTGGTTTTATAAGATTCCCTGATGAAACTTTGAGGGTCGCTTTGTTTTTTTTTATAGCTTTTTTTGTAATGTGTTTTTTGCCCATTTTTTTTTTATTTTTTTGTTTGGGGTTTTTTTTTTGTGTTAAGAGGGATTTAGGGGGTCTTTCTTTGAGGAATTTGGGGTTTGTATGGAAAGTTTTTAATTGCTTTTAATATATTAGTGTCCTGATTACCAATACAAATTTGTTCATTTTTTTAATGAACAACATTTGTTATTTCATTAGTTTTTCATGTTACATTTCAATAATAAAGGGTGTTTTTTGTTGAGCTGGGGTTGCCCTCGCTTGTAAATATTCTACATGCAAAATTTGAACAAAACTATTTTTCATCATTTGGGTTTTTTTCGGACTATTTTTGAAGATTATTAGTACAGGCAGTCCCCGGGGTTACATTGGGTTAGGGGCTGAGTTTTTTCTTAAGTTGTTTGTATGAATCGGAACAAAAATATTTATACATGATGCTGTTATGTAGGGGTATATGTATGGTTGGGGAATTACAGGCAGGTTAGTCCCCCCCATAGCGCTTAGGCAGGATATGTCCCTCAGAGGCAGGTATCGCCCCCCATAGCAGGGAAGGCGGTATAGGTCCCCCATAGCAGGTTTTGTCCCCCCTAGGAAGGTAGGCAGGTTAGGTCCCCATAGGAGGGAAGATAGGGCTTATTTAAAAAAAATAAAAAACAGATACTCACCACGTCCCTGCTCCCTCGTGCTCACCTCCCCCCGTCTTTCTGCCAGGCCTGTAGTCATCACCAGCAGGCAGCGTGATGACACGGACTGCCTGTGCCGGAGACCTGGGAAATTGCATGTTGTTGCGGCCTCCCGGAGTTCTATTGCGGAGCAGGGAGCGCTCACTCTCTGTTCCACAATAGAGGCTTCGGCTCTATGCGCTCCAGAAGGAGTCGCATATAGCCGAAGCGATCCCCGCCGTCGCCTGGGACATGGCCGACGCGGACCGGAGTGTCAGCTGTATGTGCTCCTAGGAGTCGCGTACAGCTGCAAAGATTGCCGACAGCGCCCGGACGCTGTCAGCTGTCCCTGGCTTGCGTCGTTCCGGTCCCCGTTCATAACTAGGGAACAGACGTAAGTCGGAACGACGCAAGTCGGGGACTGCCTGTATACGTATTTCTTATCTTCTTAAAGACTTAGTGCAACATGTCCCGCCATTGTTTTGGTGTATTCTGCCCCCAAAAAAACTGTTGTATATTCTCTATATAAATGAACTGTAGCAAACCAAAACTAGGCGCCTTATATGCCAGGCATGACGCATTTGAATGCACCTAAAGTAGGTGCATCAAATATGCTATATGATATGCGCCTAAATTATGCTATGTGCCTAGATTAGGCAAATCAATTTTACAATGCAAGGCATAACAGATGCCAGATTTTTGACAGGTTTGTTCATACAGGCGCACTTAGCACTGATTTAATGCACCTTAAAACTAGCGTGGCAGCACCTCTTTTCTGACATGACAATTATTTATGAGCACAGAAGGTTGAAGCTAAAATGACACTGTGTTAGCAGGTGGATATTCACTTTAAGAATACATCTTAAAAAATGGGTTCTCTCAAAATCAAGACTTTAAAAAGCTATTTACCACTTTTAAAAAAAAACTTGAAACTACACTGCTCTGCTTTCAGCATATGTGTGTGTATGATTATTTATATATATATATATATATATATATATATATATATATATATATATAATATATATATACACACACATACACACATATACATATGTATTTATATTTATAAGCACATACATATGTGTAATATATATATATATATATATATATACACACACACATACATATGTATTTATATTTATAAGCACATACATATGTGTATATATATATATATATATATATATATACACACATAACACACATATACATATGTATTTATATTTATAAGCACATACATATGTGTATATATATATATAAATATATATATATATATATATATATATATATATATTATATATATATATATATATATATATTGCCTTCTCTGTGTCCTCCTCAGCACCACTGCGTGCACGCTGCTGAGCAATTTTAAATGAGTCAGTCAGTCTTCTTCCCCCTCAGGTACTTATACATTTAGGGCCACATGTATGAAAACGGTCTAGGCCTGAGGCTATGTTCGCACGGCAATTATTGAGACGTATCTCGCCCCGTATTTCGCGCCGTACTGCGCTTAATACCAGAGTGCCCCTCTCATTTCATATAGTGCTCTGAGAAAAAAATAAAGGGGCGCTCTGATTGGTTGCTATGAGCAACAAAGAGTTTTAGACCTAGACAGTTTTCATATTAGGCCCTTAGTGCCTAGTTAGTTCCTCTATGGCAACTGTATATGTGTTATGTGTCACAGGAAAAGGCCATAAATGTTATGGTGGGGCCAGCTGAGACTTGTAGTTACACAAACCATAGTTAGTGTCGTATTAGTGGCACTTCCCTCGTGTCCACCACAATTGTCAATGGAGGGGTTTGCACAGTTGAAGACAGTCTAGGACCACTATTGTCTGGTGTTGGGAGTGTCTGTGATTTTTGTGAAATTTAGATGACAGACACTCTCGAACTTGACACATTGCACTTCTTTCCTGAATGTAGATTAAGAAATGGTATTGGCAGCTTACAGTCTCTCTTTTAGAATGCAAAAAAGATAATGTCCAGTGTTCCACATAAAGATACAAATGAATCCAAACAGGATCCAGAGAGACAGCTGGACAGCTTACACGTTGCGGGCCAAGTACATACTCATATTCATAGTCTCTCTTTTAGACACAGTTGAGGAAGTTCACAATGTTTGCATATGAGTGGAGATGTTCACCTCACCATGTGTTTGTGTTTTAAACAGGGTTAGTGTCTCTGATGGCAATTGGACACAGATGACTCCTAGGACTGTATAAAGGATATATTTATGGGAAACACAGTCCAAGCAACTCTTCACTGAAGGAGGGACCTTCACAGGTTGGCTCCTCATGGGAAATAAACAGACTTGAGTAGTCACAGTTACCTTGCTCTATTGTTCCCGATTGCGGGGAGTAGATTCACGACGCGGAAGTCACGCTGCACTGGTGTCTGCCGGAGGCGTCTAAAGCCAGTATGACAGGAGAGCCCGTCTTCCGCTTTCTCTTTCTTCCCTTTTTGAAGGAGCAAAGTAATTGTCCTCTCAGTGTGGACTGGATTGATACAGGGAGTCATAATACTTTGCGCTATGTCGTGTAGTTCCACGGTACGCGATTTAACAGGAGCATCTGTAGAGGCTACTTTCCTCTCACCCAGGGAGTGAAGGCGAAGCTTGGAGACTCCTCCCACATTGCTCTGGTAGTAGTTTCCAATAGAAACTGACACTGACCAATTGTGAACACAACTCTCATACACATAGATTGGCCATTAGATGGCAGCAGAGTACAAAGCACATTAATTAATCCTCAGTGTAAGCACATAGCCAAAGCAATAAAAGCACAATTATTAATGCATTATACATTTTCTAACTCACAAGAATGGTGACACAATGTACCAGATCTACTGCCACAGGAGAACCGTTTCACTCAGCAGCAGTAGAAAGGGTACTGGGATACCATAAACATAGCCCCTATAGAGTTTCCTCTTAAACTACTTCCCCATTGTCAGATGTCCCAAGTTTTAACTTAATCTTCTCCCCTCCAGGTAGCTGTAAAAATAGTCCCAAGTAACTTTCTCCGTTAGTTTCCTTCTCCTTCAAGCAGCTACAAATATAGTCTGCAGCAAGTTTCCCAGTCTTCTCCCCCTCAGTCAGTCTTATATATCCTGTAATATTCAATGCAAGCAGGTAATAATTGGATCATGGTGTCTGTAGAAGTGAAAAGTACTAGTACTTGCTTGTTTAGAAATCAATCCTTGGAAGTCTTTTCGGTTTAGCCCTTCTTTGACAAGCAGGGTAAAAGAGTGAAGAAATCAGGCGATACCTTTAAGAGGCTGAGTATATTTGATGGTGAGCTTTCGAGAGTTCTAGCTCTCTTCATCAGACATGATGTTATACAAGAAACTGAAATTTCACAGACTTTTTATACACAAAAGACATGGACCTTCAAGGGATCTTAGAATCTTTAAAAATAACAAAATGCAATATAAGTAGAGAAGTCGCATCCACACCACGGACAATGTACCTGTCCCACAGTCGGTACACAGAATTAGGGGGACATTTTCCTGCAAGTCTTCCTATCTGATTATCTGTGTGCAATGTCCCAGCACAGGCCTCTATGTGGGGGAAACAGGACAGAGACTCAGTCAGCGCATGAATTCACACTGATTCACTACTAACAGTAGAACAGATCTACCAGTGGCTGCACATTTCTCCAGAGAAGACCACTCTATTGCAGGTTGTAGTCTTAATGGGACATTTTAAGACACAGAGTGAGAGAAAGGAATGGGAATATAAATTAATGTAAAAATTTAAAATTCTGCAATTTGGACTTAATATTCATGCTAGTTTCATGTCACACTATGTATGAACTTTGAGGGTCACAAATCACACCTAATAGCTAACAGATAAAGGCAAGAATTACTGATCTCTCCTGTCACGCCTCACAAGTTTCCAGATTGCTTATTTCTTAACCTGTTGTAAATGACTTCTCTGCATTTTGTTATTTTTAAAGATTCTAAGTTCCTTTGAAGATCCATGTCTTTTGTGCATAAAAAGTCTGTGAATTTTCAGTTTCTTTTATAACATCATGTCTGAAGAAGAGAGCTAGTACTCTCAAAAGGTTACCATCAAATATACTCAGTTAGCCTCTAAAAGGTATCGCCTGATCTCTTCACTCTTTTACTACTTTCTATGGCTAACACGGTACAACATTATACTACAAGCAGGGTAAAAGCAGTTTGTATAAATGACTTTTCAGTAAACAAAGGAATGCTACCCTGAGAATAGAAATGATAATCTAGAAAAAGGTGTCCACAGCACTTAGGTCAGTAGGTGGATGTACACATTGCTATACACTTTGAACACCAAGTGGCATCATATATGTAAGTAAATATAATAACTTTTCAATGGATAATTTTTTAATGCATGAAAATGGCGAATTTTGGAAATGTTACAGATCTTTGCAATAAACATATTGTTGAATATATGGAACTACAATTCCAGGCTCTGCTGGACATGTGTTGTCTCTCATTTTCCCGATAATAAAACCCTGCAGAATCATGGCGATCTGAATATAAAATTGCCAGTCCAGAGAGAAAAAAAATCACCACATTATTTCAATACATTACTTTCATTTCATTAATCTAACACAAAATACTTTTTTTTTGCATACTTTCATGCTCTTTATTAGGAAAGCAGGAAAAACATTGACCTAGGAAATGTTGAAATCATTTGTGCTGCACCAATTAAAACAATTTATGCATGAGAAATTCTTCTCTGTTATCTATTACATAAGCAAAACCCCAAGGCCGTTGTGTATAGGAACTGGAACACTTATATAACTACATAAATATTTTATTAATGGTAGATACATTTTTTTGGATTTTTTTAAAGTCATAAATTTGGCAAAGTAATCATCTATTGCGAAGTCTTTTATTACTTATTATAGGATATGGGCACCATGACACTGAATTATTTTTTCTGTTCAACATCAAAGGAGTTTTCTCACCATGCTGTTTCAGAGTCAAAGGCAGCTTCAGATTCACACTGCCTGGTCAGGCTGTGGGTCGTTTTATAGCATTGATTAGTATATTTAGCTTCTCTGTAACTAATTGAGCATTACATTGACATAAGTGCAGAAGATTTATTCTGTAGCAAACAAAGTTACAGAGCTTCAAGGAGTGAGAACAAGTGCTTATCAAAGGTAAACAATCTAATCTGCTCCGTCCGACCATGGTGATGTCACTCCCTGTTCTCCATCTAATCAGGAAAGGAAATATGGATGGTAATCTAGAGACATGTGTGTGCATTCCTGAACAGGGCAATGTCGAAAGCGCAATGAAAAATCTATTGACCAATGTATCTATAAAAAGTCTTCATTTACCTTGCCCTACATGTTATTAGTTAATCGTTGTAGCAAGAAAACCCCTTCAAAGTGGCTTTCTCACTGAAAAGATAAATTTTCTACACAGAGACTTTTTCTAAATACAGTGGTCAATAGATTTTACCTTAGTCCTTTAAGAGACATTGTATGTGCTCTGGGTGCACACAGGCTTCTATGGTTACCTGACCAAAACTCTGTTATCTTATTAGAGCAGACTGTTTAGAGCAGGGAGTGACATACCATGGAGAGACTGAGCTCCAGAGCAAACTAAATTTCTCTTACAAGATTATCTTCTGCTTACAGATAAAAACATTGTTTTCAGTCCTCACAGCACATGTACCTTTAGTTTAATTAAGATAACTTTTCCTGCACTTGTCATTAGTAATGCCTCAGCTAGATGCTGAATATGCTATGCGCTGCTATAGAACCATCCACAGCCTGAGAAGAAAGAGTGTAAAACTGCTTAAGACTCAGTGAAACAGCACGGTGACAAAACCCCTTTAAGAAACTTTCTAGTTTTCATTAAACATTTCTCACCATTTTGCTATTGTGAAGTTTGCGTAAGTCCTTACAGGGGTTTTCTCACCATGCAGTTCACAGAGCCACAGCCAACTTTTGGAACACACATGCTGTTCAAGCTGTGGGCAGGTCTATATCAGCTCTGCTATTCATAATTATTCCTGTTACACTGATATGAGTGCAAGAGATTTATAAAGTGTAGTACTCAGGCTGCAGAGTTCTAAAGAGTGTTTACTTAACTAAATGAGAAGCTTTCAAAGTCAGTTACTAGTGATAAAAATCTGTAGGAGGTGACTTAGCATGGTCGGAGTGAGTGAATGACTGCAGCTTAGAGCAATGAGAAATAAGAGAGAGCATGGAGTGGTGAGTTGAGATGGTCATTACCAGAGAAACATGTGTACTATAAGAGTAGATAAAAGCTTCATTATCTTCTGACCAAAGAAAAATCAACAAAACAATGTATTTAGAAAAAAATCTTCAATTACCTGTCCCTACATGTTAAAAGCTAATCATTGTAGTGAGAAAAACCCTTTAACTTCATTTGTGATCCTACACAATCTCAAACAAATATTTTCAATTGTGTTTCCTGCCATTGATGGGCTGTTTCTGCTCTCCCATTCTGTCTTTTTAGTGTTAAAGAAAGAGGAAGGGAAGGGAAAGAGGTTGCATATTGCATATCAGAGTCTGGAGGGAGGGAGAGCATCCAAGGAGGGCAGCTCACTGCCTGCAGATGGTTAGGAAAGCACAAACAAATCAGTTTGCAGGGGTAGAATCACTTATGTGGTGTGCAAGTGTAGAGAAAAACGCAGAGCAGCCACTGTACTGCAAACTCTAGGCTACCAAACATACAGACCTCCCATCCAGCATATATTACTAGGAGGAGATAGCCACATGAGAAAAATCTGAAACTAGGAGCAGGCTGCAAGTCAAGTATCAGGGAATTAAAGAAGTCTGCAAAATAAAACTAATTGCAACATTTTTTTTTAACCCAAAATATTCATTACCATATGTAAAAACATTTTTTTCTCTCATCAATCGTTCTTAGCCTGTAAATATTATTCATATAATCAAGTTTAAAATTATAGTTCAGGTTAAAAAAAAATGAAAGTACTTTACCTATGAAAGCAGTCTGAATGTTCATAGGATAGCATTGGTTTTTGTGTGCTGCAATCATTAATTTTATTTGAATTAAAAGAACGGGTCATGGAGAAACAATTGTTGGCACTAATTGGTTTAAGAATGAAAAGCCATGAAAACCACTCACCTGTGTAAATTTAAATGAAATTTCTCAATCTAGGTTATATAGATTTCAGCGATAGGAAAAAAACAAACCCCTTATGCATCAGGGTCTAAGTGTCTGCTGCTTTTGCATCCATTATAGCTACAACCAAGGTTATCCTTAGGGCTATGTTGTACTAGCCATAACAACATTGTTAAACCTTATTATTAACTTTAGTATGGTTTCTTCTCGTGATAATCTGTTTGGGGCAAAAGTTTGTATAACATGTCCTTCGATACACTATCCAACAGCACTGAATGCCTGGAAAATAATTCAATAAAGGTGCTTTCACACAGCACCATTTTGGTGCAGTTTTAACTGCGCACCAACTAAACTGCCTTTATTACCAGCAAGCTTCTTTTAGTTGTCTAAATTGTTCAGAAAGGTGTTTGAAGTAAGTAATCAATGACTGTGTTTGAAGTCTTGTGGATTACAGACACACTAATTGATTACTCACTTTCCAGACAGTTTACAGTGGTGGCCAAAAGTATTGGCCCCCCTGCAATGCCGTCAGATAATACTCAGTTTCTTCCTGAAAATGATTGCAAACACAAATTCTTTGGTATTAATATATTCAATTATTTTGCTTGCAATGAAAAAACACAAAAGGGAATGAAACAAAAATTTAAATCATTGATCATTTCACCCAAAACTCCAAAAATGGGCCGGACAAAAGTATTGGCACCCTCAGCCTAATACTTGGTAGCACAACCTTTAGCCAAAATAACTGCGAAAAAAAACGCTTCCGGTAACCATCAATGAGTTTCTTACAATGCTCTGCTGGAATTTTAGACCATTCTTCTTTGGCAAACTGCTCCAGGTCCCTGAGATTTGAAGGGTGCCTTTTCCAAACTGCCATTTTGAGATCTCTCCACAGGTGTTCTATGGGATTCAGATCTGGACTCATTGCTGGTCACCTTAGAAGTCTCCAGTGCTTTTCTCTCAAAATTTTCTAGTGCCTTTTGAAGTGTGTTTTGGGTCATTGTCCTGCTGGATGACCCATGACCTCTGAGGGAGACCCAGCTTTATCACACTGGGTACTACATTATGCTGCAAAATTTGTTGGTAGTCTTCAGACTTCATAATGCCTTGAACACGTCAAGCAGTCCAGTGCAGAGGCAGCAAAGCAACCTCAAAACATCAGGGAACCTCCGCCACGTTTGACTGTAGGGACCGTGTTCTTTTCTTTGAATGCCTCTTTTTTTATTTCCTGTAAACTCTATGTTGATGCCTTTTTCCAAAAAAGCTCTACTTTTGTCTCATCTGACCTGAGAACATTCTTCCAAAACATTTTAGGCTTTCTCAGGTAAGTTTGGGCAAACTCCAGCCTGGCTTTTTTATGTCTCGGGGTAAGAAGTGGGTCTTCTGGGTATCCTACCATACAGTCCCTTTTCATTCAGACGCCGACGGATAGTACGGGTTGACACTGTTGTACCCTCAGACTGCAGGGCAGCTTGAACTTGTTTGGATGTTAGTCGAGGTTCTTTATCCACCATCCGCACAATCTTGCGTTGAAATCTCTCGTCAATTTTTCTTTTCCGTCCACATCTAGGGAGGTTAGCCACAGTGCCATAGGGAGGTTAGCCACAGTGCCATGGGCTTTACACTTCTTGATGACACTGCGCACGGTAGACACAGGAACATTCAGGTCTTTGGAGATGGACTTGTAGCCTTGAGATTGCTCATGCTTCCTCACAATTTGGATTCTCAAGTCCTCAGACAGTTCTTTGGTCTTCTTTCTTTTCTCCATGCTCAATGTGGTCCACACAAGGACACAGGACAGAGGTTGAGTCAACTTTAATCCATGTCAACTGGCTGCAAGTGGGATTTAGTTATTGCCAACACCTGTTAGGTGCCACAGGTAAGTTACAGGTGCTGTTAATTACACAAATTAGAGAAGCATCACATGATTTTTCAAACAGTGCCAATACTTTTGTCCACCCCCTTTTTTATGTTTGGCGTGGAATTATATCCAATTGGCTTTATGACAATTCTTTTTGTGGTTTTCCATTGAAGACAAATTAAATGAAGATAATAATACCAAAGAATTTGTGATTGCAATCATTTTCAGGAAGAAACTGAGTATTATCTGACAGAATTGCAGGGGTGCCAATACTTTTGGCGACCACTGTAGATAACTGAAAGAAGCTTGCTAGTAATAAAGTCAGTTTAATTGGAGCGCAGCTAAAACTGCACCAAAACTGCACAGTGTGAAAGCACCCTAAAGCTGGTACTTGTATTATTCTGACCCTAGAAAACATTGACCAAGAGAACAGCTACGCACTATTTCAATTAATCTAATGACACTTTGCAAGACACAGATGAAAAGACGGAAGGAACATGACACTGAAAGAAGTCCTGCTACTTTTCTGTTCTGAAGCTATCCTTATATTTTGTCAAAATCACAGTGTGAAAATGGGAATTGCTCGTTAATTTCCTCCAACAGTGTGTTATTGACAAACTGAATCAACATGTATTCGTACACACAGTAGACAGTGCACATCATTGTTTCAACACAGACTTGAGATATATAGCAGAGCCAAGCTCAGAGCACATCTTGTGCCAAAAGGGCGATTTCAAGAATGCGATTGTTATGCCTCCATTATTCATGCTGCACCACTTGATCTGCACGGAAAGGCCGATTACACCCAATTATCTCTTCAGTCTAAGGAAATATAAACAAAGTTTTCTGTAATGTCTGACCTGAAAATTTGTCAGAACATGGAAAGCAAAGTACCATATTTTTTTAGCAAGAAATTCATGTGTCCTCAGTCACACATCTTCACATTAGTGCCTTGAGGCAGATTTGGTATTCAGGACTCTTTCAAACCTGGGCGACAACTCAGGGCAATAGTAGTGGTGGCCAGATTTTTTACACTTGGTCCATGAATTCAACCAAGGAGTCAAAAGTACAGGCAGTCCCTGGGTTAAAAACGGGATAGGGACTGTAGGTTTGTTCTTAAGTTGAATTTGTATGCAAGTCGGAACAGGTATATTTATTAAATGTAAATCCAGCAAAAAAAAATTTGGATACTACAGGGAACAGTTTTTACATTTGTTTTGCTGTCTGTGCCCTTTTTTAGAAGATTTCACTTAACGTTCTGTATCTCATGTGCAGCTGTGGCATGCTGGCACCTGGCGATTATGGGGTGTGACTCAGTGTTGAATGTCAGCCACGCCCCATAAGTCTCCGTTTGTAACTAGGGGACGTATGTAAGGGCATGTCCCCACTGCACGGGTTTTCGGCCGGTTTTTCAGCCGGTTTGCAGTTTTTCAGACCGCCTGAAAAACCGGCCGAAAATGAGCACAATTGTGCTCTATGGAAAACCCGCGCAGCAGTCCCCACTGCACGGGTTTTCCGCCCGGCGGTTTTGTCGCCGGCGGATCAGCAACAAAACATTGAACATGCACAATCTTCCGTCCGGTTTCCGGACGGAACATGTGCATCTAAATTTGGGAGGCGGAGGCTGTTCTCCGCTCAGCGCGGAGAAAAGCCGACCCACCCGCGGCCGGGGGGACGGCCGCAAAACCGGACAAATACGGGCCGGTTTTTGTCCACTGCCGTATAAACGGCCTCTAAGTCGGAACGATGTACGTAGGGGAGTGCCTGTATATTGTGTTTTCAGTCTAAGAAAGAAGAATTTTTAATTGACTTCTGACGCTTGAAAAGATTTCTAAGACAAGCCACTATGTTTGCAAACATTACTAAAGATGCATAGGAAATATTTCCGGTGTGACAGATCGCAGTTGACATGAAGATATAGAAGAGATTATGCAAATACAGGAAAAGTCAATGTAATTGCTTACTTTTGCAGAACACGGTGATAAAGAGACACAATATATCATCCATACATCCAATTCCCTGCAGACATTACATATACTCTAAATGACTGTATTTGTAATACTTGCATTTGGGTTTAAGACATAAGGATTTTTCAGTTTTATGTAAATAATGCTTAATTACCACAGAATGAAAAATAATGAAAACCTATCTACTTTTGTACATCAACCCCTTCAAGAGCTACGGCTCAGTGGAAGGGAATCTTGCACCATTAAGACATAGATAAAACTTTATTCAAGGGAGTCGTCTGTGAGCTAACATGTAAATAAGCTCTAGCAAAAAGAGCCATGCCTCTGGTGCCACCTATTGGAGGTAGCTTCCCTTTCAGTCAAATCTAACTCTCAAAAGCACCTGGAAATATAACTGGGCACAGGGCCATTCCTAGGGGCAGGAGGGCGGGCGGTCGCCCGGGGTGCCGAGGCTCCGCTCACCCGTGGGGGGCGCCGCGACCGCACGCCCCTAGGAACGGCCCTGACTCTGCGCGACTGTTTTATAACAGTCGCGCAGAGCCAGCAGCTGCCGGTAGAAGGAGGAGGTGGGACGGATTGTTCCCGTCCCGCCTCCTCCCCTGTATGTATCAGTGCTCACTGAGCGCCGATACATACACAGCGTGGCAGGGGGCGCACAGCTTTTACCGCGCCCCCTGCGATCTCCCTCGGCTGGCAGCTCTGCCGCCGGGAAGATCCCTGGGAGCTGCGTACAGCGTAAGCACGGTGATGATGTCACCCCGCTTGCAACCGCTCAGCAGCCCCCACCGCTGACAGCTCCGGACCGGGACCGCCGATGAGGTGAGTACTTTGTTATTTAGAATTAGCTACAGGGGGCATCACTGGCTACAAGGGGGGCATCTACTGGCTACAGGTGGTATCACTGACTACAAGGGGGCACACTGGCTACAAGGGGGGGCACCACTGGCTACAAGGGGGCAACAACTGGCTACAAGGGGGGCATCTACTGGCTACAAGGGGCATCACTGGCTACAGGGGTATCTACTGATAACAGGGGGCACACTGGCTACAAGGGGGCACACTGGCTACAAGGGGGGCACACTGTCTACAAGGGGGCACACTGTCTACAAGGGGCTACTACCTGGCTATAGAGGGCTACTACAAACTACATGGCTACAGGGGCTATTACATGGCTACCATATGAGGTCCTATAGATGGGTTGTTTGTATAGGAATTGGTTGGGAAGTGCTGATAAAGTGAGGAGTCTTAAGATATTTGTTTTGTAAATTTTACAGTGAAGAGTCGTGAGTAGTCGTCATGGCGTCTGGGACAGATGAAGAAGAAGAAGAAGAGAAAGAACAACTCTTCAGAGACGTCTCCTGTGAGTCACTAGATATGACTTTACTGTAATCATTTATATGTCTGCAGAGCCTGTGTACAGCGGGTTTTCCTTTCATTGTATGCCGGTAAGTTTGGTTGAAGTAAAGGGTTTTGGGTATTCAGTAATGGTACAGTTAGTATTATTCAGTCACTATGTGGTGGTGATATGTTGTCACGGTGTTGCTGTATTTGGTCACTATGTGGTGATATGTGGTCATGGTGTGGTGGTATTATTCGGTCACTGTGTGTTGGTGATATGTGGCCTTAGTGGTCTTGGGATTCTGGTTGGTGTAACAGTGTTATTTGGTAACTGTATGACTATTATCTAATAGTTTTACATGTAGCACATTGTGGTAAAGCTTTCTGTATATTTTGGCTTTGGTTGATGGTGATGCACTGTGTTTTATTATGGCGCATTATGTTACATGGTGGGAGGGAGGGGGTGAAATATCTTCACCTCGCCTGAGTGAACTTTAGCCTAGGAACGGCCCTGACTGGGCATTTGCCAAAGTCAGAAACTCCTTTATAAGAAGATTTACCCAACTGCAGACATGTGATTCGGGGTGTTTGTCCCTCATCAGTGCAGAGCAGGGTTTTGGCGGACTAGGTGAGAGGTCTTCAATGTAGTACTAGGGAAAGTAGATGTAGAAAGATTTACAGGTCACAAATGAAGGGGAAGCAATCTTCAATAGGTGGTACCAGAGACATGTCTCTTTTTCCTAGAGATAATTTAGATACTGGATTTTCTCAGGGAGCAATGCATGGCCTATCAGGGTATGTTCGTTTCTCAAATGCGTGTTGGGATCCGTGTTTCGGACTCAAACATGCATCTAACAACGTGCAGTATGATTTTACATTAGTTTCGATGTAATGTCTGATCGCCGATATTTGTTTTACATGCGTCTTTTGGATCCGTTCATAGAATTGTCATGTAAATTCTTGATCTGTTTTACGCAGCAGACGCCCTATTTAAAACGATAAGGTGCGTTTCTGCTGCACAGAAAATGCATCTAAATATGCACCAAACTTTGGGAGCGTGTTGGATGCGTTTTACCCAGCGCTTTTGAATAAGTTTTTCGGATCAAAAAGGTATCCAAAAATGCCATGTGAAATAGTCTCTTTACACTGTTATGGTGCTCTCCTCAAGGAGAAACCTTACACCCCAAGAAGTAGCAAAACAGGCAGAACTGCAGCATCAGGACGACAGTCATAAGTCTATAATTGAAGTGGTATTCTCACCACATTGATCAGCTTTAAACATGTAAATAAAGATGGTTACCAAATACATTGCTGTTTTTATTTTGCTTCTCTTCAGAGCTAGAGCAGTTCTTATCTCCTGCTTGTTTACAAAAGGTTTTTTTAAGTCACTGACCATCTCTCTCTGCTCTAGCAGTGGCTGGGATGGTGACGCTACTCCCTGCCGTGTCTTATCAGCAAATCAGGAGCTTTTTTTCATGTTTTTTACTGACAAACTTTAACCTTTTAGAACTCTGTCCTGCTGTTAAAGCCCCTCCATCACCAATGTTCCTCTAACAGGCTCAGCTAGGAATAGCAGAGTTGAAATGTCAGTCACTGCTGTAGAACCACCCACAACCTGAAAAGGAAGTGAGAATCTGAAACTGGCTGTAAAGAGCAGGGTCTGTGAAATGGCATAGTGAGAGCACCCCTTTAAAATGAACTTGTCAGGTGGTTTACTCTACCCTATCTGAGAGGAGGATGTGACAGAGGAAAGGCAGCTGAGCTCTATGACGTATGATATGGAGCTATGTTTTCTGAGTGAAAAGAAGAGAAAATCCTGTCTAGACTCCTTAAGTGACAGTGGGAGTCCCGCCTACCCTGCCCACATACAGTGATTAACAGTTATGTGGGCGGGGTCAGCAGTACTTTCAGTTTCACTTTCACAGATTTTCTCTATTTTTTACCCAAAAATTCAACATTAAATCATTTAACCCTATATATCACAAGAGCTCAGCTTTTCTCTATCACATCCTGCTCTCAGATTGGGAAGCATAAACCACTTGACCGGTTGCCTTAAAGCTCACAGAAAATTGACTGAACACAACTGAATCAAATGTACATAGCCAAATATCCATGAATTATATCTTTATGGATGCATTCCAGTGAGGGAATGAGCCCTAGTAAAACATGGCATTAAATAAAAGTGCAATGAATGAAACAAGTATCACTAAATATAGAATATGCAATGTTACAACAGATATACATACAAATATATGAATTCATACATGTATAAGGGAAAGGATATTAAGAAAATGAATGAGAAATAGTAATATGTAACAGTAAGGAGATAAGTGTAAAAAAATATACTATGTGCAAGTGCTTGCATAATTGTAAAAAATGTGTGGAAAAAATAAGAAGCAAAAAACAAACCGATTGCACAGATATGTGATTGTATAATAAAACCACAACACATGTAGTACAAAAATGAAATCAATACACACAACTCACAACACAACAAAGCGTAAAACCATGCGAGAGTGAGAAAAGTACTTAAAGGGGTGTTCCCATCTCACACTTTGATGGCATATCAATAAGATGTGATAGGTGCTCTATGGGAGTTCTGAGTACAGTCAACCTACTCTACACTTTCTATACATAAGATACCAAAACACCACACTTTATAACATAGAGAAACTCCCATAATGTCAATCTATACAACAAACTGAAGCCATATCTCTAAAAAATTACAACATATTTTTATTTAATCAAATTTAAACCACATATAGACAAAAATGACAATAACAAACATATATTTGGCTCCAGTTTTTTGTGTATAGATCTACTCTACACTTTGAAGCGGAAAGTTTCGGGGACTTGTTCGCCATTACAGAGCAAGCTGAGAACATCCCTTTAATAACCAGGAATGGTCTGTAGAACACAAGAGGGAGCTGACTTGGCCTCCAAATTCCGCAGGTCTCAATCAGATAGAGCTGGAAAAAGTATTGTCTTGACAATAAGAGGTGTCTATTATCAGGTATTTATTACTAGCCATTCTACTTTATTGCTTTTCGATCATAACCTACTGATCTGGATTGCTGAAGTATTTAGCCATCTAGATTACGAATCCTTGATTTAATACATATATACAAATGTCCTTGGCAACCGCTCTCCAGGATAGTATCTATAGTAATAATAAGCGTAGGTTTTGGCATCAAATGATTCTTATGGAGTATGCCAGCTCCCAAGGAAGATTCTGAACATGTGTCCAGAATTGGTGGATTTGGTGTTTAAAGGGAGGCATGTGATACTAGAGCACCACCCCAGACAAAGGCTTCAGGGGCAACGTGCGTCGGGCCAGACGCTATCCTTGTGGTCTCCTCATCATGGATCTACTACCAGATTTTGCATTGACATGTTCATGTATTTTCAATGTTTCCTTTCCTTACTATACTGATTTACTGGTACTTTCTATCTGGTTAGTTTTCATAAGGGGAATTGAGTCAATGGTATAATCTTGCTTTAGAACCATATAATTTAGGGAAACTTTTTGTTTGTGGGACACATTTGTTAATCTGTCTCAATGTGATTGTTACGTATGGATTACCGGCTACCAGAGTCCCATTTTAAATGATGGCTTCCTATGTCTCCTAAATCTTTTTAGTTAAAGCTATCCAATGTTTTTCTTATTAATTTAAAATGACCCACAATTAAAATTTCTATAGTGAAAATGGTGGACAGAATCAAGTTTATTTTGTTTTCTAAAGCAAGTTAGAGACAAGAGAAGAACCCTGGTATAATGTATGCTAAGTTAGAGAGGGGTGTAATGATTTCTGCCAACATTACCCTGTAAATTTTATTTAAATATAATAACTTTTTTAATTAAATTAATTGAAGATAACCATTGCATGTAACAAAAGCTCCAAATAAGTGGTGTTAAAGCTAAAAATCTGAGCCACATCAGTGTGCATGAATAGACCAATGATACAAAAAAAAAAAAAAAAAAATCATCATCAACATAACACAGAGATCATAGTATTAATAGTGTTCTTCACAAAGTCAATATGATACAATGACCATGTATAATAACTGGCCTAATGAGTGGATCAAAACCTTGTAATAGAAACCCCATCTAAAGAGACATTTTTAAATATGGTGAGTATAGTCTCCTACAGCACATCAGACTACCATACAACCTGACTGAGTTGGGCGATTTTAAGTGCAAGCTGAAGCTAAAAATTGGGAAGAGCGGATCACATTTTTAATCACCATAGCAACTAGGATTTTCCAGCCTTGTATGCCGACATACGCGTGCATTAGCTATAAAAACATAGAACAAGTCAACAAATCTGATGTACTTACAGTGAGTTACACAACTACGTATATGCCAACCTCTTGAATTCAAAGGGGTTTTCTCGCTACAATGATCATATCTCAAAGATGGAGACAGTAAAAATAAGCACTTTTGTAACTGGTTTGCATTACCCAAGTCACTTAGTTTAGTAGATAAGAGCAAAACTGTGCATCTGCAGCTATTTCTGCTGCAGCTGGATGGGACAGGCCCCCTTTTCTGTGATTGGCTGACATTTCATTCAGCCTGTTCAGACACGCCCCCGGACGGAAAACACCCCCTGTCATGCGATTGCCTGCCTGCACTCTGTGCTTACTCCCCTCTGAGCTGTTTAAATTGAAAGTGAAACTAAGTGCCTCAGCTTCTTTATGTTCCTATCCCAGCTCTATGTAAAGGATCTAGGCAATTACTCAGTCTCTAACATTTAGATTCACTCTACCCTCACATAACACAGCCTTATATAATACTCTCCCCTCATATAACACAGCCTTATACAATAATCTCCCCTCATATCACAGCTTTATACAGTCTGTTCCCATTACCCATATATCACAGCATTATACAGTATGCTCTACTTCCTGCCTCATAACGGGGGAGAGGGGGCCGGGGTGGTTAGCGTGGATTCCTCACACTTGCTTCATCAGTTCAGGCTGTATGTATAACTTTTTATAGCAATGAGGGTGTTACAAGGAGCTTGTGGAGCCTGAAGCTGAAGGCTCTGCAGACATAAGAAGCATGCAGGAGGCTGCAGAGCTATCCTCTCCAGAAATCCTTCCACTTCCACTGCATGCACAGAATGATGATGTCACAGCTCTTCAGTGAGGGGAGACTCGCCCCTGGATTTGAAACTGATATCAGCTAAAGTCTAAGAAGCCTTCAAACGATAAAACCCCTTTAAAGATAGTGTATTAGGCTAGGTCTACATGGCATTGGACCAAAAAAAGTCACTGAAAACCAAATCCTAAAACCATTCATAAAACAGAGTTTTTTGTCTAGTGCAGATCAAAAACAGCTAAAAAAACAACCGATTTTTGCCACGTTTGTGTTTTACATCGACTCCAGTAATCAATTGTCTGCCCTGCTCTGGCGTTTTTGGCAACATGTTTTAAAAAATGACCAGCAGCAAAAACGAGCAGAAGAAAAATGTTCTGTGGAGACTACAGAACAATTTTACTATTCAAAGTCTATGGGATCTGTTTTCAGTCATTTTTTCAGCAGTTTTAGAAAATCAATGACTGAAAATACATGCAGTGGAGAAATCGCCTTAGGGTGCGTTCAGACGGCAAAGACAAAACACTGCTTGGATTTTCGGACTGGTATGTTGTCTTTTTTTGGCACGTAGAGGGATGGCTTTTCTCCGCGGTTTGCAGATTTAAGTGTCCCCCTTCACACCCACATGTTCATGTTCTGCAGGAAAACCGGGCGGAAAAAATCAACATGTTCTAAGTTTTTAGGAACACCGGCTGTGTCAAGAAACGTCTGGCGGAAAATCTGTGTTGTGCGGACTGCTGCATGGATTTTTTATTAAAATAAGGTTATGTTCACTCGGCTTAAAATAGGACGTATTTCAGTCCGTAATTACGTGCTGGAGTGCGCAAATTACGGCTGGAATACGTCCCAGTCATTACGGTAATCCACAGTTCTCATAGAGCACTATGGATTACGTCTCCTCTCCCTACTCGGCGAATACGCCGAGGGGGGAGATAAGCGACATGTGTATTACCAGCGGCGTATATACGCAATCCTCCTCACACACATTTAACCAATTGCTTCTCTGCAGTACCCTGTGGTCAAGTTGCAGTCACCTGTGGTTTCACAATTAGAGGTGCTGAGGTCATAGCTGGGGGATGCAAAATGTGTCATGCAATTATAATTAATCTTACCAATTATAGATTTATATATTCTTCATATATCACATTTTATATGTGTGTGTTCAATTCCATTCCAGATAAATAGATCAAAATGCATTAGCAAACAGATTCAACATTAATTATGCATAAGGCATTGTTTGCTTCCAATTAGGAAGCAAAGATTTTACTTTGCTTCACCCATAAGTAAAGCGGTTTTTATAACAGGGGTCTAAAACATGCAGCCTGCAACCCCTGAAGCTTCCATCTGTAGTCTACAGGGCACTGGAGCTCCCATAACATACTCTAGGATGCGGGAGTATTGCTGGAATGGCCAGGACTGGTGTTTACTCCGACCCCGAACACTTAACCCATTGGATGCTGTGTGCTATAGCATCTGCAGCATATAAAGGATTTGACTGAGGGAGGGGGCTCCCTCTGTCCTTCATCAGCCACCACTTTGCCAATGTGGGGTACCAATGGTAGCCATAATAGCTGGAGGCCTGACAAAGGTCCGTCTGTGACGCAGGCCTCTTCCTGAGCGACAGTTGGAATAATACACTGATCCAAATAAGAGTAAAGTCCTATAATCTAAAATCAGATCTATCTGGCTGGCCAGTTACATACACATGTATTTTGCTATAATGGGAACCATTGTAAAATTTTTACAGGAAACATGTTCCCATTAAAGAAAAGTTCAAGGGGTTGTCTCATGAAAACAACTTTTCTGAATCCGGCCTAATCACTATGACATCAGCTCCGGGGAAAATTAGCTGAAAATTTGGGGGGGGCCCGGGTCACCCTGAATATACGGTAAAATTTTCCCCAACACCCTGCCATTTACAAAAACATGAACGGGCCTGGACCCAAAAACAAACGGACCCCATTTTCCCTCCCTACAACGCAAAAGGAGAAAAAAATTTTAAAAAGGGATTTCCCTTCCCCTATAAAAAACTTTTAATTTTTGCAGTTGCCTTTTTGGATCAAACAGGAGCATACATGGTAAATCTAATCTAGTTCATCACATTTTCATTTTCTCTACACGGAAGTAGAACGTAAGCATTACAACTATAAAACATGCAAAAAAATAAAGGCGAACAAACTAAATAATGCTTAAAAACACAATTAGAATTCTACAAACCGCCTTGGTTTTGGAAACCCATTTTGGAAACCAAAAAACATTCAAAAATGCGCGTAAATCGCTGCAAAATGCAGGTTTTGTTTCGGGATCGTTTTTTGCTTTCAGCAGAAACCACCTTAAAATTTTAAATAGGGCACCTGCCCGCGTCAAACGGATCCCAAAAACGACATTCAATTTTTTTAACGGATCCAAAAAAAACCATCAGAAAGACCCCAAGTAAACACGAAAAAAGGGGATCACTCATCTGAACCTGATGCTTTTTTACAATGAAAGCAATGTAAAACACCCCCCACAATTTTTTTGGGTCGTTGGGCCCAAAAAACTATAAACAATCCAAAAACGAACCCAAAACCCGCCGGGAACCCTTCCCCCAATACTACAGACCAGCTTTGGGTTTTCTTATTAAACAGTCCGACTAAAAGGGCATTAAAAAGAACTCGTACAATTTCCCAAAAGTTAAACTTTTTATTCCCTTTAAAAATTTTAAAAATTTTTTTTTATTGGTATCCCGTAAAAATTTGTTTAGGATTTAAAAAGTTGGGACGTTTCAGCCGGAAAAAAGCTATTACAATTTTGTGAGGAGAGAGTCACTTTTTCATAAAGGTTTTAGGGCACAAAGTACACAGGGAAAAATTTAAAAACAAATTTTATTTTCAGCTACATGGAAACTACCCACGTTTCTGGCTTTGTGTCTAAAGGGAAAAACCCTACATACAAAATTTTAATTTCTTTGGGGAAAAGGGGTTTTTTTCCTTCCCCTTTACAAAAAAAACACAGAACATGTTTAACGTTTATGCCCCAAAAACAACAGACAAAAATCAAATTTTAGCTCAGGTTTTTCAATCAAAAAATAAAAAAACCCTGAGCTCCCTGCTTTAAAAAGCTTACAGAAATTTTTTGGCCCAAATTAAAAATTTTAAATTTAAAAGAAAGTCCCCGGGTTTCCGGGTTTCAGCAACCCCCCGCCTCCCCCCCCAAAAAGCATCATTTTTGGTTTTTTGCTAGTTTTTCCCCCGCTGCTTATCCACTCTTTTTTACATCCCAATAATGAAATAGAAAGGGATGCAGAATAAACAGATAAAACCCTTTACAAATTTAACCCTTTACAGGCATCAAAATACCTTAACGAAAGGAAACCACTGGATAAAAAGGGTTTTAATTGCCTATAAGGGTTATTTTTTATAAAAACTCAATTTTGGGGACGATACAGGGAAATTTTCACTGAAAGTACAATAAAAAAGCCAAATTTCTAAAAAAATATGGTTCCCAGACCTCAGCAACATAGTGTCTGGTGTTTTGAGAGTCTTTAGACCAGTGGTCTACAGGCATAAATTCAGTGTCCCCCATAAATCCCCACGTTTACAGATCGTTTTATGTCACAGGGATTTAAAATTTTAAACCCCCAAACCCAAAGACACTAAGCAAAAACTCACCAAAACCCTTTTTTTTGGCTTTTGAGTTAGGTGCAAATAAAAAGGGAAATTTTTCCTTCCCAAATTCTATCTCCTTTCCCCTTTTCCCCCAAACAAAAACCCTCCACAGATAAGATCCTCTCTCCATTTGTACAGTTTGCCACTCATTTAGTTCATGTTTCTTCTCTTTCTTTTTTTCCCTTTTGTTTTTTGTATTTTCGTAAAATTTTTTGAGTAATTTCTCTTTACCCAGTTTTCTTTTTTTAGTTTTTTGTAAAAACATTTTTAAAAAGTCTGTCAGAAATGAGCCCTACATCAACCTGATATGTTAAAGGTATTTATACCAATACCACGGCTAAAACAGATCAAAGTTTTCGGGGATCAACTTGTGAACCCGCTTGGTTTATTTTTTTCCCCTTTTTTCACCAAAAAAAATGGGAAAATTTTTGTGTTCTAAAAATAAAATGCACTTTACAGCCAAAGTAGACTAAACTCCTTTTCTTCACCATTGGTAATAGTCCATAACAAAACTTTGTTCCAATGGAAATACACTTAAGATATTAACACACAAGACAGATATCCTTTGAGGACCCTTTTAAAGTTGAGGGAAACCCTTTTAATGTAAAAAGGGTTTTTTTTACAGCTTTATCGGGGGTGTCTGAGTGTAATGCACTGTGCTTGAAGCAAAAAACATTGGGTTTGGGGTCTTCAGGCTTTTTCCACGCAAATTTCTTTTTAAAAATACATTTCCCCTCTTTTCCCCAGGATATTTGCATTCAAAAATAACCCTACAGTTCAAACTTCCTCACTTAAAGTGCTCCCTGGGCAATTTATTTTCCCCCTCTTTTCTCTCTGGGGCCCGCCTCCCTCAATTTTTCTTTGCCAGCAAATCCAAACCCAAAGGGGCCCCTTAAAGATTGCCTCGGGAAAGACTACTCAGGGCAAACTGTTTTTTGGGCCCGATCTCCTTCAGTAAATACTTTTTTAAGCAGCCCCCCCACTAAACTGGGCCCCCAAAGTACCTAACCAGGGGTTTTTCACAAAGCCCTTGCTTTTCACCTTTCCCGTACTTTTCCCCTTCTTGATCCTTTCTTCCCCTTCCTTTTTTTCTTTTTTTGGTAAAACCCGTGGGAAAAGGGGGATACTCACCCCCCCCCGGGGGTGTCCCAAAACCACCCGCCGGGGATTGTAGGAAATCACCTATTTTACTGGGAAATGTCCTCATTTACAAATCTGTTAAAATTTGGGTTTTAAAAAACTCCCCAAACAAACTGGGCAAACCCTGTTTTGGGGTTCCCTCCTTTTTTAAATGTGCACTCTGTAGCCCTCCCCTCTGCAGGACACCGATTGGCTGTGTAAACATACCCATAAAGTGCATTACCAAGTCCTTGAATTGTAATCTTTGTCAAATTGTAAAAAAAAAAAAAAAAAGTTGCTTCTATATGGCAAATACTTGGCTGAAAATAAACACCACAGTACAGCTTTACACTACTTTATACAATCTAAATCATGTTAAATAATGGGGTAAACATGTCCTTTTTGGGGGAATACTCAGGATTCTTGTATTCTGGTGACTAAGCAGTGTCTCTGAATGTGTGTTCCTTATATAGTACCAGATAGAAACTTGCATCTTGTATTGATAACTCCACTCTCAAAAGTCTTTCTGCCAAAGTGGCTCTCCAGTATATTGGCAAGTCATCTGGAACATTATTTGCGATTTGTGTTAAATATTTTATTTTCAATTACACAAAATAAAAAGAGTAACTGCCTCCATTTTGACCATGCACTCCACCAATTTGCCTGCTTGACATCCTTATAACCAGTATGAATGAATGAATGAATGAATGAATGAAGACAATCTCCATAAATGTAGGGTGGCGTAGACTGACTTGATTAGATTTCCTTCAAGTGGTAGGGGGGCATGCGCAATTTGATCAAAATGCACACTAAAACACTAAATACCTCAATTTTCAGAACTGCAATTTTTTTTCGGGGGGAGGGAGGGTTTTGGGGGGGAGTTTTACCTTTAATTCTGAAATAGTAGTGCAAATCTTTCTCTAATTGTATAAAATACTGTTCAATCTAAAAGTAGGGGCAAAAAACTTTAGTCATGTATTTTTATTTTAAAATAATACATTTATCTTTTAAAACAGGAAAAAAATGTATAAGAGAAATTTTACTAGGCAAAAACCACAAAAGCACATCCAGATCTACATATGGCTAAAGAATATATACTTGCGGGAATTACTTACTTGAGTGGATTGAATAGTTTGGCAGAGTATTTTATTTGTTCACATTGATTTGACAGGTTTTCTGTATCATTCGCCTTTTTTTTCACTTATGTTGTAGCTTTGGTTCCTTAGCAACACAACTGAAAATATGAAAACACCGTCTGGAGTATACATATTTTACATTTATTGCTGAGACAAGTAGTCTGGACCACTTAACGCAGAATTTTTGGGAAATTACGATTTAAAAAAGGGTTCCTAATGTTGACCTGAAATACATTGTATAACACGGTATTTTTCCATAACTGACATATTTTGGCTTTACACTGTACTCTATGGAAAGAAATAGCTTCATGAAGCCAAAAATCATATTTATATCATATGTGCAGCACAATGAATATATATTCTTTTATTTTAAAGCCTGCATTTTGCAAAAATCTTTATAGGGATATAAATGTTAAGCAATGCTAAAAAAGAAGAAAAAAAAGGCTGAGAATCAATAAGTTAATTTTTTTTAAATCACAAAATATTAGTTAAATGTAAGAGACAGGTAAACTATAATTAAGTAATAGAACACCTCCACCAAAACTTCTAGAACTTTCATACATACAAGGAAATATGGGTGACACCCAAAAAAGCATAATTAACTTTTAAACTACTGAACGTATTACAATAAAATTTGAGCTACACAAATCTTACTGTATAACCATGGAAATGTTGTTACAAAATATATGTTGGAAATATCCATCATTTGCTTCAAAGCATGCTTAAACATGATGCTCCATGTTAAGGAAGGAGCATGCCAGCACATCCGGATACACTGCGTGTATTTTTTGCCAAACAGTAGTCTGCAAACCCACAAGTGTTCTTGGCTTGTTCCAGTACATTCACCCCTTATGGTAGTCCCAGAGAAAAATAAAATCAGGTGGTTTTTCTGATCTGGGGTTTTCAGTCTGTGAACCACAGTGACACAATATGAATGAAAATGAGCTGTGTTTCTCCACCTGTTTACAATAGCTTATTGACTACAAACCCAACTCCTACCCAAGTCTCCACAAGGACTTCTGTGGTGATGCCAGACGTCTGTCCCTCACATTTCAAATGGTTCTACTTGCACTTTTGGAAGTACTCTGCCATGGATATCCAATTAACAAACAATTAATGCATTCCTAAGGAGAGATTTTTCCCTTTTTAAACCCCCTTTTCCTCCCACTCCCCCCAAGCTAGCATCGTCTGCTCTGTATGTTTCTCGGCCCCCCCCCCAATCGGCGTCTACCGATGGTGATGTGGCTTGGGTAATATCCCTTTTGCTTTCCAAAAACACAGTGGGGCAAAAACAAAAGAGGGTTTGTTCATCCAATAGAGGGGGTTTGAGCTTCTCCCCTTTCCCATAATGCCTTTTGATTGCCATGCTTTGTGGGTGCAAAAGGGGAATTTCCCCAAAGGGGAGTTTTTTCCTTTCTGACCCTCTTTTCCCCACTCAGCCCCAAACCACACGCTCTGCCCGTATTTACGGGGGCAAACCCCCCAGAAACGGTTTTTCTACGATGGGGGTTTTGGCTTGGGTAACTCTTTTGCTTTCCAAAGACCCGTGGGTCAAAACAAAATTTAGGATTTGTTACATCCAAAGAGGGGGCTTGAGGTCCACTCCTTTCCATAATGCCTTGTGATATGGATATCCAACAATGTTTTCAATTTGTTTATCAGGTTAAGAATGCGGTGTTTTGATGGTAGCTGTAATCCTCCAAATTTCTTGAAGAATTCTTTTTGACTTACATTTCCACTTTGTGCAAACAATGAAGACGCATTCCTTTATAGTGTACCTGTACATACTTTAGGGTTCATGGTTGTAGAAAGCTGAAGCCCTTCTAAGGGTGCTTTCACACAGTGCATTTTTTGGTGCGTTTTACTTGCAGATGTGCACAGAATTAAACTGCCTTCATGGCTGTGCATTTCTGCAATTTAAAAACGCACCAAAACACACCAGAAACCCACTGTGTGAAAACACCCTAAGGCCCGGGTTACACTGCTATTCAAAACCGTAATTGGGGACGATCCCCCCCGCAATATGGCTTGAATAAGGCGGGGCCAGGGGCGGGGGGGGCGCAGGGGGAGTTTCCCCCCGGCCCCAAAATTGCATTATCACGGTGCGTATGCCCGAAAAATTTCATGTCACTTTCTCCCCCCCCGCGGATTCCCTACAGGTGGAGGACGGAATCCATATTTTCTATGAGAAATGGGTTACCCGGGTTTTCGAAGGATTGGGGCCGACTGCAGCGCAAATCCGGCCACAGTTGGCTCCAATCCGGCCCAAATAACCTTGGGGAACATGCTAGGGGGTTTACACGGCAAAGACCAAAAATGGTTGGGAAATCCCGTGTATTTTGGTTTTTTTTTTTTTTTTAAAAAAAGAAAAAAAAAAAAAATTTATACCTTCCTTTCCTTTCCCCTTTTATCATGGCCCCCCCCTATTCGGTTTACCTTCCACCTGATTGGGGGGCCCGTGTCAACCCTTGCACACCCATTCGGAGTGGTTAACTTCCAAACAGTGATTTCAATTAGTGGCAAATGACCACATCAGGTATGAACAATTGAAAGCAAATTGAAGCCCCGGAACCCCAGCTCTACAATTAGCAACGAAAGGCAAGTATTTTTTTTTTTTTATTGCCTTCATATAAATTTTAAATTTTCCTAGAGCTGGACCCTCCCTTGAAATTTTAACATCTGTGACACCCAAAAAAAAGTAAAATGGGAAAATACTCAGTGCAAACGGGGCGAGCTAACTTAATGGGTTTAAAAAATAGATTAGCGTAATGTGAATAGAGTGAAATGTTTAAAATAGTAATATTCAGGAAAACACAGTCAGAAATACCAAGCAAATCCCTTTTGGACTAAACCATGTACCTGCAATCTCAAGTTTCTTGCAGTACAACAAAAGCCTCAATAATGCAGACATCAATTTTTCTTCTTCAAGGTAGCTTGATACACTGTAGCATCTCTCCGACGGTCACTGAAGCCTGGTAACCTGCCAATTTTCTGCACAAGCTTTACAAACCAAAGCAGTTTTATAAATTCCTTTAGGGGAAATTTTTTACCGTGGAAATTGAATGTGTGTCCTTTACTCTGTCCCCTTCATCTGACTTACTACTTCATTTACATTCCAATGCAATATACCTAAAAACCATTTACTGTACTATTGGAAGACCCTTGAGTACTGCAATTTACTTTAAGATTATTAGTTATCAAGTCAAAGCATCAACTTAAGAGAAAGAAAGATCCTGGAGTGCCGGTGTTTTTCTTTATGTTTCCTTTTAGAAAGAATCCCCTTTTGGGGAATAGGCCCCTGTAGGGAAATTTGTTCCTGAAACTCTTCATGTTATTGATAGTCGGCAACAGAAATGCAAGGAGTTTCTTAAGAACTGAAACTTCAGAAGGTGCAGTAATTCTTTCCATCACTACCGCAATCAGATCTCTCATCAGATTATACTGCACTTTATAAACAAGGAATATCCACTATCCTATTACCCAAAATACCATACAAAATATGGTGCCATTGGCTAATAAAAGTGTTCAGATATACACTGTGCAATGAGTATGGTATCTTACCCTGCCTTTCTCTACTTCTCCCTACTGTTCAATGTATGCAGGTCAGTTGTCAATCACCATTGAGGTAGGCACCATTGAGGTAGGCAGGAAGACCATCTTTAAGGAGTCATAAAATTATCTGGTGATAACCATCAACCAACCAAAACTGCACCAGAAAATGGGCAACACAAATCGATATTAGATCCACTTTAAAGATGTATTCCCATCACACTGATAAGCTTCAAACATGTAGGCAAAGCTAAATAAAGATCATTACCAAATACACTGCTCTTTTGATTTGACTTCATTTCAAAGTCAGAGCAGTTCTGACTTCTTGCTTGTTTGCACAAGCTTTCCTAGGTTATTGACCAAGTTTATTTTTCATTCTGACAAAAATGTTATCCTTTCTAGCTATTTACTCCTATGCTCTTCTGTTAAAACCGATCTATTGTAAATGTTATTTTAACAGACTCAGCTAGTAATACCAGTGCTGAAATGTCACTCACTGCTGTAGAACCACCCATATCCTAAACAGAAAATTGTGTATACTGTCTTGGCTTTTTCTTATCATCCTTCTTCCACAGAGTAACATTTTAGATGGCCTCTGTGAGAATAATTTCTCTGACTAATCATGATCGCCACTATACCCAAGTGCGCCGGCATAAAATAGAATAATCTGCCATATGTAAAAATATCTTAATGAATAGTTGCTATTTATTCTGGTTCTTATTAAATAGCAGTCCGTAAATGGCATTAAAATCCCACAATCCTGCACTTATCCTGGACATTAATTCTTAGGAATTTGGTTTTAAATGTAATTGCATAATTTTTTCTTAAGTAATCAAGAAACCTCCAAATTACACAGTAACAATGTAGCAGAAAGGACCATTACTACACGACTAAAACTAAAGAAAAATGTATTATTTTTAATGCAGTAATTCTTGTGAAAAATGAAATTCTATAGAAATATTTCTTATTTTGTGTATACAAGGTAAAGGCTGATTGCAGTCACATTTCTGTAAATTCGGATGAAAAGTTTTCTCTTGCATAACTTGTCAGAGCCTTTTACAGTTATTACTTGCTGTGTAACAACTATCATAGACAAGTGCTGTACACAGAGCCGTGTGAAAATCAAGTGATTTCTTTCAATGTCACAAAGTAATCAGTGAAAATTATTACTCAAATGCTGTATTAACAGAAAATAATGTAGTGAAACATTTATGGATGAAAACGTATAACTGATAATATTCTGGTTATAAGAGTTCCTAGAAATCCGTTCCAAAAAGAAGTCAACCCGCTGAACCCCCTGCCGATAATACCACAACACTTTAGGATTTTAGAACCTAAACCTGTGGCCAGTCATAGATTTTCTCTACAGTGACTACCACAGTGGAAATGCATTGGTATATGGCCATACAGATGAACAATCATATGACAAGAGACGGCAAGAGAGGGATCAACACATCCTTAGAATCTTTGTTAGGGAAGGCCAAAGCAGAGTACATCCTTTTATGACATCCATCCACCCTAACAAGACATATAACAAAGGGTAACTTAGTGAAACAACCCATGAATATGTACAAATTAAACATAAAAATTGCAAGAGTATTGCCTATCACAAAGCAATTTTATACAGAATTGCCTCAAGGGCTCGAATTAAACCGGTCCACCTTAAAGAATAATTATGTCTTTGGTGAGTCTACAGAACTGCAAACACATTAGTTTCTTAAAGGGGTTTGTTTTTCGTTGTCAGTTATGATGGGGACAGTAAAAATAAGCACTTTTGCAATTGGTTTGTATTACCGAAATCATTTAGTATAGCAGATATTAACTAATCTGTGAGTGTCTAGAGCTAAATCTGAAGCCTGTGGGTGGGCCATGCCCCTCAGTGCTGTGATTGGCTGCCTGTATTCTCTGTGCTTACTCCACTCTGAGCTGTGTGAAAATGAAACTGGCTTTCCTATCTATGTTCTCTTTGTCTTTCAATGGCCAATGAGCTGTGCAATAAAGGCTGCCTGAGCGCTCAATGCTTCTCTCACAGCGATAGCTCTATATGAAGGAGCTGGGCAATTTCTAAGTCTCTAGCTGTTAGATTCACTCTCCCCCCATATAACAATGTCTTATACATTCTGCTTCCCCACCCATATAATACAGCCTTATACAGTCTGTCCCCATCACCCATATAACACAGCCTTATAAACTCTGTTTCCCTCTACCTCCTGTCTGATAACAGAGGATGGAGCGGATTGCATTTATCACATTGGTTTAATCATTTTAGGCTGTATATATAACTGCTTACACCAATGCAGGTGTTGTGGTTACAAGAAGCTTGTGGAGGGAGGTGACAGCTCTGTAGGCATAAGAACTGACCATTCCAGGAGGTCTGCAGAGCTGTGACATCCTCTCTCTCCCACTGCTCACACAGAATGACGACGACTCAGGAGAGAGCAGGGAAGACACAGGGCCATATGTATGAAAACTGGAAAAATGAAAGGGGTGCCCTGATTGGTTGCTATGGGCAAAGAAGAGAGTTTTAGACCTAGACAGGTTTCATACATGTGGAGTACAGTGAGGGAAGATACGCCTACTGGGGGGAAAGACCCACCCCTCGATTTGAAGCTGTAAGCCTGAGAGAAGGCTCAAGATGCCTGCAAAAGCCTGTAATGAGAAAACCCCTTTAATATATAGTGCACGTACTACCCTCTTCACAGGTACCATTTTAGCTTTTGTGCAGGCACAATAGTAGCATGTTTACACTATTGCCCTGGAAATCCACTAAGGCTATGACTACACAATACAGGTTTTTCATCGGATTTACAGCAGATTCAACATTTAGAATTCACCGAAAACCCTACTGTACCCAGTGCTGTGTAGACCACATTGAAAAAATCCATACTGTAGTCTACACCGCACAGATTCTTTCCGGTCGGTTTTAAAATCCACCGGATTCCATCGGATCTTCCACTTGATTGCCGTTGGATTCCCGTACATTCAATGTATGGGGCTGACTGCAAATATGAAAACTGACCATGGTTTTTAAAAGACGCGGTTGGATTTAGACGTCATTGTAACATTGCTGTGTAGACATAGCCTAACAGAATACAGGTGGCTTTTTCGCCCCTATATTTTATAATTACTATCCAGGCCAGGATGCGATTATGTAGCATTTTTTGTTGGCCTTGCAAGGTCCTGTTTGTACCATGTTTGTCTGTAGAAAACCATATTTCGTAGATTTCTATTGCGTACACACACTACTGCAGCTCCTTTATAAAATAAGCATTATATACTTCAAATTGCATTCTGACCGCATGCAAATATAATTTCTTTTTATTCGGGTATACAAAGAACACCTTGTCTGTGGAGTATTGTTAATGCAAATTTGATGTCACTCTCTAAGGTCTGCATTCCAGGATTATGAAAAATAATACTAGCATAGGTTGAAGCGATACGTTCTAGTGACTGAATAAGATACCTTGATTGTTGGTCACAAACTGATCAGTATTTGGATTGTGCTGGTAAATGAAGCAGGTTTTACAGAACACTTTCATAGTGTATTTTACAACTGCAAAAAAACCAAAAAACAGTATGAGCTAGCTTTTTAGCATTTCCACCATATGACAGATGTCTTCAGAAATCCGGACATGCCATGGTGGACAAAGACATGTCATACATTGCACCCGAAATAAGGAAGGGTACTGATAATGGGTCACTCATGTACAAAGCACTAGCAGATTTTACGTTTATGGAGAGGTTTTTTTTTTTTATCTCATCCTTATTATGGATTTTATTTTCCTAGCTGAAATTATATATATATATATATATATATATATATATATATATATATATATATATATATATATATATATATTAGAAAGAGGTGGAAAAAATTGTACAAATAAGAATGCTTTCAAAAATAGAAGAGCTAAGAGCTTATGTAGATCAATTAATGAAATGCAAAGATCTCTGGCTAGTTGTTCAAGATGTTTGGAACAACCTCCCTACTGAATACCTTTAAATACTGTGTGAAAGCGTGCTTAGAAGAATTCATGCTGTTTGAAGGCAAAGTGTGGTCACACCTAATATTGATAAAAATAAACTATTAGGGCATGTCCCCACGGCACCGGTTTACAGATGGTTTTTCAGATGGTTTGCGGTTTTGCAGACAGTCTGAAAAACTGGACGCAAACTTACACACCGGGCCGCTATGGAAAACCCGTGCAGCAGTCCCCACTGCACTGGTTTTCCACCCGGCAGTTTTTGAAAAACCGCCGGCTGCCCGAAAAACATTTAACATGTTCATTCTTCCGTCCGGTTTTCAGATGGAACATGAACATATCAATGGGAAGGGGAGGGCTTTTCTCCGCTCATCGTGGAGAAAAGCCGTCCCCCGGCGTCCGTGGGAATGGCACTAAAACAGGAAAAATACCGGTCCTTTGCCGTGGGGATGAGCCCTTACACTACTATTTTTGAATGCATTCTTACTTTGCAACATTTTCTCTTCACCTGACTAAAACTTCTGCACAGTAGTGTACGTGCACTTGAAAAAGCAAATGCCTAGCTATTGTTTTAACACTCATGTAACAAAATAGAATCTGAAGCTTGAAAGGATTTGCCCTTGTACTTTTATCTGTTGATATTTAATGTTTCCTTCCCTCTTCTCCACTTTTAGACCATAACAGAAATAACTCAGGCGTTTACACTCTCATTGTTAAATGAATGCTAAAAAAATAGAATGCTAAATAAGAGCATACAGGGAGGAGGCTTCACTGTAGTAGTATATCAGCAATAATGTTACTCATCACTCCCTGCTTCAGTATTGGCTCTCTGCAGGCAGCCGCGATTACAGTTCTTAGTTATGTCAAGTTTCTAAGCAACCTGATGTTCTTCAGTCTGCTCCAGGCGGACTCTGGATGGTAATGACAGTCCTAAACTTCATGGCCACAGCTCTCCTCCTGTTGGCCATCAGTTCTCATGGCAATTGGTCGCTGCTTGTGACTTAAAGGGGTTGTCTCACTACAAGGATTGCTTTTTATGTTAAAGATCTTACAAAAACAAGTCACTTTGCAATATAGTCCATTAACAGTGTCCTATCTATTTCTAGATATCCCCTCTTGTATGGGCTGCATCAGCTCCTCACGTCGCTATAGCTACAGACCTGTTCGATCTCTCCTGATAGGCTGCCAGCACTGGTTGCTATAGCTAACGATCTGGCTTCTACTTCCACCTAGTGGAAGCCAGTAAACATGCCCCTGAATTCAAAGTGAAACCAAGAAAACAGGACTGAGGGAAGATGAACCAATGTAGTGAGACAACCCCTTTAAAACCCTGTGGTTTATTTGAAGAGGTTCTATGCTGCTGAAAACTGCCGGGTGATTACAGTGTTTACTCAACACAAGGATAAGCTTGGAGGGAAAGGTAAATGAAGACTGCCAAATACATTGCTGTTCTGATTTTGTTTTGTTCAGGTGATAAAGAAGATTTCATCTACTGCTAGTGTACACAAGTTTCTTTTGGTTAACAACCACCTCTCTCATCTCTTAGGCTAGGTTCACACGGCTTAACTGCGGGGCGTAATTTCGCCCCGCAATTACGCCGTGTGGAAGGGTGCGAGGCGGGAGCGGGGGAGTGAGCGGGGGGCCGGCACTCCGCCGGTCCATAGACAATCATTACTAGCGGCGCGTATACGCCGCTAGAAAGTGACATGTCAATGATCTCCCCGCCCGGCGGCTTCGCCGGGCGGGGAAAGGAGACGTAATCCATAGTTCTCTATGAGAACTGTGAATTACCGTAATGAATGGGCCGTTTTCAGCCCGTAATTTGCACACTTCGGCGCGTAATTACGGACCGAAATACGGCCCATTTTAAGCCGTGTGAACATGGCCTTATAGTTTCAAGCTGCCATCCAACCATGATGAGTCCCTCTCTGCTAAGTCTTATCTCCAGTCTCCATAGCCTGATCAGGAAGATGAAGCTTGAAGCTGCCTGTGGCTTTGTGAAACAGCATGGTATGAACACCCCTTTAAGGTACTTCCATCCTGGCTTTGTTCTTATGCATTGAATTACTACTGATCCTAAACCTAACCACATTCCTCACTGGCACCTTAGGTACTATGTCTGGTACTTTAAGTAGTACTCGCAGTCCTGACTCTAGGCTGTACCTGAATATGCTCCTGCCTAACCCCATACATACGTAGTGTGAAACTTGGTCCTGGCTCCTGGTTTTCTTATTCATTGGCCTATTGTATCTGGTCCTCTCTCCAGGTGATCAACCTGTTCCTCACCATGCTACAGCTCACACAGTGCAATCAACATTAATCTTTGATTATTCTGAGGACCACAACCTGGGAATTCTCCTGCAGCAAATTTTACACTTCTTGCAGGCCTAAGGATGAAAATCAGGGGATTCCTTAGATTATGCCCCCCAGTCTTGCTGGCATCAAATGGATTGCATCTTGGAAAGTCCATTTTCTAGAACAAGACCATAACAATTAGTAGCCAACAGCACTCCCAAAAAAGACAGGATTTAAAGACTTGTCTGTGGCCTCTGTGTAAAACGGCCATTTCCCTTGTATATTTGCAGTGGTCATTTGATGACATAAAGAGTGCCCCTTTTTCAGAAGAGTGCTGTAGCAGCTGAAGATATATTTGGTCCATTCTTAACTGTGTCTTCTCGCCATGCTGTTTCACAAAGCCTGCTATTCATAGCCAGCTTCTGGCTCCCACGTCCTGGTTACACTGTAGGTGGTTCTACATCAGAGATTGGCCTATCAGCTCTGCTATTCCTAGCTGAGCCTGTTAGAGGTGAACTGGTGACGGAGGAGTATTAAAAACAGGTCAGAAGGCTACAGAGCTCTAGATGGTTAAAGTTTGTCATTAAGAAAAATAAACAAGCTACTATTCTGCTGATAAGACACAGCAGAGAGTGAAATCACCATCCCAGCCATGGCTGCTTGAGCCTCTTGAGAGGAGGTCAGTAACATGATAAAGCTTATGTACACAAGCAGGAGATAAGGACTGCTCTGGCTCTGAAAGGACGTAAAGTAAGAACATCAATATATTTAATTACAGTCTTTATTTACCTTTGCCAACATGTTTAAAATTACTCACTGTGGTGAGAAAATCCCTTTATAGTGGGCGAGAATACGATTTAATTTATACATAACTGACATATTCCACAATGCCCTTAATGGGACCCACAATCTACATTCCAAACTTATCAATAGTGTATATTAACAAATAATGACAGTGGGAACCTCTGTATTCTGCAGAAACACTCTAGCCCAGGAATAATTAATATAGGTCCTAGTCAGAGGTCTAAACGGACTGTTCTGACAGCAATAGATATGGCAAGTATAAAAAGGATCAAGTAGAAAACATATCACACTTGCAATCTCAGAGGATTAGTGAAATGATCAAAGCGTTTTACATCCAGCTCAAGTGAAATATAGCTTGGAAATGTGAGCAGGGATATTGGCACATGGTTTGCAGCAATGATTCAGAGCTGCATCATCACTACATTTAGTTACCTGACCTAAATGAGCCATGCTTATTACACAAAAATGACACAGAGGTCTCGATCTTTAATCGGAAATTACTGGGTTCAGATGTTGAGGTCTCATTGCATCACCTCTTAAGCACAGTGCTCTTTTGGGAATGAATTCACTCAGTGACATCTACAGTAAGCAGGTATGATAGAAGAGCCGAGCAAGTACATATGTAAATTCATAGGAAGGCACAACCGTCTACAAACAGCTTTTATCCTAACAGATAACAAAGCAAAATGACCAAGCTATGGAGACGAACCAGACGTAAAGCCAAGCTTCATTGTATCATCAATTATTGCCAAACATGCGGTTTTAGTTTCTTGTCAGTAGGTGGTTGGGGCTCATCTTGTTTTGTTATGAGGCCCAGTGAATTCTAGTTATGCCCCTGTGATTGACATATCAGCTCTGCTATTCCTAGCTGAGCCTGATACTGTGACATAAGTGCAGGAGGTTTGTAAACTGCAGTGCACAAGGCTACAGAGTTCTAAAGGGTAACATAGATAAACAAGCTCCTGTGCTGGAGAGAACACTCAGCAGGGTGTGACCTCACCATGATCAGACAGGGCAGCTGGAGCAATGAGAGCAGAGAGGGTTGGTCAGTAACCTAGGGAAGCTTGTGTAAACAAGCAGAAGATAAAATCTCTCTCTCAAACAAAGCAAATCAGAAAAGCAATGAATATGGAAATAATCTTTATTTAAATTTGCCTACATATTTAATGCTAATCATTGTTATGGGAAAACCCCTTTAAGCAGGCCATACACGCAGGGATGCCATCAGTCATCCATTAACCGTTTTAGGACCCCATACAGCCAAATCAAACGGGGCCCCCACCCAACACTGGTTCCTATTTTGTAACATATCAATGGGCCCATTTTTGATTAGGGCCCCTGATAGGAGTACTGCCCGTATTGCCCTATTGGCACCCCTGCATACACGTTAGATAGATGTCAAACGTTCATTCAGCTCACCTCCCCATAAACATACATGGCTCAGTCAAGTCAATTCAAAAGAGAAAATATGGAGGGTATTGTGCATAAAATGGAATAATCTGGCACAAAGCTAGTGTGGATTTTACCGCATGTCTGTAGCAAAATTCACATACCTAATGTGGATTTTGATTAAAATTTGACACACATTTTTCCCCTCAACATTGATCAGGGTCAGGCTCGGACTGGCCCACAGGGGAATAGGGGAAAACCCCGGTGGGCCCCTGAGCATGGTAGACTTGGAGTTGTTTTACGGCATATACATACTCAGAAGAGGAAAAAAAGCAGAGAAAGAGAAGCAGAAAGCAAGAGGCAGAAGTATAAAAGGCATGTACAGTCATTTATAGTAGCCGTAGGGTGGGCCCCTAGAATCACCGTTGGTCCCAGAAACAACTCAACTGGTGGGCCCCTAGAATCAACTCCACCTGTGGGCCCTAGGCACTCCAGTCCGACACTGATCAGGGTAAATCAGAGGTTAAATTGACATGCTTATGTCTATTTGAAAATTAATGCATCAATTTTCTCTGTACTGTGCAGATTTTAGTGTGGCACTTAATGGAAAATACCTGCAATAAATACACAGACTTTCCACAAATAAAGTGACATGTTGCAGATTTAAAATCAACACCGCTGGTCAATTCATGTGTGAATTATGGGTGAATTTCTCCCACAGCACATAAACTTTGCTGCATTTTTTCAGTGCATATACGCACCTAAAAGGGTTGTTCAGTTAATTTTTTTATTTTATGTTTTAGGATACTGCTGCCCTTTTAAAATAAAAAAAACCTTATACTCACCCTTTAACCTCGGATCCAGCGCCGTGCCGTCCTCACTCTCCGTCAGTGTTCTGGTCTCTGCCAGGAGCCAACAGAATACCGTCTGAGAACGAGGAAGGCGCAGCACTGGATCCAAAGGCAAGTATAAAAGTATTTTATTTAATTTTAGACGGATTTAGTATTCTAAATTCTATATACTTTATATATGTATGTGCATTGGAGCTCTGGAAAGGTGGTGATGGGAGGTTTGGGGTAAATTTCTATCTAAGTTCAGTGAGAGGTGGTGGGGAGATTTTTTTAAGTCTTGGAAAACACCTTTACAGACATCTACTAATCAACTGATCTCCACCTGCTTCTTCAGTAGACCTTTGCTTGCAAAGAAATGCATTGTGTATGCAGGCATTAACAGCAGTCACATGAAAAACCCGAGGGTACAAATAAAAGAGCACGGTAATCTACAACCCATGACTTGTGTGTGTGAATATTTTTAGAATAACCTTTTCTCCAGTTGTAAAACTCATCTCTGTATGCCAAGATACATATACTGTAACTGTATCAAAGTATAAAGCTATCTCCACTGCATCTAGCTGTTGAGTGATGGGGCACTGCATCGACCATGTGGACCAATATAGCAGTCTCCTCAGCTGATGTTGCAATTACAAAGCTGAAAATAGTTTGCATGAACAGGAAGAAAACTATTTCATCTCTATGTTTCCAATTTGTATTTCTGATATAAAATGGACCATGTAGAAATATTGTAAATGTGTGCTGCATGCAGAACTATCAACGTTACACATTCTCAGACAATGGAGTCAGTGACACTCGCGGTGACGTGCGGTCAGTAGCAGAAGTCCGCTCATCCGTCGTTATCAGGATTAAAAGCACAAATATGAATATAAAAAAATTCCCAAATCCGTGCCTCCAGTATGTAGGTAAACCGTGCCATTCATTGTGTCCGGTTCATACATTATCTTCTTCAGAAAACAATTGCTACTCAACATCTACAAGGGTCAATATTCATCATACTGACAATTAGCAGGCCTGTGATTCATTCTTGTGCTGCTTTAACCGCAAACTACTGCTATTTATACCCTGTAAATTCAATTCAGCTAAACCAATAAGGCAACAATCCATTTGAAACTGTGCCAAAGAATGCTGGTACAAGTTGTTGATGAATTGGCCTAGGCTGGTTTAGTGTCGATGTTGGGACAAAGTAAAAATGTATTATGTGAAGGATCTGTTTGTAACAAAATTACCTCTACAACAACATGTTAAATTGGATCCAGGGGGAACTATGTGCCACGAAACCAAGCAATGGGCAGCTCTAAACGGCAAGGCGGAGGTGTGGAGGAAACGTCCGTTGGGGTCTTTCTGTGCCTCCTCTGGGTAAGTCCTATTTATGGTTGATGTAATGTATATGTATCATTAGGCACCTTTTATTGATCTTTATGATTGATATGCTATCTAGTTGATACTATATTATATGTATACCACCCAGTGTGTGGCTGTATCTTGTGGCACCACCATTTTTAGTCTGATGTATTTTGTCTATACATTTTTAATATGCAATTTTTTGATATATAATAAAGTTTTTTGTAAATATTTTCTCTGTGTCTTTGGTAGTATTTGTGTTTTGGCGTTGAGAGGTTAAAAATGACTTCTATCTCAGGACATTCTGTCTGAATAGCATACAATTCTAATGTAACTGATGCAGCCACAGGACAGATTATGTTGGTTCACTTGACTAATGAACTGTAGCATCATTTATAAATATGATTATACATGTATGGGCTGCAGTACAAAGAGTTTCCACTTCTCATTCAGCCGGTCTTTAAATCACCAGGTAAAGTGGAATAAGTGACTATGTATTCCTTTAAATGTGATTTCCAGCTAAATATTTCTTCTATTAGGTCAGAAGAAAACGTAGATCAGTGAATCACGACTTCTTATCGAACATATTAAGCACTACATATATTGTCTCACATGTACATATCAGTTTTACCTAAAACTTGAACCATGATTTAACCCATTAAGGACAACCAGTGGTGGTCAGTGGAGCAGAAATAAGTGTTCTGCACTCGTTGAAGCAGGGGCTACGATGTCTGATGACAGCCAGGACGCTACTTTAATGTTCAGGACTGGAGAAACCCCAAATCGAAACCGTATAACACCTTGGACGCTGTGGTGAAAAGTAACCATGGCATCTAAGTGGTTTCAGAGGGAAGGGGTTGCCTTTGTCATCCCAATGGCATCCCCTTATATGTGTTCACAAGGAGCAGATGGGTTCACATGGTAGCCAGAGGCCTAATGAAGGTCTTCAGGTCGGTGAATTATATGAGCAATAAAATAATTGTATTTTTAAGTCTCTTTGTGGAACTAAAGAGTGTTAAAAAATGGTTTATTAAAAACAAATCCCAAGTAAAATATTAAAAAATATATAAATTGGTTTGCTGCTACCATAACAACCAAAACATTAAAACTATTACAACTATACTACCTTCTAAAAAACACAAAAGAAAGTTCAAAGTGTTATATACCTCAGATGGTACCAATAAAAACTAATACTCATTCTACAAAAAAAAGCCCCATACAGTTCTGACTAAAGAAAAAAAGTATAGAGTTCCCAGATCTATACAGAGACACCATTTCTGAACAAAACACATGTTCAAGCACATTTATAGTTTGCTCAACAACATAAAGACAAGCCTATGAAATACTGGAAGACTATAGTCTGGTCAAATGAGACCAAAATTGAAGTATTGAGATGCCATGATAAACACTGGGGCAGATTTATCAATAGTGTCTTACTTTTAGACAGTGTAAAGTTAGACTAGACAGTTTTATAATGCGCCACATTTATCATAGTGTTGATAAATCTGGTGCAGGTTAGAACTGTCTAGTCTAACTGTACCACAATTAAGTTGTCTTACTTTCACACCAGAAACAGCGACAAAATCTCATTTTTGGTCGCACTTAAACCACGCCCCTTTTCCACAAAACCACACCCCTTTACGATGCCAAGCCCCTTTTGACGGACGAGGCGCAGAAGCGTCTGAAACGGTCTAAAACACATAGTAAATGTGGCGAAAAGCTGGTTTCTGATGCAAATGGAGCCAGAATTCTGGCGCAACTGCTTTGATAAATCTGCCCCACTATGTTTGGAGGCCAAAAGCCACTACATGTCACCCAAAAAACACCATAAAACCAGTGAAGTTTGGAGTTGGGAGCATCATGGTGTGGGGCTATTTATTAGCATACGGCACTGGCAAACTTCATATAACTGAAGGAAGAATGAACATACAGACATTACTGATAAAAATCTTCTGCCATCTATCAGGAGGATGAAGATGAAACTATTGTGGACATTTCAGCCAAGGAAACTCTCAATTGGTTTTAGAGAAAGAAAATAAAGCTGCTAGAATGGCCCAGCCGATCACCTGACCTGAATCCAATTGAAAATCTATGGAAGGAACTAAAGCTCAGAGTTCATAGAAGGAGCCCATAGAACCTTCAGGATTTGAAGAGTGTTTATGTGGAAGAATGAGCCAAAATCCCACCTGAACAATGCAGATGACTAGTTTCTCCACATAGGAGACGTCTTGTCATCACCAACAAAGGCTTTTGTACATAGTACTACATATGGTTTAGAAAACATGTTCAATACTTTTTTCCTGTGTCAATTCTCATTATTATACATAATTTATGAATATCTTTGATTTGATTTATTTGCCTGTGTGGATTGGATGGGTTGTTACTGACATCTGGTGAGAATTTCATGTCAATAACACCTTTATAAATATATTTACTTAGAAAATTGGTGACTTGTTCAATACTTATTTCACCCACTGTATGTGTACCCGCTAATTTGCATTGATTTAAAAAACCTGTGCAGATGGGCAGAGTGCAAAAAACAAAGTGGGGGCAGCCATTCCCCCATGCAAACAGTCTGAAAAAAACAAGGTTTGGTCTGCACATCCAAAAACATTTTCTTTAAATAATGAGCATAGGTGCACACTGGTGGGGCAGTAAAATACAAACACAATCCAATATCAGCAGCACTCTACCAGCACTATAAAACAGTCAAAGGGAGCAGGAATTTTTTGGAAAAGCATTTCTGCTACTTTGGATACATGAAAACTTGAGGTCTGAACAGGCACCAAGAGAGGTAACATTATAGAGTAGCTTTCCATCTGTATCGGGGTGGCCTTGGCGTTGACAGATTGGCTTTTACAGTTTCAATTGAGAATGTACACTAGGAACCTCAAGTCTTCGTCTATCTGAAGTAGCAGAAATGCTTTGAATTGGATTGTTTGTATTTTGCAGTCAAACTAGCGTGCACCTATGCTCATTATTTATTTATTTTTTTAAATCTTTTTGGATGTGCAGACCAAACATTGTTTTTTGACTACTAAACACATTTACCTGTAAACTTGAGGTTCCTAGTGTACATTCTCAATCAAAACTGTAAAAGCCCATCCGCCAAGGCGACCCCAATACAGATGGGAACCTACTCTATAATGTTACCTTTCTTGGTGCCTGTTCACACCTCAAGTTTTCATATATCTAACGTAGCCGAATTGGTTTTCCAAAAATTCCTGTTTCCTTTGACTGGTTTTTAGTGCTAGTAGTGTGCTGCTGATATTGGATTGTGTTTGTATTTTACTGTCTCTCTCTCTCTCTCTGTATATATATATATATATATATGTATATGAAAAAGAGATGCAGAGAAAGAGCATGCACATGCCCCAACATACCCATAAAGTATTTAATTTCAACTTTCATAAATAAATGAGAAGTTAAATATTTAGCTAGATTCCACAGCTGTTGTATCTGTTTTTATCATATGTAAACAGTCAGGGGTACCATTCAAACAATGTGCTTTTTTCTGATTAAAAGTTGTGCACATTTTCCATAACAAAGGAAGTCAAGGTGACGTATCATGCTGGACAAAGACTAAATATTATACCAGAACTAGTTAACAATGGTAAATATTAGGATTATTTCATACAGCAATCATATGGCCAAAATGAGAAAGAAGAAAAATCATGACTCATTCGTGAGCAAATATCTTCTATTTTTCTGTTACACAATGCACATCCAAAAAAATTTACAGTCTAGACTTCTTACCTTATTTGAAGTAGTCTAAACTCAAAATACTTTAAACAGTGTTAATCGTTAAGACCTTGGGGCAGATTTATCAATACAGTCTAATCCTTATACAGTGTAAATTTAGACTGTAAATGCGCCACATTTATCATAGTGTTAAGAAATCTGGCGCATGTTTAGATTGTCTAATCTGATTTAACACCTTCTCTTAGTTGACTTACTTTACGCCACTAACTGCGGCACAATTTCAGTCCACAGCACTGTAGTCTCTTTTCGTGAAGCCCTGCCATTCAACTGTGGCCATGCCTCTTTTGTCGGGCAAGGCTCAGAAGTATCTAGAAACGGTCTAAAACACTTCATAAATGTGGTGTAAAGCATGTACACCAGTTTTGCCAAAATTGCCATAGTAAACGTACACCTTTATTTCCTAATTGTTCTAAATTATAGTTATTTAAGTGCATTTACCAATTCTGCTTCAATTGAAGTTAAAAGAATAGGATCAATCTGTTTGAAATTTCCAAGAATTTGAAAAGACCAACAGATATGCCAAAATGTCTGTAGATTCAGATCCCTCCTCAGAGAAAAGCACCTGTCTTTAGAATAAGGATCCCCGACCTCTGTCCTGCATGGTGAAGAGGTGATCAGAATGGGGGCTCCTTGCTTGGAGGTTATCAGACATCTATTTTTATTATAGTTTTTAGGGTTATAAATGTGGCTGTTTCCAACTATAACTACAGAGAACAACCCACATATATGGCCACCTTTCCAGCTGATCTCCTCCACTCTGGAGTCCAGAACCTATTAGACATTTTATGGTATATCTTGTGGATATGTCATAATTGTGTCAGAAATAAATACTGGGGGGCCTCATGTGGCCCCCGGGCTGCAGCTTGTGCAGGTTCAACAGTAGGGTCCAGGTCACAGTGACTAATAGAAGTAGACACTATATTTACTATTTTGCCATAGGCAAACTAAACTCTATCAGTTCTCAATCTATAAGACACTAAAACGTAACTTTTATTATGTACTTAACCTCTATACACACTAAATATATGGTCCCCAGATAGGGGACGTATCAGATATTAAACTGATAAGAACAGATACTACACTTCTCGGCCTCTTGGCTAAGATCAAGTGTAGTATCTGTTCTTTTCAGTTTAATATCTGATACGTCCCCTATCTGGGGACCATATATTTAGTGTGTATAGAGGTTAAGTACATAATAAAAGTTACGTTTTAGTGTCTTATAGATTGAGAACTGATAGAGTTTAGTTTGCCTATGGCAAAATAGTAAATATAGTGATTAATAGTCACTATCTGTTCTCTTGTGAGATTCCCATTTTTTTGGGAGATTAATAGAAGTAGAAGCACAGTGATCAATCTGCGACTACAGCTCCATATACAGTAAGCTGTGATGCACTGTGTGGTCTGACACTTCTATTATAGCCAAAATAAACCTTTTCAGCAATTTGTGCTACAATAGCTCCTCAGTGAAATTACACTGAACAAGCCAGTCTTCGATCCCCATGTGCATCAATGACCCTTGGGCACCCATGACCTGGTCATGAGTTTGCCAATCGTCCTTCCCTTGACCAGTTTTGGTACATACTAACCACATGTATGTTTGAAAATGTTCTAACCTGTCTTGGAGCCATTATAATTGGGCCCTTATTAGAGTCGCTCAGATCTATAAAAGGGCCGTTCTTCCTGCTTAAACCACTTTAACTTCCAGAACAAGTTAAGCAGCTGTGCTCAATGCCAACTAGCAGATGAAAAAGTATATTCAATTTTTAGTTGCATAAAAAGATAAAATAAAGTGTTAAAAAGCTTAAAAGTGATAGACACTGTGCTGAAACATATAAAAAAGAAGAACGTAATTGGCCTGGACCCTAAAACTGGAATGTGCAATAAAGCTGTGCGTGAATGGGAATTTGTAAATTCCCATTCACTCAGGTGTAACATCTGCACATTACATGGTTTTACTGCAGAGCAGCACTACCCAGTATTCTATTATTGGAGTCTTTCTGAATATATTATAAATGCATCAAACACATGAACACAGCATCAAAAATGCATGTGCGCTTTGAGTCCGTGGAAATGACGTAAGATGCCAGGTTCAAAGCGCTTATCTAAGAAGTTTACTGCAGAGCAGCGCACAGTAAGTACAGCACATATCTATCAAGTGCACATATATGAATAGTATCTATCCAATTTAAGTGAAAATATAGTTTAATAAGCAAAAAATAAAATCAAAGGATGTCAATGCTTTTACAGGGTCAAGGGCATGCGCTGCAGTACAGTTACTTGTGCAGCGCTACTGAAGAAGTGATGCTTTATAAATAAATAATAACAGGGAAATGCATGTGAGGAAAGCAAAGCAACAGGGTCTTTCTATCTTCACCCATATACAGTACAGTGAAAAGATGTTCTATGGTCTTTTAGCTTATAACACAACGTACAGTAGATTCGTTTTGAACACAGGTTCCAAATGGGAGGACAACAACTTTAAAAAAAAAAAAGACAGAAAAATTGCATGAAATATAAGTGTAGCAAGTGAATTGGTTGTAAAGGGAAACCTTTTGATTAGTTTTTATGATCCCACATATTTAAGGAAACTAGGGATTTAAGATTAAAGGGGTTTTCCATCTGGCCGTTTTAACAGAGCCTGCTCTTCACTGCCAGCTTCAGGTTTCCACTTCTGTGCAGGTTGTGGGTAGTTCTACAGCATAGACTGACAATTCAGCTCTGCAAGCTCCTATTCCAAGAGGGATGTTGATGATGAAGGGGTTTTGAGAAAAAAAAAATACACTGTCAAAGCAGGATGTTTGCCTATTAAATGTAAATTAGCAGAGCTGTATTTGTCATGAGAGGAAGCTGCCAGAGCAAACATGGTGATTGTTCTATATAGTCACAGGCATCTGTGTATTTACATACAAAGATAACAGTGTCACTGCAGACAGGACAGCAAGGAACAAAAGCACCTTCAGCACCTAGCACCTCACACCGATAGGTAAAGTCCAGCCAATATTCTAGATGTAGATCAATGGCACTCTTTCAAATACATTTTTAATACTTAATTTTCCACATAGACAATAATGATACAATTAACTCACAAATCCACAATCAGATCAGATATTTCATGGGTAGGCTAATCAGAACGTGGATCATACATCGTTATTTACAGTAGATATATAACTGAACATTTTAGTCCATAAGGTGACTTTTCCCAACGAGAACTGCTACCTTCCAGCATGTGTCCATGGCCACTGAGATCTCACAGTAACTCTAAAGTGTTATGTTTTCACTGATTATCAGCTACTGTACTGCTAAGATACAGCAGAGAATTAGGTCACCATCCCAAACACTGCTACAGCAGAGAAGTGGTCTTTAAGGGGGTTGTCTCACTACATTGATTTTTCTTACCTCAGTCTTGTTTTATTGGTTTCATTTCGAATTCAGGGGTGTGTTTACTGGCTTCCAGTAGGCTTCAGTACAAGCCAGGTCTGTAGCTATAGCAACCAGTGCTGGCAGTCTATCAGGAGAGATCAAACAGGTCTGTAGCTATAGCGACTGAACTTATGCAGCCCAACAAGAGGGATATCTCAGGATGTAGGACACTGTTAATGGACATAATTGCAAAGTGCTTTGTTTTTGCAAGATCTTTAACATAAAAAGCAATCGTTATAGTGAGACAACCCCTTTAACCCAGTAAAACATTTGTAAAGAAGATATAAAAACTGCTAGATTTCTGAAATAAAGCAAAACCTGAACAGAAATAAATATGCCTATATGTTCAAAGCTAATCAATGAAACGGGAAAACCCTTTTAAGAATACATTTACACAGGGTGCACCTACTATGGATTTTGTTGCAGATATTTCTACATTTACTTCAATGAGAGAAAGCAGACTTTGCCTTCTTTCACTATAGGCAATGCAAAAAAAAAATTCATTGCAGTAAAATCTGCAGTTAATCCATATCAAAATCTGGAGCACACCCACCCCTTGTGAACATACCGCTGAAGTATCATAATTAAGTCATAACATTAAAATGACCTGCTGCCAATATTGTGTATCTATTTTGTTATTAAAGGGGTTGTCTCGCTACAAAGAATAGCTTTCAAATTGTAGGGAACACAAAATGAAGACATTTTCCAAATATATTGCTTTGTTCATCTGTTTTTGTTAAGGAGATACAAGTGAATTAATCACCTCCCTGGCTATTTCAGTTCCCTCAGTAACCGACCTGTGTACATCTCTCCGCCCTGCTGTTTGTTCTATGTGATAGCATTGAGTGATGTCATCACACAGGTCCTGGCAGCCTCTGTGCTGCTGGACAGTAAAAAGCTTGATTTATCTAAAGTAAACAGCTCTAATTAGGGCTTTTGTTTCAGGGATCAGATAAAAAGTCCTGCTTGTAGTTTCCAAGAAGCTTCTGAACTAATCTGAACTAATTAGCAACTGAAAGCACAGCATTGAATACACCATGCAAATTAGAGTCAGTCTGAACCAGGAAGTAACAAAGTATTTCATTCATGCATCCTATGAAACTCTGTAGGGAGACAACTCCTTTAAAGCAGCTCTGACCTGTCAAGACATGGACTCTACACTACCACTAAAAGTGTCCTGTGGTATCTGACGCCAAGATAGTAGCAGCTGTCTCAAAGTAGCCAGGTGGGAACTCCATGGATTGTACCTGTTTGCCTATCACATGGTACAGATATCTGATTGAGATCTGGAGAATATGGAGCACGAGTCATATCCCTCAAAGAATTAATGAACTTTTCTTTTTGGTGTGGCATGGCACATACCCTGCTGAAGGCGGCCACTGCAATTGGGGAACAATTTTGTCTTGAAGGGGTATATACTTGGTTTGCAACAATGTTAAGGTAGGTAGTACAGATCAATGTAAAATCGACATGAATGCCAGCACTCAAAGTTTCCCAGTAGAGTATCATACACTTGCATTCTCCCCAAAGTGCAATCTGGTGATAACTCTTCCCCATATATGCAATGCACATAATTCATCAGTTCAGGCCTGTTGGTCCATGGTTTAGTTCTGATGCACACTAACCCACTGTTATTAAATACCAAAAGAAACATAGAAGCATAAATCACCCACTATCATACATTTTTTTCTTTACTTAATATCTTTTTAAAAAAATCAGCAGTAGAATAGTGTTCAGAAAACACAAAATACACAAACCACTACACATAGCAACAAGTATGCATTATTATAAAGACGGTATAACCAAGTAGTAGTATGGTCCTTTTCATCATTCCTGGACACCGATAGCACCAACAACTCCAGTAATAAGAAAAAATTACACATTACCCATGTCCGTTGTCCAAGTCAGCTAAGTGCACAGTAACACCAATGCGCATTTTGCGAGTATAGCTTCATCAAGAGATATCATATTGTATCCCTATAAGTGTGAAACGCGTGTTGGGGTTAGTGCACACATTGTGGTATTATTATTACCTTTTAAGTCCTCTCCTTACTAAATAATATTGATATGTTGATCTTACCAAGTTTTGTTATATTAGCCAACTGTTCTTTCAGCATTGGACATGTGTCAGCACGGGCACATATAAAAGCAATTTGTTTCAATTCTGCTACTGTGGAGTCAGGCTAAACATACTACTCATTAATCCCCATGTGCATTATTGAGCTCTGGGTGCTCATGGCCTGTCACCAGTTGTCCTTTCCTGGACCATGTTTGGTAGGTACTAACCACCTGCAAGTTTGGAAATGCGCTGCAATACGGCTGGAATCCGTCCCAGCCATTACGGTAATCCACAGTTCTCATCGAGAACTATGGATTCCGTCTCTCCTCCCCGCTCGTCGAATCTGTCAGGCGGGTAGAAAGTGACATGCACATTATCCCGGTGGGATACGCGCCGTGGATAATGGATGTCTATGGGGCCGGCGGGCAGCACCCCCGCCCCTTATTCAAGCCATAACTGCAGGCGAAATCCGTCCCGCAATTACGGCTTGAATAAGCCGTGTGAAGTCATTCAGATGCTTACACTTGCCATTTTCCCCATTTCTAAAATCATCTTCCAAAACGGTTTCTTATCTTTCAGAGCAATCTATTCCACCCATTGACAACTGCCATTATTGTTGTTATTGCTTTCTTCTTTACTAACTTTCTTCTTTACCGTTTCCAAGAACCCAGTTAGGATATATTCACAGAGTCTCTCTTAATGCAGATCTGACATGTATTTCATATTCTAATCTGGATAACCACCAAGTGGTATCTTCATCCCACGGATTTCAACGGAATACAATTCTGTAGTTCACATAGTAAACAACTGCATGGATTTTTCCGACACTTTGTGGGGTAATAGCCTTAGATTCCGTGTTAACCAGTCTAGATGCAGAGAGCCTATTTGTAAGGTTTGCAGTTTACAACTGGTGTTTGCATAATAGCTTTCCCCACTGACCAATATTGAAAATTATTTTTGTGGTTTAGTAGTAGAAACACAACACACAACACACAAGTTTAAACACATGGGCACTTCTGTTTGAACAGAAAGGAAAGACATTTAAGACATGTTCACACGGCATTTTGAATACGTTTTTCTGAGCTGAAAAAACGTCTTTAAAAGCGATGCATAAGACGCATCCAACACGCACCCAAAGTGTGCTGCATGTTTGGATGGATTTTTGCTGCAGCAGAAACACACTCTAAAGTTTTAAATATAAAACTGTAAATGCAAATGGATCAAGAATTGACATGTGAACTCTTTGAATGGAGCCAAAAGACGTTCACTCGTCTTAACGTCGATGCAGGTTTTACATTGAAAGCAATGTAAAACACACTGCACATTGTTAGATGCGTGTTTGGGTCCAAACACACATCTGATAAACGCTGTGTGAACATCCACTAAAACTCATTGATACACTAGAGCGATGTTTGCTTATTGCAAACAATAAAGACAGCTTATTTCATATGGGTTTCTGGAAAAATGAGAGCGGGAAGCAGATTACATACAAAACTACTAAAATGTATAAAGCTAATTATACTAATTAATTAATGACTAATTAAGACATAACTTTTAATGCACGATCAATAAAAATACACAACACTACCTCAATCTAGAAAACCCTATACTTTTTCCTAAAGAGATTAAAGCTGCCTACAGAAAATGAGGAATTCACCCCACAAAGGGAGACCCAAACCAGGCAGCCTTTTTTATCATGGTGCTGCATCACTCTGAATTGATCGGTTTCTTATTCTTTATCCTGGACAATTCTATCGATCCTTATGGGTCTTTATTCCTAACAAGGGACGTGAGTAGTTTTCTATTGTATATTTATTAGTTTTGTCTTTACTTTGTGGCATTTGGTTCCCTGATGAACCCCTAAATTGGGGGGGGAAACGCGTAGGAACGTCCTGTATCAGCCACTATTGTAGGGATGTTTTGTACTAGTTATTATTGTTTCACATTTGGGCACTATTTTGCTTTTTGATATTTGTGTTATGGAGTAGTTATTTATTGTATAGCTTATTAGGGTTATTTGGGGTTACTGCAGCTAAGGTTCCTGTTTGGGGGTGCCGTTATTAGGGCGAAAACCTCATTTATTCTGTAGGCAGCTTTAATACCTCAATCTAGAAAACTCTATAATTTTCCCTAAAAAGACTATTGTGTATTTTTATTGACCGTGCACTAAAAGTAATGTCTTAATTAGTCCTAGGCTTTATACATGTTAGTAGTTTTATATGTTTGTCACGGTTTTGTATAACCAGGCAATTATTTATCTGTTGATTGAGGGCTCTCCTTACACCCATGTATTTAGTGAAAGTAGGGTTGTTTTGTGGTTTGTTTCTGGAAGCAGATTAGTTGCAACAGAAAACTGCTGTTTCTTTGCATTAATTTTGATAACTTTTTCTTGCAAAAAAAAAAAAAAACGCCAATGTGAACCTAGGCTAACGTTATTGTGTGCAGTTACACAACCCTGCCTGTATACAGTCCCTGGTGCCTGCAATAATGCATAAAGCAGACAGGAAAGCTAACGTCTTGTTCTCATCCTGAAATCATTTCTCTCTTTAGGAAACCAGTGATATTTTAAGCAGATCCTGAGCCAAATCATTCGGTGATCTGTTTCCTTGCAGGTGTGTAGCTCAGCCCTCATTAAGCAGATAGAAATAGTACGGGATGTCACATCATCTGATGGAATTTTTGACTCTGTGAGAAGATGAAAATGAACACTTCAGGCAGAACGTCTTGCTTATGATAAAGCAGCAAGCTATAACTTTCCAGGCAACAATATCTGGACTATGTTTTGGAGCACCAGAATCATCAGACCAAAACCTTACATATTGTGTTTCTCCATACACCTCTTCTTCTACTTCACAACAAATCAAGTGCTTGACTTAACGTCCTTCTGGTGTGAAAGTCATATCCATGGTAACATGGCAGCTTTCCATGCAGGCAGGACGACTTAGTGGAGCAGCTTGTACATTCAATCCTTTAGCATCTTCCAGGTGTCCCCACTATACTATGACTGAACATAGCATACATGTGGTTATGTAACTCAATTACCTTCCTGCTCTGAAACATGTTACTGCAATGACCAGTGGGACAGGAACCCAAAAATAATCCAAATAATGTACAGCTTTTATTTTATGCCAAAGCAAAGTCTGAGCATTTTTCCTAGGGAACAGCAACTGATACATGCAGATGGGAAATGATCAGTGCTTTGTTGCATGGATTAGCTACTAGAATACCTTTATAACACAATTACCCATATGTTTTGTAATCAGCCAGTTACCTACACTAGTTTTGTTATTAATAGATTCCAAATTAGATTGGAAGCTCACATGACCTGTGCTTTTTCCTTCTGTATTTTGCTGTTCTGTTTGGATTGTTTTTCATGAAGAAAAGAAAAAAAAAATTTTGTTTGTAACTTTAGGTTATTATCCCTAGTCATGGAGTATATAATTTTTTTTTTCAGCTACTTTTAAAAGCAGTTCAAAAGCAATAACCATCAAAAAAAACTTTTGTTAAAAGAATTAATGGAGTATCTAATTTTATAAGTAAGCTTTCTGAACACTGGGTGAGGTAACATGGTGTTACATTCGCTAAAAAGGGCAAATGTATCCCTACTAAGACTAACACTATAAAAGTATATCGTCTCCTTACAGACACTGCGGTACCACTACTAATATTTTTAAAACATCCTGAAAACCTGCAGTTTTCCCTTTGGCCCCTAAGCCTAACAATAATTTGACACTTTCTGTTCCATACAGAAATCTTTTCAGTACAGGCGGGCTTATACTGAAGGGGACATCAATGTGTAGATAACACCGGATCTACCATTGTTATGGAATGTACTAGGTGAAATGTCTATTTCACCCACAAGATGGCGCCTGTGTCCAGACACACCCTGTTGCCAACACATAACCAAGATGGCCACTGGCCTAAATTATTTTGCTTCTCTCAAACAAAGGTGGGCTGTGTTATTCAAATATGTAGATAAGAAGAGCCAATAAAGGGGGTGAATATAATGTCACATGGTGCTCATGGAATGTTGCTTACGCCCACCTATAAAGACTTGTGTTTTTGTAATAAAGACAGAGAACACATTTGACTCAAGATTGTCAGTGAATTCTTACTCTCTGGTAGGTGTTATTCAATATACTGATTTGACCCCCCACTAGGACGTTGAGCCCCTTTGCGGTTCAGTCTACAACACCATTAACAATAGGAGATAGTCACAGTTCCGTCTCTCTCCCTCCCTACACATTGACTTTTTCCCAGGTCACAGATTATGCCTAGAAAACTCTCCCATAGAAGTCAATGGCTCTGATCCAGTCTACAGTCTCCTATGTCCATGAAGCTGCAGTAAAGCATCTCTCTTAATGCTGCTAAAAGCAGTTTAGTCAAGATGGCTGCCCCCATAATCATATACAGACAATAGAATTAAACAATCTACAGTCAGAAAATAAAAATGGCCAAGGAGAAAAGAATATGTATCAGTATCTTGTTTTAATAAAAAAAAGTGGTGATAGATATCCTTTAGTTTTCTATTATTTTAGTCCAGCAGAAAACATACCTAGGCAAAAAAAATAGTGTTACCATCTGCATAGAAGGTTCTGTTTGGAACCTCTGATGCAGATGTGAACATGGCCTAATTCTGTTATATGTGCACACCCCAATGCTGGAAACAAACATACAACTACTGTATAGAAAATGCCTCTTTCTTCTGTGTTCAACATCTAAAGCTACCAAAACAACTTAAATAAAAAGATGTCTGGGACCAGCTATCTATTGGGGATTCACCCAATATCTGCTGTTGGTGGAAAAGACGAATCATGCTTGTATGTTCACAGAGTCGATAAACTGCTGATAGCGGACAGCTATATAAAGCGTACAGGTTACATAAGAGAACGTGATTGGAATACCACTCACACAACCTTGCAATTTTAACACGACCTCATGGCATCCTGATAGAAATCATTCACGCGGCTTACTGTACATACTTAACGAATTCTGGTAAGTGGTCTTGTACATGGCAGGGTGTAGTGAAAACATCTATGGCTAGCCTTACTTTATATACCTGCACTTTGTACCATGAAACAGAGTCTACAACCCAAATTGCGGTCAAAAAGGGTATTTTAGAGATATTCTATCCATGCCAAAATGAGGGACAATAGACATAGAAGACATTGAACCTTAACCACAAAATACTCTGGTCATGATTAACCCCTTAAGCCCCAGGCCTGAAAAGTAGTTAATGACCAGAATTTTTTTGGGTTTTGCCTCCTTGCGTTTCAACAGTTGTAACTGTTTTATTTTTTCAATAACGCAGTTGTAGGAGGCCTCGTTTTATTCGAGAATAGTTTAAGTTCACTTGTAAATAATTGCAGAATTTTTTTTTATCTTTTAAAAAAAAAAAGTTTGTTTTTTTACACCATTCACATTTCACACTTAATAACTTGTTAGATTAATTCTACAGGTTATTACGGTCGTGTGGATACCTAATATGTGTAGGGTTTTTTGTGTGTGTAATATATGCACAATTATTTTTTATTAAATATTTTTATTTTATTATTTATTTATTTATTTTACACTTTTGATGTTTAATTTATTTTTTTTTTTTAATCCCCTGAAGGGAGAACTGTTTTACTTTTTTTTTTTTACATATTCATATATGCTAATACATTATAGTCTGTGTCAGTCTGACACAGGCAGTGATCAGGACAGCACACAGTCTGTCCTGGTCACTGGCTCATTGCACAGACAGCCCTGGGGTTACTCTAGGTCCCCAGGGCTGACTGTGCAGCCGTTCCCCGGGCTCTGTCGGGTCACCGGATGTACCGATCACCTGACAGAGCAGGGAAACTCTTTGATTGCGCTGCGGTGACGAATTGCAGTAATCAGAGGGTTAAAGCACCGGGGTGCGGAGGTTCCCCACTCCCCAGTGCTCGCAGGAGATGCTCTGGGATCAGGGCTGTGTAGTACAGCCCCGATCTCAGCGCAGCTGCAGCGCCCAGAAGCGTAATTCCGATGTCTGCAGCGACGCCAAAAGACGTTGCTGTAGACGAACGACCTACACCAGCCGACATCAAAAGACGATGGGCGGTCATTAAGATGTTAATAATTGTGTTGTTTTTGTTTTTTTTTTTCAAAAAAGATACTTAGAATAATCTCGACTTTACTGGCACATAGCAAAATTTAAGAGACTAAAGTGTGTAATAGAAATAAAGTTCCCCTCTGCTCACACTGGATGTTTAAAAGTTTATGGACACCTTTTCGAAGCACACTGCCACGCAATCTCCTTCGAAAAAAAGTACTGACATGTTCTGCCACAATAAATTTGCCACTGCCAAAGTCAGTTTGTGAAAGTCTTGACCTGCTAGTTTTACCCTGAACAACTGTGACTGCTCTTGATGTGAAGTGGAGGTGTCTGGGAATAGCAACAGCTCAGCCACAAAGCAGTAGACCATGCAAACTCGCAGAGCTGGGACGCTGAGTGTTGAAGCTTCTGACAAGTAAAAATTGCCTATCCTCTTTTGAATCACTTACTAGAGTTTTAAACAGTTTCTGGAAGAGACATTAGCACAAGAACTATATATCAACAGCTTCATGAAACACGTTTCCATGGTCCGGCAGCTGCACACAAAATCACTACCTGCAATGAAGGCAGGAGCGATACAAAGCACACCACACTGGATGTGTTCTCTGGAGCAATGAATATTATTTCGCTATTTGTATATGGACAAATCTAGGTCTGATACATGGCCTGAAGAACACTGCCTAGGGAAATGCGTAGTGATAATGTAAGGTGTGGTGGAGAAGGGATAATGGCATGGGTTTGTTTTGCAAGGTTTAGGCTGGGAATCTTATTTTTAGTGTAGGACAATGTTAATGCTGCAGCATAATAAGTCATTTTGGGCAACTATAGTCTTACAATACTGTGGGAGCAGTATGAGAAAGGCCCTTATCTGTTCCACCAGGACTGTGCCAATGATTGCAAAACAAGGACTTTAAAGATATAGGGTCACATGTATAAAAACGGTCTAGGTCTACGACTTTCCTTGTTGCCCAGAACAACCAGTTCAGTTCTGGGCCCCAGTTTATAGAAGAGATGTAATGGGTGCAAAGACGAGCAACCAAACTTATAAGGGGAATGGAGCATCTTAGTTATGTGTAGAGGTTAGTAGAAATGAACGTATTTACACTTGAGAAAAGACGGCTTCGGGGGGGACGTGATTAATTTATATAAATATATAAATGGTCCCTACAAAAAGTATGGGGAAAAATTATTTCAAGTAAAGCACCCTCAAAAGACAAGGGGACATTCCCTTCGGCTACAGAAAAAAAGTATTCAATCTCCAGAGGAGGGCGGCGTTCTTCAGTGTAAATCTGTGGAATAACCTGCCTGAGGAGCTGGTCACAGCAGGAACAGTAGAGAGTTTCAATAAAAGATTTAATAACTACCTGAAACTAAAGAATATTAATGCGTACGTAGCTATGTAAAATTCTGGATCCTGGCTAGTGGCGGCTCTGGGGTCATAGATATGGTCTCCACTGGAGCTGATTGGTTCGTGCCTTTTGGATTTCAGGGCATTCACCAGTGGGGAGGCTGGGCTTAATGTCCTTGTCTCCCTCTCACATTTTATCACCCTTGGTTGAACTTGATGGACACAGGTCTTTTTTCAACCGCACTAACTATGTAAACAATCAGAGCGCCCCTCTCATTTCATATAGTGTTCTGGAACAAATGAAAGGGGTGCTCTGATTGGTTGTTATGAGCAGCAAAGTGAGTTTTAGACCTATACAGTTTTCATACATGACGCGGCCCATAGTTTAATGAGGAAATTGACTGGCTTGCGACAGAGCCCTGGTCTAAACCCCATCCAACACCTTTGGAATAACCTGAAATGCCACTTGCAAGCCAGACCTTCCTGTTCAATTAACTTTACAAGCGCTCTTTTGTCAGACCAGGCACAATTTTCCACAAACACACTTTCAAATATTACAGAAAGACTTCCTGAAAGAGTGAAGTGTAACAGCTGCAAATGTGGGCCCCGACTCCATTTAAACGCCCTTAGGTTTGGAACAGGATGTCCAACAAGTCAATATTGGTGTTCACATGTTTACATATATTTGGCCATAAAGTGTACAAAATGCCCTTATCACACAATTTAAAAATCTTTTACAGATATCATACATGGATACAGCTACACAAACATGTACTTCAATGAATCACCTGATTTTAGAAAATCATGCTGGTATCACCCTTCATATTTCTTGTATCCAATGAGACCAAGAAGAAATATACACATTACAAAGCCTTGACTTTCCGAATGAAAGATTCAAGGGTTAGGATTTACTGTTCACATCTTTATTCTAAATCTAGAACTTAGGTTACTTTAGGTTGATTCAGACATGTATGGACTCTTTAGTTCCCATGTACCTCTTAGGCTCCTACACAAATAATTATAATAGATAAGGCAGCTCATTACAAATGTGTTCAGATAGTATGATAAAACATGTGATATCTACCAGATGGAGATCACATCTCCATCAAAGAAAAGGAAATGACATATTTACACAGTCAGAGAACAGGATACTCCATGATGGCTGACCATGCTGGTAGACTGGTGATAAGCAAGGATCCCATATGTCACAGTTTTTGAACCAAAAGATCTCAAATTAGCTAGCACATTTCAATGGAAAAAAAGGCATACAATAAAAACATTCACTGCTTGCCACGTATGACTGTCCTCATCATAAGAAAAAATACGGTAGAAATAATTAGGTACTTTCTAGAATATTAGGCATAACAGATTCCAATGTTTCTCTAAGGAATTTAAATCTAAGAGTCATAACAGAGTATTAAAAATCGAGATTATGTTTCACTTGACAACAGCAGGATTAAGTATTTGTTTTACAGAGTAAGTAAAACACATTAACTAGTCATTTGTTACCTTACCTGTATGTTTTATCAGTTACATTTACAGACAGATGCATCCTGTAATTATGGAACAGTCTACATTAGAGTAAATAAAATGAACTAAATTCATTCCAAATTCATACAGCCATGGGACCTAACAATGGCTGTGTGGAGATCACACTGATCCCCATTAGTTTACCCTCTTTAATGCTTCTGTCAATAGTGACCACAGCATTTAAAGGGGTTTTGCCAGGATGTGCCTTATCTGCTAAGAAGCAATTGTAAACAAGCCACTCTGAGCTAAGAGAGAGAGAGACACAGCCAGAGCACAGAGCCGTGCATAAGGGATCTTGTGAAATGTTCACTCAAATAATCAAACTACAACTAGTGGATTCTGTATACAAAAGACAACATATTTCTACCCAGTGCCTTGAAAGCTTCTGCAGCTCAGTCTCATCAGATAAGTGTTCTCTGCACAAGCCCAGCCAGCAGCTCTTGTCAGGTCGTATCTAACAGAAGCTTTTAAGTAACTAAGGGCAGGTAAGGCAGCCTGTAGCTCTCTCAGACTGCAATTTTTGTAATCACATATATTTAGAAAAGTGATTAAATACCTATTATGAAGGATCCCACGTCAACATTACATCGTGGCAAAACCCCTTTAAGTCATAAGGTCAGCAACCCGTGAGTGTAACTGGAGGCCCTCATATAATTAATAGGCCATGCTAAAGGCACAACCCAAAAGATTGCCTGTCAGTATTTTTTTTACCAACAGGCAAGATTGCTTTGGAATACTGTTTAATACTATACTTTTTTTTATGTAAACTACCACATATTTATGAAACATGGCGGGACCATTGTGGAACCCAAGCACTTCTCACCCTTTGTCTCACCCATACACCCTAACAGAGTGTAAGCTCTTGCGAGCAGGGCACTCACACCTTGTGTCTGATCTGTAAGTAGCTTTTTACTGTATGATATTTGACTTTTTTTTTTTTTTGCCTGTGCTTATATCCTCTAAATTGTAAAGTACTGCAGAATAGGTTTGCATAACAAAGATTGTTATACTGTGTGCATAGTACAGTATTAGATCATCTAACAGAAGGGCCCACTGTAAAGTCTTCTACTGGGACAGAAAACTCAACACAAAAAAGAGTTTTAAAGTTAATTAAGGGAAAAAAGGGTTAACATTAAAAATATGATTTTATTTTGTAAAAGTGGTAAAAAAAAATATGCATCTTATAAATACAATATACTGTATCATCAGCATCATAACAACCCACTAAAAGTTAACATATTATTTAAAACACATGGTGAATGACGTAAAAAAAAGCCAACAAAATAAAACAATCTTAGAATTCACGTTCCTTCCCTAGAAGGATCTTGTGCAAAAAAGCAAGCCCATATGTGGCTCTGTTAACATGAACGTTAAAAAAGTTTTTAAAAAAAGTTATGGCTCTAAGAATGCTGCGACATAAACACCTTTTTAAACGTTTTTTATTCTGCAAAGGTTGTAAAACATAAAAAAATAGTTTTTTGTAGTGTTGATTGAACAGGTTCTAGAAAAGTTAAGTTCTAGTAGAACTTCTTAAATTTTTAAAACTCGAACCAACATTTTACTGTTCGCTCGAGTAAAGTTCTAGTTTGACACGCCATTTTCAGTTTAGTTTTCAGCGTCTTTCTGCACTCGTGGTGGCCATCCAATCAGTGCAGAGAACAGAGAAGTGTCAAAAACGTCATCGCTGAGGTGTAGGGCTCTCATTGGCTGCTAAAATCACATGACCATATTATATAAAATTTCACTGTATTGCCTTGTGAACGCCATATTCAGCTCACTCTCTGTACTGTACAGACTGCTATTAGTTAGATAGCATTTTCCTCTAGACAGCAATAGTTAATGAGTTTGGTATTGCTGGCTGCATCTTTCCCACACCCAGAAGCTGTTATTTGGCAACATTTGCAGGCTCACATAACACCTAACTCTCATGTACATGGATATATATTATACAGAGTCTCCAAATCTCCTATGTGACAAAGGCACTTTTAGGCCCCTTCAGGATGCAGGGCCCCATAGCAGCTGCTACCGCTGCTCCTTCTATAGCTACGCCTCTGCTTACAAGCGGTCCTCATTTTTTAAATTAGACATTGAAAGGAATTAAGTATTTTAGCCTCTTAATTTTTTACTGTCACTCTTAGAGACAAATTTTCTTCACTAAGTTGTTCCACCTATCCAGTTTACTGTTATGGATGGTAATTCCAGCTTCTCCTCACCTGCATAGGTATAAACTTAACAAGCATATCTTCTCCCATAGACTTTAATGGGGTTTGAAGTTCGAGTAGAACCGAATTCATAAACGTTCGAGGTTCTAATCAAACTAGAACTTTTTACTGTTCGCTCAACACTAGTTTTTTGTAATATTGCTGTAGTTGTCCTGACTACTACAAAAGAGATACAGTTTTTATGCCACCCAAAATGGCATAACATGTTTTAAAAATTGAATATGTACCAAATGGAGCCATTCAAAATTATTCATCCCACAAAAAAGTAACACTGATGCAGCTAAACATACAGATGACAAATAATTCTTAAAATAACATGATATATAAAAAGTTATAGCTTTTGAAATTAAGTAAAAAAGCATTTTTTAAGACCAAAGCAGGTGGTTTAAGGGTTAATGATCCTGAAATATAGCAGTCATGGAGGCCATTTTGCTGTATGATGCATAAAACGTCAACGACTCTCCACTAAGCCTAAATCTTTTTGAAGGTTGTAAATGGCCATACACAGATGCCTTTCTAATGGTTGCAATGTACCAAGACACGTTATACAAGATGGATTAGGTGCTTACACCAGGCAGGTACTTGTTAGGAACTAAACAGTTCCCGCACTTATGCAAATTCAGCATTAACATCCTGATGGATCCACCCTGTTAGAAATTTTTGCAAATAAACTGTATTGTGCGTTCCTAAATAATCCATAAAAACAGACACTTCGAATGAACACACAGTGTGTTTTAGGTGTCCCCAGATGCACTCCTTGGCTGAGACAGCAGAAAGGAGAGAGTGATGTAGCATAAACCAAGGCATCATCCAACAGGAGAGGTTCTTGATCCACAGCTGGTGATTCTGTACTACTAATAGCAGCCTCCATTTGTTACATTGGAGCTTTACAATAAAGTAAACATATAGATATAATGAAGTAATACAGCTGTTGGGAAGACGTTATTTAACATAGGAACAATCAAGTTTTGATGTACACAGAGGAGAGGGAACGTGCACCATTTAGAAGTCTCATTATATACGAGTTCATCAAATATTCCTTTAAGAATCTGTTGTAAAATCCTATGACATATGGTGTATGTACGCTTTAGGCTATGCTTACTATTTCTTACACTTTCCTTCCAGTTCTAATATTATGGGGTGGGTAATGTGCCAAACTAAGAAGAATTAAAGGAATTGTCCAGTTTATACAACCCATCTTCATACACTCTATTAACGAATACAAAGTAAATAGTCTGTTGGCCAGTGTGAAGAGTGGCTACAAAGAGTGTCTCTCACTCTAGAGAACATGTCCTACATTACATGGACAGACCATCGATATGAATGGGGACTGTGCAATGCTTCATTTCCCCTGTGGTGGCACTGCAAGGAAATTAAACACTTACTACCAGATTTCCCCAAAGACTGTAAGAGATTGTTGGGGTATTAACAGCTGGGCACTTTGTCATCAGCTTACTGTTAGGCAATGTTCACACGGCTTATTTCAGAATGTATTTACATCGGATTGCCGATCGTAAATACGTTCTGAAATCAGTTGAATATCAGTTGCAAATAAGTGCCACTAAGTGTGGCACGTATTTGTAACTGATTTCGCGACGGATTCACCATCTCCATTCATTGTAGGTGGTGAATCCGTCCGTAAATAATTGACATGCACATTGTTTTTCCGTCCGGATTGCCGTCGTCAATCCGCGGCGGCAATCCGGCAAATGAAATACACGTCGTGTGAACGACAAGCCGTATTTTCTATTGAAATCAATAGAAAAAAGGGCTGTTACTTATTTCTGACTGATTTGCCGACGGATTGATGATCGTCAATCCGTCGGCAAATCCGCGGCGAAATAAGCCGTGTGAACGAGGCCTTAAGGGCAACAAGCAGAGACTGTCCAAAGCGGAGAAGCAACTCACCAAATCTTGTGTTTCATTGAACTTAATAGAATTTGTCATTTGTAGCAAGACTGTGGTAGCATAATAAATGGGAGGCTTGCTATGACGAAATACTGGATTGAACAGTGGCAAACCTTAATGGGGGAACATGTTTTGTTTGTTTAGCACAGTGTTCAAATCTTTATGCAAAAGTACTATTAAGGCCTATGTACACCGAATAAAATATATTCAATGCAGTTTCAGATTTTTTGCATACACATCCAACTCCTGAATCTAGAAGTACAGAGGAGGACGTCGATTTTTGTGGTTTGTGAGTCAAGGAAAATTGCATTTATTTGCCTCAACTTTTTAACTTCAAAATAATATAAGAATTGACATAGCTCTGAGATTGCCAAAAATGGTCAGGGTAACTTTGGGGGATTTGTACACTGTGGAAGCTGAGAACGGTCTACTAACAGAGGGTGGTTATTGATAGTACATACTTAGACTGGATCCCTGTTACTAGTGGATTACCACAGGGACCCTATTCTCTTTAATTTATTTATTAGTAACCTTGCAGAGGGATTGCACAGTAGAATATCAATCTTTGCAGATGATGCTTAAATGGAGAACAGTATACGGTTACATAGGGATTTAGGTAAGTTGGAGGCTTGAGGAGAGAAGTGGCACATGAGGTCTAACACTGATAAATGCAGGTTATGCACATAGGAAGGAAAAATCTAGGTCATGTAACTTTTTTTAAAAGGAAAAAAATCTGGGTAAAAAAGGGCATGGAAAAAAAAAATTGTGCATTTTTTTAGGGTTTAAGTAAACTTAAATGTAGCAGCCAATGTTTAGACAGCTGCTCCAAGGAAAAAGGGAACCCTGGGGTTTTATTAAAAGGGGTTTAGATGCACATGATGCGAAAACATTTTTTTTTTTCCCTTTTTCCCCCTTTTACAAGTCCCCGGGGTTTGGGCCCAAAAGGGGGTTTTTGTGTACAGTTTTGGGGGATATTTCACGGAAAAGACATTGTAGGCTTAAGGGGGGTTTAAACTCAGGCCAAAATAATAAAACAAAAAGGAAAAATGGGACTTTCCCCTTTAAACTAGAGGGGAAAAAAGAATTTCTAAAAAAAATCTAGAAGGTTTTTTACTAAAAAGGGGCGTTTTAAAAAGGTAGGGGAAAAAATACCGGTTTGGTTTTTTCCGACCCGGGAAATTTTTCCTGTTTCGCTGCCGTCCCCACGGCCGCGGAGGGTATGGCTTTTCTCTGCGATGAGCGGAGAAAAGCCCTCCCCATTTGCATTCACAAGCACAGATTCCGTCCAAAAACCGGACGTAAGAATCTGCATGTAGAATGTGATGCGGGCGAAAAACCCGTGCAGTGGGGACTACTGCGCCGGTTTTCCATAGAGCCCCGTTGTGCTCATTTCCGGACGTTTTTCAGACGGTCTGCAAAACTGCAAACCGTCTGAAAAACCGTCCGAAAACCCGTGCAGTGGGACATGCCCTAGCTGTTCAGTATTGGCAACTCCTGTATTCATCGCTACCACTACTTTTAATCATTCGCTTCAAATAGGCCGAAAATCATGGTGAATTCACTAAATGAGTTCAAAAGGGTCTGGATACATTTCTAGAGTGTAATAATACAAGTTATAGTGACTAGGATTCTGGAGAAGTATCATTGATCCAGGGATTTATCCCAGTTGCCAGATTAGAGTTGGGAAGGATTTTTTTTTTCCTAAGATGAGGACAAATCTGTTTCTACCTCATGGGGAGTTTTTGCCTTCCTCTGGATCAACACTATAGCACAATAAGCTGAACTGTATGGACGTCTGTCTTCCAGCCTTACAAACTATGTAACATAACCATTACAAAATGTATTTGTGAAAAAATATTATGAATTACCTAAAGACTCCTGTGCCAGAGAGTTTCTTAAAAAAATCATTCTTGGAAAATCTTTATTGAAAAATACAAAATTGTGTTTAAAAACATAATTATCATACCATGAAAATCAAATATTTAATGTGTGTAAACCACAGGCCTTTTAGGGTTTTAGCCCCGAGTTCAAATCTGTAGCAAATGACCTATAGATTATTGGGAATCACCGATTTGTGAATTGGCACAGGATACATTATGAAGGGTGATTTTTTTTTTTTTCCTATCTGTGGTAGAGTGAATTTCATAAAATTTACTCATTTTGTCACAATTTCTGACACATTTTTGTCCCACTTCTCTCTAATGCAAGGTAATATTATAAAGCGGTAACCGGAAAGCCAGCCAGGCAGATCAGCATATTAGTGGGTAATTAGCATTGTAACCAGTTAAATTAGGATAGTAGTTTTCTGAACCAGTAAACATAATCACAGATGATTAAATTTAAGTATCATTGCATTTAATTTGCTAAATAAACTTTCAGATTTTTTTTCCATTACAAATAGAACTGTAAGGGGGGTAGTGAGTCCACTTTCTAGTCCTAGTTTAAACCAGCACAGTTTGAGGATTTTATATATCGGCTCCCTCTTTATCAAACGGTTAAAACTGAAAGAAAACACTAAATGGTGGATTTGTCCAAATCTTCTTGTTGCAAACACAGATGTAAACAATCAAGATTTAGGAGAAAAAAAAAAAAAAAGATGTAAAAAAAAAAAAAAATCTTAATTGCTTGCTGTAGTTTTTTGCTAACCTAGAGTAATTCCTGCCAAAACACAATGAAATTAGCTTCTCATCTAATGGTTAACTGACATTTAACAAATGCCAGATACAAGTACATGTCAGCGTAATTTAACAACTAATATCTCTGCCAGGTGTTTACAAGAATATTGAGCCGACCCATGTGATACAAATAGGCCATCCAACATGACCCTGTCTACCCAGTCTACCCAAGCATAATGCTTTTTGCTTCTGAAGTTACCATTTTGCCCAAAATTTGGAAATTCAGATATTACTACGGGCAGCCATAGTATTTGACAGTCTTCCAAGTCATTCTTGCAGTGTGCTTGCTTTCATAGTCCTTTTGCCGGTCCTTGAGATGAAGGAAACAATTAGTCACTGACAAATATATTTTCTCTAAGAGATCATGCTTACAGCAGAGACACTGGCTATACCTGGTGCCAAACATATTAAGAGTATGGACTCTTATGGAAACCTACAGAAAAAAAAAACTTAATCTGCTATCAGTGCTCCTGTATATGGAGGTACAGAAGTGCTTAAACCTTTGAAGGCAAATGTAAACCAAGACTATTACTAAATACATTGCCGTTCTGGTTGTGCTTTGTTTCAGCGTTAGAGCAGTTCATATCTTCTGCTTGTTTACAGGTTTCCTAGGTTGCCAACCACCTCTTTCTGCTCTATCAGCTCTAGACATGATGAAGTCACTCCCTGCTGTGTCTAAACAGCAGCACACGAGAGCTTGTTTATTTTTTTCTGCTGATAAACTTTAACCCTTTAGAACTCTGTAGTCTTTTGCCCTAATATTATGACCTCTCCATCACCAAAGTAACTAACAGGCAAAGCTAGGAACAGCAGAACTGCAACATCAGTCACCGTTGTAGAAGCGGCAAAAGCCTGAACAGGAAGTACTAGTCTGAAGCTGGCTGTTAAGAGCAGGCTCTGTGAAACACAAGGATGAGAAAACCCCTTTAATGTGATGCTAAATTTCTAATCATGTATCTAGATCTCATTCTTATCAATTTACTTCTGTGAAGTAGGAAACTCACCTATTGGCCACTATGAAGAAGTTATGCTAAAAGGTTTGTGTAACATATGCAACCACAACAACCATGTACTATACAAAATCTATTCACTTGACTCTCTGACCACAGGTGATAAACCTATTGTTCATATTCTGTCATTCATGAGGAATTTATAAATTAAATATGCAATGTTTTAAAGGGGCTGTGCTGTTTGTGGATCCTGTTTCTCTACTTGAAAAAACAATAAACATCCCATCTTTTCATAGACCCCTATGATCCTTTGCGATTGCCATCTCTACTCTAAGATCCTAAGGCTGCAACAAGGAAACAATAACTTTGCCTAAAGATGTGAAAAAAACGCCCTAGACGATAATAGTAAATGAATGTAGCAGCCCAAATAAATGTATGTATAGCGCTAAAATAAACACATACATTACATACACAGACATTTGCTTAACTAGAATTTGGACCTGCTAATGTGTTACCCAGTGAGGACCTCATTGTGGTACTGGATGTCTGCAGACAATAATGCATTCATTCTTAGACAATGTGGAATGTCTGTGCTAATTAGTTATAAAACTAGAATACCAATAAGCATAATAATCTGGATTGTCTGAGTGGATAGGACATTGTATAGCAGGAACAAGAGGGTTTTTTTTCTTTTTACCTAAACTTACTGTTTAAAATACTTTATTGCAAGAACAGATGCCAAAAAAGACAAATGGTAGACTTCCTCAACAGATTCTGTCCTCTTGGAAGTTTGCTCTGGCAAGGGAAACTAGTTAGGGTACGTTCACATAGCTGAATTGGACGCTGATTTTTCAGTGTCCAGAACAGCATCAAAACCTTGCCTGAAACACGCTCCTTCAGAAGAAATGTGCATTTTAGGTGAGTTTTTTATTTACTTGACCTGTCTACAACATTACAACCCTACAAACCGCATCGAGGTTTTGAAGCCTTCCATTGATTCCTATGGGGAATCAAGAATTGACATGACTTCTTTATCAGCGCCCAGAACAGCGCGGAAAAAGCACGACAAAACCACGTCCAAAAACGCGTAGTGTGAACTACAATGTGGTTTTACATAGGAATCAATGAAAATAAACTAAGGTCGTTTGGGAAGCTTTTCGGACACTGTTTTGGGCATGGGAAACTGGGAACACTCCGAAAACAGCATCCAAATCAGCCGTGTGAACATACCCATACAGGGACTTTACCATCTTATAAAGTTGTACCATGTGATGAAGCCCCCAGCAATCCTGAGTTCAACCACTACGCCTTCTCTGTGCTCCCAGCCGCCAAGCTGGGCAAGATACTTCAGCCAGCCCCATTTAGGGGGAAAGGCAGCGGCCTTCTTCAGCATTCTTAAACACTCAGCCTCTAAAAGGTATTGCCGATTTCTTCACTTCTCTAAACACTCCAAACACTGTTTAGCAAGATGAAAAAGAATTCAACATCGTGATCTTCCCCTCAAATTCCCCAAATTACGATCCAACAAAAAAAAATTGGTGGGAAAGCCTCCATGGAACCTCAAAAAACCGAAGTAAACAGGGGGAAAACTTTTTAAAAAAGGTTCTACACCACCCTGTTTTTGGCCCCCACTTTAAAAGGGAGAGTCTTTGGGAAAGGTCAAAACCAAATGATTCCCAGGGCCCCGAATATGAGCCCTCGTTGGCCCCATAATAAAAAGGGGCCTGCCAAGGTATTAGGGCAAAGGTGGAATTTCACCTTAATTTCATTGTACTTTTTCTGGATTATATTTATATTTTTGTACTTTATAGTCTAATGAAGGGCTTTTAAAAAAAAAACAAAAAAAAAACAAAAACAGCCTTTGGACAAACTACCTGGTTCTAAGCTTTTGATTTACCTGATGAGGGCCAATCTAGAGATGCACTGATGTCCTGTGCTAGTAATGAAAAATCCATAGCACACACAAGCGTTGCGTTTCAAGTGAATTATGTTATACAGGGTGAACGAATACACAGTCCATCCAATTCAAGTATTGGTTATTGTTGGTAAAGGATCCTGAAAGGTCTGGTGATCAGAAATGGATGTGATGTTTCAGTCGCTTGGCGAGCTTAGTCTTACAGATCCCGCTTAGGGATCAGAAATAAGGATGACATTGTAGTGGCACACTGTAGGTGGAGTGGTATAGAGGTAGCAGAGTATGGGTATTGTAGGCAGTAGAGAGCAAAAGAGGATGTATCCGGTGATTGGAAGGCAATCTGAGGCATAAGTAGCACTGGAAGTGCTAGAGAGAGGCAGGAGAGATGTCGGCAATCAGTGATGTCCTGTGCTAGACAGCAGATGAAGCATGAGCTGGCTATGACAAGTAAACAGCACTGGCTAGATCTTACCATGAACGTGCATAAAAAGTACTCCATCTGAAAACTACTGATGACCACAGATGCGACTATTAATTGTATACACAGAAAGGTCATATATAAAAATGATCATTAACATCTGGAAAAAGATTCTGAATAAATGGGATGAACAACAGTAGAAAACAAGGTGTTACATTGGTGCTTGATTTTTTAGGAATCAGGCTATACAGGGTTCATACCAACTCAGACATGTAAGGCGTATCTAGCAGATATGCTATAAATGTCCAACAGACAGAGATGGAACCCGCAACAACCTTGATAACAGCCCCCTTAGGGTACATCCAGTCGGTCAACCATCTCCACAGACTTTAATAAATCTGCTCAGTAGTCTACACTGCATGGTTTTTCTACTGGATAGCTTTTCACACCATCAGCGTTCTGAAAAACTCAGAACATGCATATTCGTCCGCCATTCTTCGGGTAGGTGTGCTATTCAATAACAAGGGAGGCGGGCGAATCCGCAAATAGAACCGTCCCCCAAAACCATGGAAAAGATGATAAAATACCAGTCAGATCATTTAATCAGAATCCAACTGGTATTTTTTCTATGCCGTGTGGACGTACCCATACTCCTCTTGATAGAACAGAGATGTGACCGCACAAGTACAAACAAGTGTGCTTGGCTATACTTGGAACTCCCACTGAAATAAAAAGCATGGCGGTCTTTTCTCAAAATAAGTGCGGGTCGATTTGCCATAAATATTTAAGATGGTAACACCCAACTTTAAACTTTAAATTGGATTTATGATAGATTCCATATAAAAATCTGCTTTGCATCTGCTTTGATTTTTAGGATAAAAACAGTAGCAACGCAGTTACATGACAAGAATCTGCAGAACTAAGCAGATGCTAAATACTTACAAGTCATATTTATGTATAAAATCGTTAACATCGTTGTCTATAAAATGATGGTAGTCTCAAATTCAAAGCTGCAGTGGATAGTGAGATATGGAGCCTGGAAGTCACAAGTTCAAAACATTGTTACCCTTTTGTTTGTCAGTGTCTGTTCTACCTAAATAGCTTGATTATTGTGTCAAAGGTGATAAAAGCCTGATGTTACCATTTCACTACAGTAAAGTTATCATGTAAACATGCGCCATATATGAGGGAGTCAAAGTCAGGCAACTTGAGGAGTCAGAGCTTTGGCTTACTGACGTCCCAGCACTTCTGCCCCTTCATTGTGTCTCAACAACTGGACGCCCATCAACCAAAGCTTCTAACATTTCACTAACATGCCAGAAAGTACTAAAAATGACAATTACCCTTTAACAGTACAAACAAATGTAACAGACTATATTTAAAGCCTAATAAGAGAAACATTTATAAACAAATACACTTCTCTCTTTGTCTTTTCCTTTCACTAAAGGGCAAATTAATGATTGGAAGAGCATGCAATTTGCTGTAATCATTCATAAAACCATGTGCGGGTAATAAACCACTTCCTGTACTATGAGGATTTTAGAGTAGTCATACATGAACAAAGCAGAAGTCAAATGCCATTAACATTGAGGAATATCTCAAAATACCCACAAGAGTGCTCTTACCTATCAACATTAGGCATCATTGTAGTAAGCAAACACATGCGAAGCAGAACAGATGTCATAGTAGTACTCATCTCGGATAATATTTCTCCCTGAAGCAAGTCCTAAGCTGTACTATACAGTCCCAGCTGCTTAATATCTTATCTCCTGGCAATTGACGGACAATGTTTCTCTTCAGGTAGAAGCAAGGTTGGCTAGGAAGAAGCTAAACCAGGTAGAAGGAGTGAGGATTAGAAATTTGATGCCAAAAAAAAAAAATTTGAGTACAAATGGGCTGGAGAAGCCAATTGTGGAACACACTGTCTGAAAAGAAGCGACCTGATCAACACTACTCCTGTAATACAGACAGCAGTTCCATATCTCTACAATCAGTGCATGTTTTCATTCTATCTTCATTGCCTTATAAAAACTGGATACAGAGTACAAGGAGGGACAGTTAATGAGACAAGCATTACGTATGCCATAAAACATAAGTGGGTAGGAATAATGTGCGACAAACTCATTTATTAATCAATTTGCATATATGTGGCTGTACGTGCATCTAAAATCTACAAAGCTATGGGCTGGTGAAGATTTCCACTACCATTTATAGCATAAATTAGAGTAAATTATTCTATTTATCCAATTCTGTTGTTTCCCCTTAACACCTTGCCGACCAACATCTGACTGTAAAAGCGGGTGAGGGCTATATCTCACTGTATGGACGCTCTGGAATGTCCAAGCAAAAAAGCACAGCTGTACAACAATTGCACAGCTGCGCAGGTGGAGAGCTGGCTGTCGGTAATAGCTAGCTCCCTACTGAGAAGACAGGACAGTTTATTACTGTCCCTGCCTTTCCGAACACTCACAGAGCTGTGTACACAGACTGGAGAAATAGAAGAGGCAGTGTAGATTTCTCAAAAAAAAATTATGTTTGAGAATTGCTATTTTGTGAGGAATAGAAGTAGTTACTAAAAAAGGAGACAATCAGGAGAGCCACAAGGTTTTATATAAAGGGGTTGGCACCTTTTTATTTGTCATATAAATAAAGATTATTATTATATTATTCTGGTCATCGGTCGTATTCCAGCGTATTAAAGGGGTTTTGCCACGAAGTGAGTTCCTTACCTCTTATCTGTTCAGGGGAGAATATAAACAAATCATGCTAAGTCATGAATGCTGCAGGGGTGAGAGGGAGGGGGTAAGCAGAGAGTGAGGAATAAGGGAGAGTCTCAAAAGTTTACTCAAATAATAACATTACAACAGTGGATTCTCTATACAGCAGACAGACTCATACACTTCTCCCCAGCCCCTTGAAAGCTCATTCATGTTCCCTTTCATCAGATAAGAAGTGCGAACACGCAAGCACCGGCCAGATCAGCTCCTGTCAGCTCCTCTGGTCGTGTCTAATGTAAACTTTCAGGTAACTAAGGGGGACTGAGCAATACTGCAGCTTTTACAGGCTTCACTTTTTGTAATCAGATTTAATTAGAAAAGTGATTAAATACCCATTTTGGAGGATCCCACATCAGCATTACATCGTGGCAAAACCCCTTTAAATGTGCTAGAAAAAAAAAAGTGCCGTGTGAACATACCCTAAAAACACACAATACAATAATTGTTGTGTAATCTAGATTAAATTAATAATTCTATAAAGGTGACAGTCAACAGTAATCTAAGGCCTTATCTACACATCCCTGATTATTCGTCCAATTTTTAAGCGGATTCAGTATTTAGAATCCATAAAAATCCAACTGTAACCTGTGCCCATAGACCGCAATAGAAAATCCAAGTTGTAGCCTAAACATCACAGATTTTCTATTGTTGGATTTCTAAACCGATGGATTGCCCCGGAACATAGAACATGATCTATCTTCCTGTGGATTCTAGTACAGGGGTCCCCATCTCCAGTCCTCAGGACCCACCAACAGGTCATGTTTTCTGGCTTTTCTTAGCATTGCACAGGTGATTTCAATATGCTGCACAGGTGATATAATTATGGTCAGTGCATTCTGTGGGAAATCCTGAAAACATGATCTGTTGGTGGGTCTTGCGGACTGGAGTTGGGGAGCACTGTTCTAGTACACTTCTACGTACTGAGCCGGCCAAAATCCGAAAACACAACAACGTTTTTTCACGCAAACCGTGGATTTCTGGCGGCATTTCAACATAGCCATGTAGATGTAACCTTAGCAGAAGCTCAAATATATTTTTAATATAATGAAAATTTGCTTAGCATGGTCTTTGTTGGTGGAAAGTCTACTTGCATCTGTAAAAATGCTTTTTTATGACTTCACAGAGTTGCATCTAATTAAGGGTTCCATCTAAATATGCATTCTATATGTACCCGGTTCTATTCAATTGAGAATATTTCTTAGTCACCAACCATGCTGACCTGGTTGCAACTTTCCCAGCTCTGTAGTGTGGATGCAATCATAGGAGTGAATAGGGATTAATGCCAGTCACCCATAGTAAATCCTCCTGGAGATCTCAAAAGATTTCAAAACTGCCCCAGAACCACTAAAGTATTGTATGCATAAATAGCAACTCTCATGCTGAGCCCCAGGTTTTAATCAAGTAAGCGCATAGTCATTGCACAAAGCATACTGGGAATATAGATCATTCTACTACCCAGAGAACACATCTAAACTCTTACATATTCAGATTTTTGCATATGAATTTAGCTTCAAATCTGACCATCTGTTCAGCAGATCATGTGCAACTTTTCTAGGAAAATTACAATCCCTTGCAAAAATAGTTTTTCTTTTCAATATTCATTGCCACCTAAGCATTTCATTTTTTTCATATAATCTAGAAAGAAAGCATTCTGTTCTCTGGATCAGTGGCGGTCCAAGCTGTCAGTGTTGACATCTAGATCACACACATCCAATGCTCAGTGACATGCCATAAGCGTATCTCTGTTAGCAACGCCATTTCAGGACAGCTTCCTATCCTTCAAATGTAGACAAGAATGTTTCCATTTACTAACAACATGCATTCTGGAAACGTATACACAATGTATAATAAAAATGATGTAGAATACATTTGTATAGTAAAGTTACTTTATACAAGGATATTTATCAGCAACTTGTCCCTTTTCTAGCTATAGTGTCCGAATCTCATTAAAATTATATACTAAATACAGATTGCTATATCCTGACACTGTGATTCTCTGCACTTCATATTAGGCTCTGTCTACACTGCACAGAAAAAACGGCCGCTTTTTTCAGCGTTTTTTGTTTTCTAAAAACGCTGGAAAAACGACTGTAATCATCTCCCATAGACTTCTATTGTAAAACCCTCCTGCTGTCTACACCGAGCTTCTTTTTTTCTGCTCGTTTTTTTTACTGGTCGTATTTTGCAACATGCTCTAAAAAACGCCAGAGCCGGGCAGAAAATTTACTACAGGAGTCTATGGAAAGCGCCGGACGTCTTTTGGCGCGTTTTTTGGCACGTTTTCGCGGTGTTTTCTGTCGCGATTTTTCAATGAAAATCCTCCCAGAGACCCAAGTTACACCTATAGTGGGTGTAACAAAGGATAATCCTTATCAAATTTGCATACAAGTGTCTGAAGTGCCCTTGTCTGTACCATTCTTAATAAAATGATCATGCTTTGGTCGCTAATGATTTTTGCGCAGTTCATTTTTTTTCGCTAAAAATACGGTTTTTTTGGGGTTTTTTTTTTTACAGATTTTGGCGCTAACAAACTTATCTCGCTTGTGACGATAAAAATAAGGTTTTTTACGGATTTGGGCACTAAAATCCTTTTCTTAACTTTATTAGCGCCAAAATATGTTATCTTGTGTCGGACGCTAAAAATACGCTTTTTTACGGATTTTAGCGCCAGAATCCGTTTTTTTTTTTTTTTACAGATTTTGGCAGTAAAATCCTTTTATGAACATATTTTGGTGCTAATAAACTTATCTCGCTTCTGGCGCTAAAAATACGGTTTTTTACGAATTTTAGCGCCAGAATCCGTTTTTTTTACAGATTTGGGGGCTAAAATCCATATCTTTAAAAATTTTGGCGCCACTAAAGTGATCTCGCTTCTGACACTAAAAATAGTTGTTTTTTTGGGGGATTTTGGCACTAAAATACTTTTCTTTGCAGATTTTGACACTAGTACAGTTATATTGCTATATGGAAAGATAATGTGGGTTTTTGTGGATTTTGGTGCAAGAATCTGGTGCAAAATTTAATAAAGTAGTAGCACGGAGCAGCAGCACACAAAGGACAATGTGCTCACAATGGCTACAGTGATCTAAAGGAAGTGACTAATTAACATGTTAACTCTGCCTGTCGGGTGTAGTTTACATCCAATGGCTTAATTTGTGCATACATTAAAAAGCAGAGCAAAGACGCTTCAAAAACGCTTCAAAAAATGCTTCAAAAAAAAGGCTCAAAAAACCGCTCAGCTGCTTTTGACAGGCAGTGGACAGAAAACTCAGTTTCATGAACGTTTTTAGTAATTCGTTTTCAGGTCCTTATTTGTCCACTGCAGCATAGACATAGAGTTAAAGGGATTTTCTCACCATGCTGTTTCACAGAGTCACAGGCAGCTTCAGAATTACACTGCCTGGTCAAGCTGTGGGTGATTTTATATCAATGATTAGCATATTTAGTTCCTCTGTAACTAGTGTTACAATGCCATTTCATCTGGAGTAAACAAAGTTACAGAGCTCCAAAGAATGAAAATAATTGCTAATCTAAAGCAAACAAGCTAATCTTGTTAGAGATAAGGAGCCTATTCGCTCCGAGACCATACTGAAGTCACTCACTGCTCTCCGTCTAATCAGGAATACCAAAAAATATTGCAGCACTCATCAGGTAACGGTGAAAAAAACCTGCCGTTTATTCCCACATGCTTACAGACGAAGTTTCGGCTCCCTCACCGTTACCTAATGAGTGCTGCAATATTTTTTGGTATTTATGCATCGTGAAAGTCTTTTGGCCGGACTTTAACTATTGCTGGCACCCCGCTATTTTGTTTTTTTTTTATAGATAGTGCTGCTGGACTCTTTTTTGTCTAATCAGGAAGATAGATATGGACGGTAACCTAGATACACTTGTGTGCACTCAGAGCAGATAAAATCTCTCATCTCCAGACCAGGGCAATATCAAAAGAACGTTGTATTTAGTAAAAGTCTTAATTTACCTTTCCTGACATGCTGAAAGCTAATCACTGTAGTGAGAAAACCCTATTACAGAATATTGCTGCTTTTAAGTGTTCATTAGAGGTTCCCTTTCTGTCCAGTTCTCTCAGAATATATAAAATAGCCGCGGACAGCTTATTGGCCTATCATGTGACCTCCCATTCACTGATGAGCAACACAGAGTAATTGGCAAAAGCTCTTAGGGTTATGTTCACACAACTGATTTGAACAAGAATTCAACACAAGTTCAGCGTTGGATTTCATGTTAGGCTATGTTCACACGCTTAATTGCGGGACGTAATTACGCCCCGCAATTACGCTGTGTGACGGGGCGGGCGGGAGCGGGGAGTAAGCAGGGGGCCGGCACCTCGCCGGCCCATAGACTATCACTGCTAGCGGAGACGTAATCCATAGTTCTCTATGAGAACTGTGAATTGCCGTAATGAATGGGCCGTTTTCGGCCCGTAATAGGCGCACTTTGGCGCGTAATTACGGACCGAAATACGGCCCATTTTAAGCCGTGTGAACATGGCCTTAAAATTCCTGGTTAATCCGACTGCCAATTGGTGCTACAGTTCACACTGTAAAAACCTGCTCCAAAGGTTATAAAGCTATAACAGAGCTCAGCTTCTCCACCTCTTTCATATTCTGCTCTGAGAAAGGCCAGCATACACCACCTAATAGGTTCTCTTTATGCGTGGATTTAGCTGTAGATTTCAATCATTGCAATTTATTACATCTATGGTGAAAACTCATAGCAGCTCCACAACATATAAGGCATGCTGTCCAGTGTAACTAAAACTCAAACTCAGTTGTTAAGCTGTTAGTCAATGAGCTTGTTAAAATACCGTTCACTTACATTTTACTATACTGTGCTGCATAACTGTGTGGAATCTGCAACACACACAACATGTGGACCCTTTCTCCTCTGCTCTTCCTTTCACCGATGTGTGTTAGAAAAAAATGTATTCAAAATACTTCAGGTTCAAAAGCCATTGGATAACAGTATGATAGTGAAAAAAAAATATTTTGACAGTATAACAACACAATGCAATCCAAAATGTAAAATAAATAAAATCTTTTTGAAGTTCTTTGTAAGGGTGTGTTCACACGGCGTTTTGTGGGCCGTTCTGTAGCGCATGTTACGCACTGGAAAATGGCCTCAGACAAGTTTCAAATCATTTCTTATTGAATATAATGTAAGATATGCCTTGTCATTCACATGAAGCGTATTTAAAGGGGTTGTCTCACTACATCGATTCCTCTTAACTCAGTCCTGGCTTCTACTAGGCTGCAGTAGAAGCCAGGTCTATAGCTATAGCAACCAGTGCTGGCAGCCTATCAGGATAGATCAAACAGGTCTGTAGCTATAGCAACCAGTGCTGGCAGCCTATCAGGATAGATCAAACAGGTCTGTAGCTATAGCAACCAGTGCTGGCAGCCTATCAGGTGAGATCAAACAGGTCTGTAGCTATAGCGACCTGAGGAGCGGATGCAGCCCATACAAGAGGGGATATCTAGGAATAGGTAGGATATTGTTAATGGACATATATTGCAAAGTGACTTGTTTTTGCAAGATCTTTAAAATAAAAAGCAATCCTTGTAGTGAGACAACCCCTTTAACAAGCGTAATTGCAAGCCATTTTTTGGACGCAATTACGGCTGTAAACATAAGCGACATCAATTCTTGAGGCATTTATCGCTCGTAAAATCCCCATAAGGATAGGATTTGTCAAAATACGCCTCTAATCAGGCATTTTTTGAAGCTGATTTGGAAGAGTAAATTTACACTTCAATAAAAGGCCATGTGAATATACCCTAAAACAAAGGCTTTTGTTAAAGATCTGAAGACCTCACCATGTAGCTATTACCCCTTCTAAGCTACACTCACCTCTCACTCAGCAAGTTCTACCCGAAACAGCTGTCTGTAGATTAAGTTCTCTTGCTTGGCTTCAATCCTTTTTACATTGCAAGGTTTAGTGGCTCACATGTGAATTGAGGGATACTACATCCAATAGATAGAGCAGGTGAGCTCTACAGCTCTTTCCCAAAAGCCTTTGTTTTATTCAAATGTCCTCGAGGTGCAGGTGATTAAACCCTCACACACTGACTTGGTGCCTCTCCCAAAGGAGCAGTATTACCCCTTTAAGTTGCATATGTAATGCTATCCCCTGGTCTTGATTCTGCACATGGCAAAGGTCACTTGTAATTAGTTAAAGGGATGCTCCAATATTTTAAAATGCTCATCAGTCATAAGGAGATGATTAAATATAGAAAAAAAAAATCCACCTTTTCAATACACTCATTCTAGTGCCGCTATCTGTTCTGGTGATCCTGGCCAATCATCTGAGCCTGCAGCTCTTCACAGACCTCAGCGGTCCCTTCCTCGATGTACAGCAGGTGACCGCTGAGGCCTATGAGTGGCTGCAGCATCACGTGAGCAATGCTTGCGACTCCATATACCCGCGCACCAGGATCGGCAGCACGCTGGAGCGAGTGGGTTTATAAGGGAAGGGTTTTTCTTTCTTTTTTTTATATTTTCAATCATTATTTTTAAAATAAGGGGACAACCTTTTGAGGTAATCACTGTTAGGCTAAGTTCACACGGCTTATTCACACCGTAATTGTGGGACGGATTTCGCCCCACAATTACCGTGTACCGTGCAGCGGGGGTGGAGCGGAGGGTGCTGGCAGCTCGCCGGCCCCATAAACATTCATTATCCACGGCGTGTATCCCGCTGGGATAATGTGCATTTCACTTTCTCCCCGCTCGCGAAATCCAGCGAGCGGGGAGAGGAGACGGAATCCATAGTTCTCTATGAGAACTGTGGATCACCATAATACCTGGGACGGATTTCAGCTGTATTGGAGTGCAAATACAGCGCGCAACACGGCTGAGATCCGTCCCAGAATAAGCCGTGTGAACATGCCCTTAGGGTATGTTCACATGGCTTATTTGGACGAGGTTTTCAGAGAGTTTCCTCGCCCAAAACCACATCAAAACCTCGCCTGAAACACTTCAGAAGAGGTTTTAGAGACGTTTCTCAGCGAGGTTTTGGATCAGGTTTTCGACGAGGTTTTCACCCATACAAATTAATAGCCAAGACAAAAACTGCACCCAAAACGCGCTTCAAGAATTGACAGAACTCTTCTTTCCAAAGAAGCGTGTAAAAACCTCGTCGTGTGTGAACTACAACGAGGTTTTACATAGGAATCAATTAAATGAACTAGGGGCATTTTGGAAGCGTTTTGGACGAGGTTTCGGGCGAAAACCTCGTCCAAATAAGCCGTGTGAACATAGCCTTAGAGTACTGCAGTAATGTGGCTTTCTGGTGAAATGACCTTGTCTAGGATTCTGTGAGAACCATAGATGACTTTAGGGTGAGACACAGGGTCTCACCTCCTTTCAGCAGCCATACATGAATGAAACCGCAGGAGCCAATGAACGCACAACTTTGCCAGTGTCACCACTGCCTTACAGTTCCACCCGGAACCCTGCCTGCTGGACCAGGAAACCCTAAAGAACCATTTTTTTAAAAAAAAAAAAGGTCATCAGGAGAATAACTCTGCTCCTAAAAACTGTAGCTGTTTTAAGCTTTACTAAAACAGGAACATCTGCATAAACAACTCCCTGTTATCTAATACTGCAGTTTGCATGCAAAGGATGTAATGCCCTAGAAGTGTACTTCGCTGTCATATTTTGTCTCTGTACATTAAACAATTAGGTTGTTATGACTAAATCCACCAAACAGTACCGCCATGTTTGCGTGCCTGCGAGCCAGGAGGTGAATGCTCATCATCTGATCTGAAATAACTTAAGTCACTCCTCCCTTTATAATTTCCAAAGTTTTCATCAATCGTTAACATTAAAAAAACTGGGAAGCCTGAGCAAAGAAATAAAACAGTATACAATACTGAGGAATAGGCCAGAGGCTATGCTGAATAACCAAAGCAATAAAACATGAAAAGTGAAAAGCATAGTTTCTAGGGACACCCTAAAGAGCATGCTGTCCCATCACTGTGCAGATGACAGATTAGCTAATGAAGGTGTATGACGGTTTGGCCTGAAGGGAACGAAAACACTGACCAATTCCACCTGTCATAGATAAGGGATGCCAGGAAAACGTATATTCTGCGTGATTACTGGATGTTCCCTGTTTATTGAGCCTACATATATTTATCTACAGTAAACGTTCTGCATGTGCCAGCTCTCTAGTGATAATTATTTCTATGTTAGATGGCTTCTTCTAGGATAAATATGATAGAAGGCAGCAAATAATAATAATGTGTACTGCTGATAAGACCGTCTTAACATGGGGATATCTCTATTTCCAATGAGAAGTTCAAGTTGCCTGTACTGGGTCAAGGAAAAATCTTTAACAAAAATTATAACTTTTCATTTACAAGGTTACAAAAAGATATAGGGGTTTTACCATGATGTAAAATCCCCAGCACTGGCCACTCATAGCAAGCCGTCCATGCATGTGAAGGAGGAGGGTTCCCGCTTGCAGCCGTACTCTCCATTCACTTCTATGTGAGCATCCAAACATAGCTGCGTGCGCACACTCGGCTATATGCAAAAGCTCCATAGAAATTAATAAGGAGGATGGCCACAAGCACCACCCTCCTCATTCTCATGCATGGCCGGCTTGCTATGAGTGGCCAGCGCTGGGGATTTTACATAATGTCAGAACCCCTTTAATAAAACATAGTTAATACGGCGTAAATAAAAAAAAAAAGACACAAGTCCACCAAGTCCAATCTATCCAACCCTACAGTGTTGATCCAGAGGGGGAGAAAACGCCATATGAGGAGAATGCCATTTGCCCTATGCCAGAAGAAAAATCCCTTTCTGATTCTTAGAATGGCAATCAGAACAAATAACCGATTCAACTTCCTATCTATAGACTATAAGGGTACGTCCACATGGCAGTGGTAAAATGCTGGTCAGATTCTGCTTAAGAATCCGGACGATATTTTATCGTCTTTTCAGTGGTTTTAGGGGAACGGTTCCATCCACGGTTTGCCGATTCGCCCGTCCCCCATAACCATTGAATTGCACATCTATTGCCCAAAAACCAGGCGGAAGATTGTGCATGTTCAAAGTTTTTGCGGAACGCTGGCAGCTGAAAATCTGTTCAGTTTAGACTACTAATTGGATTTTGTATTAAAATCTATGGGGACAGTTTCTAGTTGATTTTCCGGACGGTTTCCAAACACAGTTCTGTTTGAATTTGTCTAATGAATCCACTATCACAGCCTCATGGCAGCAAGTTCCATAGTGTCACTGCTCTTACTGTAAAGAACCCCGTCTATGATGATGGTGAAATCTTTTTTCTCTAGATATGGAGAAAGCATGTGTATTTGTACATGGTAATGAAATGACCCCTAAGCCGTCTTTATTTCATGTTAAATAAGGGTACATGCAGCGTGGATTCCAACTTGAAATGCTCATCTAAAACTGAACATAAATCATCCCCATTGACCTCATTATAAAATGCGCGTTGAATTTTCAGCTGTCTTTTTTATCGTCTAAAATCTTAGAAGATGTTTATTCTTTGGCCGTATATGTCAATGAGGACGGTTAAAAGCCTTGTCTAGAACGCGTCTCAAACATTTGTATGTGGTTTTTAATGCGGATCCACATCCAATAATACATAGAGATGAATAGCAATGTTAACCATGATTGAAAAAGAACGACCCTAAGGCCTCGTTCACACGGCGGCTCTGGCCGTGGCTTTCGCCGCGGTTCCCGCGGCCAAAACCTCGTCCTGAGCTCGGCGCAAACTCGTGTCTCCCGATGCGGGTTTGCGGCGCGGGCGCTGAGCGTGGTCGCGGTGCGGGTGGGGCGTGGTTTGGGGCGCGGCTTACACCGAGGGTTTGCCCCCATGCAAATTAATAGGCAGGGGGGAAAACCTCGCCGCCAGCCATGGCCCATCGGCACGCACCAACCGCGGCAACACCGTGCGGCCGCCGCGCTTAGGACTCCCTTTCAAGAATTGACAGGAGAGTTCTCAAACACGCGCGGCAAACCCTGCGGTGTGTGAACAGTAACGCGGTTTCCCATAGGAAACCATGTTACTAAACTGGGCGCGATTTGGACGACATCCGTCGTGTGAACATGCCCTTAATCAACAAGCAATAGCATGTTAACAGGCTATCAAATTTGGGACTAAGGTATATCCATACAACGGGTAAATTTTATTCGATGCATTTTGCCATTGAAAATAGCGTCAGACAATGCAGTTTTCATTGACGAATAAAATGTATGTTAATACCCTAATCCCAAAGTTTAATAGCCTGTCTTGACGTTGTAATACACCCATTCCCCTTACTAACTTTAGAGCTTTCCTCTGCACCCGCTCTAGCTCAGCTAGGTCCTTCTTATACACCAGCACTCAAAACTGTAGTTTCACTCCGGATCATACCATTTAGTACATAACTGTAATTTCAGTTTCCTCAGTCCAAGTGCATGACCTTATACTTATCAACATTAAACTTAATTTGCCATTTCTCCACCCAAGCCTCCAACTTCCCTAAATCCCTTTGCAATATTATGTTATCCTCTTCTCTGTTTATCTTGCAGAGTTTTGTGTAAAATTGAGTAAATTATGTATATTTTCATTAATAAATATATTAAAAAGGAGCGAACCCAATACGGCAACACAAAATACAAATAACTGTTTTAACTATGTTTGCACAATAAAAGCACATCACATAAAAAGAACAGGTTTTAAACGCTGCAAAACAGCAGCCATAACTTTTTTTCTGTCAACGAAACCTTATTTTTTGTGCTTGTTGTTTTTCTGTTTGGGACAAAATCATTTATTTTTTAGTCTGAAATTAACTTTTAGGTTTTTGGGGGGAGCATAAAAAAAGGAATTCATTGTTTTTCACTTTTTTTCTCATTCACTTGTGCAGCTATAGGCTCACATGTCAACTTCATTACATTTGAATTAAAGGGGTTGTCTCATCATGCTGTTTCACAGGGACATAGCCAGCTTCAGGCTCACAATTCCTTTTCAGGCTGTGGGAGCGTCTACAGCTGTGATTGGCATATCAGCTCTGATATTCTTATCCGAGCCTCGAGTAGGGACATCAGTACTAGAGGTACTACAGCCCTAAAGGGTTAAAGAGAACCTATCACCTTAAGAGCAACCTCATGAAGGACCAGAAGACTAAAACACAAACACTTTCTCAAATATGCTTCATTAGGAATATCAAAGCATTTCACTGGTAATTCAGTTTTTTTAAAAAAAAAAGCGCTGGCCCTTTAAGACAGCTCTGAAGTAGGGCCAAGTCGGCACATGACAGCTTGATGGATGATAATGTTGACAGTTGTATCAAAATCTCCTGAATCTGAGCTGGGAGTCTCCACTGTGCAGGGGCGGGGCTGTAAATCTACATCCTGTGCACACCAGCAGCAGTGTGATATAGATGCCTGTGTGCTATGGAGGAGGAGGCTGAAGCAACAGGTAAACTCTGTCACACTATGTCCTCTGTGAGCTATGCCTGCTGTACTGTATGTAGTGAGAGATCACCCTGTACAAGCAGCTATGCCACCAGCTACCCCTGCACATTTTGTATCTTCCACACAATCATAAGGATCTCCTGAGTTACAAAGTGAAAGTAAAACCTCTCCCCCTATAATACAGAGGTAAATCCTCTGGACTGCTAATGACATGTATTTGAGAAAAGTCTTATAATTTCATCTACTATCATTTTTGTCTGTTTGTGTGGAGGTGATAGGTAATCTTTAAAGTTTGTTAGTAAGTAACATAAACAAGCTCTGTCTTGCAGATAACACACAGCAAACACACACATGTGTGATGTCACAATCCTGGCCAGGGCTCCAATGAAACGTCCCCACGGCACGGTTTTTCAGACGTTTTTTCAGGCGGTTTGCGGTTTTGCAGATTGCCTGAAAAACCGGCCGAAAATTAGCACAATGGTGCTCTATGGAAAACCCATGCAGCTGTCCCCACTGCTCGCGTTTTCCGCCCGCGGGCTGCTCAAAAAACGTTGAGCATGTTCATTCTTCCGTCTGGTTTCCAGACAGAATCTGAACATCTCAATGGAAGGGGGGGAGGGCTTTTCTCCGCTCATCGCGGAGCAAAGCCGCCCACCCTCCCCCCACGGCTGTGGGGATGGCCGCAAAACAGTGCAAATACCGGTCGGGTAAACCGACCGGTATTTGTCCTCTGCCGTGTAAATTTAATCACTTTTCTAAATATATGTCATTAAGAAAGTGAAAACTCAGCGCTACAGCATTTCTCAATCCCCCTTAGTTACCTCAAAGCTTTCCCTAGTCACGACCCAGGAGCTGACAGGCCACGCTTTCGTGAAACACTTATCTGATGACAGGCAAAATGAATGAGCTTTTAAGGCACCGGGTAGACAGTGCAGTCTGAGGCTGTCTTGCTGTATTGAGAATCCACTCTTGTACTGTTTATTATTTCACTTAAGTTTTGAGACGCTCCCTTGGATTCCTCACTCACCCCCTCCCTCTCTCCCCTGCAGCTTCATGCAGCATGATTTGTATATATCCTGCTCCCGTGCTGACAGGAGGTAGGTAACGGTCGTCTTGGTAAATCCCCTTTATGGTTGATACATATATTTTATATGTATATATCTTACTGCAGCAGGATGTTGGCTTTATTACAGTCAGCACCTGAGGCTGACAGGGGTTGTGCACACACCATTCCTGCAATGCTACGGTTGGTAGTGACAAAGGAAGTTAATCCAAACCACAATATTTAATAACTGCGATGTGTTAAGGGGTTAACATGACACTGCATTCATTCCTCAGATGAATGCTGTCCAAATACCAAGTAGAAAGGGGGAGTAAAGAGCGTTCACAGCACATTTAGCACTTTGTCAATTAACTTAATTTATTTTTTTTTACAGATGAACCTTAAAGGAAACATGTAGTATTTAGAATACAGTCTGATCTGCCAGCACCCTGTCACAGAACAGAAGGAACTGAGCAAATACATACAAAGTTTTGCGGGGGAAATATTTAGTATAACTTAAAATTGTATTCAATATTCATTCAGTATTCACTCTAGCCTTAGGGCAGTCCCAAACTGTGATTGACAGACATCTCTGTATGCAGGGAAGGCTGTCAATCATTAAATGACTCCTCCTACTGGACTCCTATGCATAGAAATAACAGATTTTTAGCACTAAATTACAATTTATACTTCATCTTTTCACACACAGTTTTATATCAATCTGCTCAGCTAATCTTGCACTATAACATCATGCTCGTAAACTGGATAGCAATTTGATGTTGATTGGTTCCCTCTAAGGTCAGGTCCCGACATGACGGATAATTTCTGCCACTGACAGAGTTGCAAATCTGCTGTAATTTTGTAGCAAAAGTTGCATGTGGTACTTGTGGGTTTAATACAGATTGTGCTGCACACTGATCGCCGATTTTACCTTTATAACTATATTCACATCTGCGTCAGAAGGTCCATATGGAATATTCATTTCAGAGGTGTAAATTGATGGACACGAACGCTGCCTGTCTGACTCCACTGACTACAGTGGGGTGCATCGCGTTTTCATAGTTAAAACGGAGGGGGGGGGGGGGGGGAGATCAGAGCGTGCTGCGCTATTTTTTCGGCCATTACCGACGGAACGTGCAACAAAGGTTCAAAATGGAACCTCCATTGCAGATGTGAATGTAGCGTTTCACAACTAAAAAAATTCTCATCTTTGTTCCCCACTATATGTTGATGTAGAAAAACCCTAATTTATTATTGTAAATTGCTGTAGATTTGCAGAGCAGAATCCCAAGCAAAACCACTGTGTCTGGACCCGGGCTGTGGAGTCGGCAAGTTGAAGCCCCGACTCCTCAACTTCCCAAACCTCCGACTCCTGACTCCCTCATACACGGCGCATGTTTAAGTAATAACTTTACTGTAGTAAAATGGTAACATCAGGCTGTTTATCACCTTATGATACAATAATCAAGCTATTTAGGTAGAAAAGACACTCACAAGCAAAAGGGTAACAATGTTTTGATCTTTTGAACACTTGTGGGTAGAGTTGAAGAAAAAGCTGTATTTGTATCCAAGTCCAGTCTGCACCAACATTGGGAATGTGTAGAAGAGACCTGGGATCAGATTTTGGTCAAGATGTGCTTGAATCTGATTCAGAGCCCAGAAGGATTCAGGCAGTATTGAAAACCAAAGGCAGATTTCCCAAATACTACCAAAATAATACAAATTAACATTTTGATTTTTAGGAGCAAAACTATAACTAAGCTGATGCTAAATACTTGCAAGTCACATTTATGTCTAAGATAGGTAAGATGACTGTATATAAAATTACAGTAGCCTCATGTACAAAGCTGTAGTGGATGGTGAGATATGGAGCCTGAAAATCACAAGTTCAAACCATTGTTACCATTTTGCTTGTCAGTGTAAAATATATTTATTGGACATGACTTTAACGCTGCTCTACACTAACTTGGGTTGGGGGGCAAAACGATAACCACAGGGGCAACATCTCTAACAATGTCAGGGTATAAAGGCATTGCCTCAGCCACCGTCAGTGTTGATGAATGGTTGAACTCTTCTACTTCTTTGAAAAAAGGTGAAAAATTTTGCTGAAATGTGTTTGTCATGGGAGCGGAAGCTTTTCCCCTGAGTCAGCGCTTTGCCTGCTCCATGTCATCAATTACACTCCTCATGTGAGAAGACTGAAGATATGTGAGCAGTAGCACTGGCCAGACCCAATTCCTCTTACTCTTTGCACTGCATCGAACTAACTGGACCAACTTATTATATATTTTGGGAGTCGGAGTCGGTCCATTTTATGACGACTCTGACTCCTGCAAAATAGCCACCGACTCCAACTCCACAGCCCTGGTCTGGACTAAACCTAAACCCAACTTTACACGCCTTTTTCAGCAGCGTGTTCTGGGCTTTAAAGAGGCCTCTAAAGCTGCATGTGAATTGTCTAGTGCAACATATGTTATTTTTTAAGCCTTTATTTCTAGGTAGTTTTTTCATAAAATAAGGCATGTACATTTTTTTAAACCATTTTTATTGCTTTGATGTACATTAGTCCATCAACATGGTTTTAAAGATGACCATTGTATGTTGAAACCAAAAACTATCAAAAACTAGTTATTGGTACCAAGGCCTCAAAATGTCACTCAACATAATGCAAAGTGAAGATTAAAGAAAATTAAGCAGATAATGATACAGATAGAGCAAATCCTTACATAAAGCATCAGAAAGAGCTGCTGGAAATCACTTTCTATTATAGGATAGGAGATTCATTGGGTCATAGACTTTATACACAATGTACCACACAAAAAGAGAAAATGGGGCTGCCCTCACCTGGTTCCCAAAGGAGCCGCTGATCCTGGCACTTGTAAAGAGCGGTACAGGACATGTAGTACCGCACTGTACTATAAAGAGGCGCTATTAGACGACTATTCACTGAATGTACTTCACTAATACATGTAAGAGCAGTACAGGACATGTAGTACCACACTGTACTGTAGAGAGGTGCTACTAGACCAACAATCATTGCATGTATTTCACTAATACAAATGTTTTAAGAGTAAAATACACATCATAATTGGCTGGATCAGTGTCTCGTTACATTAGATTTTTAAACCACAATAAACATACAGTGTAATAGGAAAGACCATTGAATGTTGAAACTATTGTATCCTGATGCCATTGTAACTTGAGGGAGCACTGCATCTAAAGTAAAATTAAAAAACTTTGAAATAGTCTTCATAAGAATATCCTACTGTTTTGTGTCAACCTCTCCTATGCAGACCTACTGTTCTTCAGGGTTAGACTACAAATAAACTCTGTGTAGTGAGATTCTCTAATCAGATGTCATTCCCTTTTATCTGTTCCATCTTTGCAGACAAAATGGACACTATGAGCAAGGCCTAAAAGATCCTGCATCCAAGCTCATTAAAGAAATCATGCAAGCTATTCTGACATGTCCTTCTGTAGATGCTACATAAAAAAACAATGCTGAATATAGTTTCTTAATAACTGCTGTGTTATTACTGTGAATAGGCAGTAGAATGTCAATCAGCAGTGGGTGGGTGTGGCTAGGAACGGATAGGCGGGGCAAGCAGACACTTCAGACACTTATGAATATGTTGTTAACAAACAGAAAAAAAAAAACACACTAATGAAAGGGAACATATCAATCCTGATCATTGAGTCGCTGCATCTTTTTATTGATGCCGGCAAGTGAACTCAGCTATATTCTTAACTCACAAAGAAATTAGAACTGTGCAAACATGGCCACCTCCTAATTCTCTGAGGGCGGCTCATAGCAAGCAATGAGCTGACCTCAAATCTGAAATAAAGAGTTGAAAAACCCCCTTTAATAATTAGAATAGTAACTACAGACAGTCCCCAGGTTACAAACGGGATAGGGACTATAGGTTTGTTCTTAAGTTGAAATTGTATGCAAGTTGGAACACGTATATTTATTAAATATAATTCCAGCTGTCTGTGCCCCTTTTTTTTAGAAGATTTCACCTAACATTCTGTATCTCATGTGCAGCTGTGGCATGCTGGCACTTGGTTATCATGGGGCGTGACTCAGTGTTGAATGTCAGCCACGCCCCATACATCTCCGTTTGTAACTAGGGGACATATGTAAGTCGGAACGATGTAAGTCGGGGACTACCTGTAGTTGTATTTTCTTGAAGCCAGCCGAACTGTCATTTACAGCAGACCTAAAGACCTGAGAAGGTCAGAAAATTATTCAATGTTGTGGGCATGCTCTGTAACCTGCGCAGAGCTCACTGCACAGACAACAGGGGCACCTATTGTAAACGGTGAACCTTGTATTATCTGCTTCAAGTTTTAGGCTCAGTGCACACACAAATTATATACACACTAAAATATATATATATATATATATATATATATATATATATATATATATATATATATATTATATACACACACACACATACATACACACAGTAGGTTTTCCCACCTACAAAGAATGGAGAGGTCTGTAATTTTTGTAGTAGGTACACTTCAACTGTGAGAGAGCAGATTCTAAAAACAAATCCAGAAAATCACATTGTATAATTTTTAAAGCAGAAATTTGCATTTTATTGCATGAAATAAGTATTTATCACCTACCAACCAGCAAGACTTCTGGCTCTCACAGACATGTTAGTTTTTCTTTAAGAAGCCCTCCTAATCTGCACTCATTACCTGTATTAATTGCACCAGTTTGAACTCATTACCTGTATAAAAAGACACCTGTCCACACACTCAATCAATCACACTCCAACCTCTCCACCATGGCCAAGTCCAAAGACCGATCTAATGACACCAAGGACAAAATTGTAAACCTGCGCAAGGCTGGGATGGGCTACAGGACAATAGGCAAGCACACAACTGTGTGCGCAATTATTACAAAGTGGAAGAAACACAAGATGACTGGCAATCTTTGTCGGTCTGGGGTTCCATGGAAGTAAGGATGATTCGAGACAGGTCAGAAATAAGCCCAGAACCTGGTCACTGTTCTGAATAGAGCTGGGACCACAGTCTTAAAGATTACCGTTAGTAACACACTATGCTGTCATGGATTAAAATCCTGCCGGGCATACAAGGTCCCCCTGCTCACACCAGCACATGTTAAGACCCCTTTGACGTTCGCCAATGACCATCTGGATGATCCAGAGAAGGCTTGAGCGAAGGTCATGTGGTCAGATGAGACCAAAATAGAACTTTTTGGTATCAATTCCACTTGTCGTGTTTGGAAGAAGAAGGATGAGTACAACCCCACGAACACCGTCTCAACCACGACGCATGGGGGTGGAAACATCATACTTTGAGGGAGCTTTTCGGCAAACGAGACAGGACGACTGCACCGTATTGAAGGGAGGATGGATGGATCAATGTATGGCGAGATTTTGGCCAACAACCTCCTTCCCTCAGTAAGAGCACTGAAGACGAGTCGTGGCTGGGTCTTCCAGCAGGACAATGACCGGAAACACACAAGAACCAAGAAGTGGCTCCATAAAAAGCATTTCAAGGCCCTGGAGTGGCCTAGCCAGTTTCCAGACCTGAACCCAATCAAAAATCTTTGGAGAGAGCTGAAACTCAATGTAGCCCAGCAACAGACCTGAAAGATCTGGAGAAGAACTGTATGGAGGAGTGGGCCAAAATCCCTGCTGCTGTGTGTGCAAACTTGATCAAGAACTACATGAAACTTCTGACCACTGTAATTGCAAACAAAGGTTTCTGTACCAAATCTAAAGTTCTGTTTTTCTACTGTATCAAATCCTTATTTCACACAATAAAATGAAAATTATTTAAAAATCATACAATACGATTTTCTGGATTTTTTTTTAGATTCTGTTTCTCACAGTTGAAGTGTACCTACGATAGATATTACAGACCTCTCCATTCTTTGTAGGTGGGAAAACTTTCAAAATCGCCAGTGTGTCAAATCCTTATTTTCCCCACTGTACATACACACATATACATAGCAGTGCCAGATTTTACAGGTAGACATGTATAACATGTAAAACCTGTGCCATAATCTAACTGCACCATAAAACGACAACAATTCACAGTAGATTCATGGCATTATTTTCGCACAGATGGAAACCAAATAGACATTGATGTGCCTAAGAAACTGAAAATGGCTACAATAATTTACAGTCTTGTTGGCACATGTAATAAGCTCTGCTGAAGTGCTGTATCTGATTGTAGTCCTGCATTTACCTGTGGTTGTGTGTGTAGAGGATAGCATGTTGCTGCGCTACTGCTGACTGCCTCTCACCATCTATCCCAGAAAAGAGGATATATATATACAGTAAGGCTCTGCCAGATGTCTGCAAGTTGGCGCAGAAATTTAACACTGCAGCCTAAAAGTTATGCCTCTTCTCTGCTCCCTGTACAGGCTACAGTTCAATTCTAAAGCTGAAAGTACAGCATTAAGCTATCTCCACAGATTTTGAATGGAGCGGTAGTACTCATTCTTGATATCAATTAAATGAAAAAACCTGGGCCTCCCATTCTCGGAAGGGTTGGACCCCTACTGATCAGACACATCACCCATTCCTTAAAGGGGTTGTCTCACTACATTGATTCATCTTACCTCAGTTCTGTTTTCTTGGTTTCAGTTTGAATTCAGGGGTGTGTTTACTGGCTTCTACCCAGGCTGCAGTAGACGCCAGGTCTGTAGCTATAGCAACCAGTGCTGGCAGCCTATCAGGATAGATCAAACAGATCTGTAGCTATAGCGACCTGAGGAGCTGATGCAGCCCATACAAGAGGGGATATCTAGGAATAGGTAGGACACTGTTAATGGACACATATTGCAAAGTGACTTGTTTTCGCAAGATCTTTAACATAAAAAGCAATCCTTGTAGTGAGACAACCCCTTTAAAGGATGATGAATCTTGATTATGTAAAAACCCTTTACTTACAGATAAAACGCCTCTCAATATAAGGAACTATGGCACAAAAGGCTATTTACAAACAGATTCTTTGCTAAGATAAAAATTGAAAAAATGTTACAGCAAAATATTTCCCTGCGTTTACCAGTGTCTTTACTGACAGCTCTGTGTTAGCTGTTCCAGTAATAAAGACGGGTCGGAAAACATTTATATAGAGCTCAGATTGAAACTGATGATCTTGACTATTTAGCCATTGTGTTTACCAAAACAATGTAACATTCTTAGTCAGAGAGTCCTTCAATTGGATTTCAGTAAGATATTTCTGGTTCGTGAATTGACTGGTTAATAAGATTTATTTAAGTACAGCCTGGCCTTATTAGCATCCAAAAGATCACATTGGAAAAGGAAAGCAACATTTCAAGCTTAATGCACATTATTGGAAAGAGGAGGAACCAACTCTGCAACATACAGAATGGCGAGCTGTTCCCTTGTGAGAAACAAAAAACAAAACAAAAAAAAACAAAAACAAAAAATCAATGACAGTTTTTTTTGGTAACAGAGTAAATGTTTAGAGTGACAAAGAACAAAGCAGTTATTGTAGCCAGTACACAGGTAGGTAGGAAAATGCTATACGTTTATGTTGCATGCTGGAAACAACACATAGATGGAGATTTCCTGTGAAATAATAGCTCAGACTCTGGCTTGTGTTATGCTCCTTGGCTGCCTGAAGACAGGTCCCACTGACGGTGACACTTCTGGATCGCCTTTATCCGGTAGACGTCTGGGAGTGCAACTAGATCAGAACAAACTAGTAGTGGTGGAAGAAAACGGGGAACAGAGGGTATAAATAAAGGTGTAGTGTGGGAGGTGTTGTCTCACTACCAAAATGTTTCTATAGAATTATAAGATTTCCAGTAAGACGCTGCCCAAAGATGGACACATTGTGTAATGCCAGAGCCAGCAGCAATTGAATATGCATAAATCCGGACAGAACTTGCTTGTCCTTATATCTGGATTGGACAGATGTAGGGTTTTTGCTAGATTCAGTATTATGGAGAGGCCTTTCTGGGGCAGCTGCTCTACAAAGGGAAAATAATATAGGGGCTGTCTAAGGATAGTGTCCTTGCACTCAAGTCTTCTTCTCAGGTGATTGAACCAGAGAAAGTTTTTGCAATACACCAATTCATCTACTGTTGAGAAAACCTTCTATCAATGTTATCACATCTCAAAGAACTGTTATTCTGTTATTTTTAAAGTGTTGAAGATCATTTGAAGAACATGGTTTGGTATAAAAGTCTGCAAATGTTAATTTTCTCTTATAACATTATGTCTGAAGAAGGGAGCTAGTACTATTGAAAGCTTGCTATCAAATATAGTCAGTTATCCTCTAAAATGTATTAAGAGACTTCACCCTTCTACTGCTTTCTATGGCTAACATGGCACAACATTATACTTAAAGGGGTTGTCTCGCTACAAAGAATAGCTTTCAAATTGTAGGGAACACAAAATAAAGACATTTTCCAAATATATTGCTTTGTTCCTCTGTTTTCCCTAAGGAGATACAAGTGAATATATGACCTCCCTGGCTATTTCAGTTCCCTCAGTAACTGACCTGTAAACAATTCTCCCCCTGCTGTTTGTTCAATGAGATAACAGTGAGTGATGTCATCACACAGGTCCTGGCAGTGTCCTGTGCTGCTCAGCAGTAAAAAGCTTGATTTATGTAAAATAAACAGAACTGTAATTAGGGCTTTTGTTTTGGGGATCAGATAAGAAGTCCTGTTAGTAGTTTGAGAAGCTAATATGATCTAATTAGCATCTGAAAGCACAGCACAGAGCTGTACAAGCAAGGAGCTTATGCAAATTAGTCAGTCTGAACCAGGAAGTGGCAGAGTATTTCATTCATGCCTTCTCTGAATCTCTGAAGGGAGACAACTCCTTTAAGATTCTTTGAAGACCCATGTGTTGTGTATAAGTCGTCTGTGAATTTACTTTTTTTGTATAACATCATGTCTGACGAAGAGAACTAGTACTCTCAAAAGGTTACCATAAAATATACTCAGCCTCTTGTATTGCCCGGTTTCTTCACCCTTTTGCTGCTTTCTATGGCTAACATGGCACAACCTTTGAAGATCAATGTCTAGTGCATATAAATGTCTGAATTTTCATTACCTTGTATAACATTATGTCTGATGAAGAGAACAAGTACTCTCAAAAGCTTACCATTAAATATACTCAACCTCTAAAAGGTATTGCCCCTTCTGCTGGTTTATATGGCACAACATTATACTACTCACATGACTTTGTGATTCCAAAATGGCACCTTATGACAAAAGGCATGTATCCTAATTATTTAGATTTAATGAATGGATTATTACACTTAGACATTCCGCTGTAGTTTGCTGCCTTGTTTGATATGCAGTTTTTTGTTTTGTTTTTTTACGGCTGTATTATTTGTGTATATATAGGAGAATTGTTATTTTTTAATTTATTTATTAAAGGGGTTGTCTCACTACAAGGATTGCTTTTTATGTTAAAGATCTAGCAAAAACAAGTCATTTTGCAATATATGTCCATTACCAGGATCATACCTGTTCCTAGATATCCCCTCTTGTATGGGCTGCATCAGTTCCTCAGGTTTCTATAGCTACAGCCCTGTTAGATCTATCCTGATAGGCTGCCAGCGCTGGTTGCTATAGCTACAGACCTGGCTTGTACTGCAGCCTAGTAGAAGCCAGTAGACACGCCCCTGAATTCAAAGTGAAAGCAAGAAATCAGGACTGAGGTAAGATGAATCAATGTAATGAGACAACCCCTTTAAAACTTACATTTTAAGGGTACATTCTTTGGAATGATTTACACTAGCAAAAAACTCTCATGTGCATCAGTAATGTGGTTTCTGGGAATGCAATTTATCCAGTTGTATACATTTTTATAAGCTGTATGTACCTGTAGAGTCAATGCATAATTTTCCTTATAAATACTACCACTGGTTATGCTCCCAGAAGAAAGCTATGTTAGGAGTGGTGACCTCCATCTGTAGCAGTGAGTAACAGCTTACAGCTCAGCACACAACGTCAGTTCAAGTGATCATCTTTATCACACATCCGATGGGTCATCAGACAAGACGATCTTTAACAAACATTCCAACGTCAGAATACTACATTTTTATAGTCTTCACCAAGAAGAAGAACTTTACAGAATCATCATATTTGAAATGACAGCTATGTGCTATAGATAAAAAATGTAATAGCGTTCACTTCACTTAATTCTTTATATTACTGGTAAAATAAAGCTCCATCTACTGTTTCACATTAAAGTCTCCCAATTTGAAGACCCAATGGGACAAATGCATCAAACTTCATGCACCAAAAAAGAGGAATAGTATATGTCAGCAAAAGCATAATTGCATTTTGTGTAAAGGGGTGATGTTAAATGGGCGTGTATAAGTTAACACAGCTTGGTATGGCCGAAATTGAAGTTTTTACCACAAAATATTGTACAACAGCCACAATGCAATGCCAAGGTTTGTACCATGTCCTGTTCACCAAACGAATTGAGGTGTGCACCTTTTTGATACATCAGCTCTATCTGCTTCACCTTATCTCTCTTACTCTTCTCGTCTAAAGTAACGTTACTACCACTCTATTGATAAATGTGATGGTAATGCATAAGCTGCATTACTGAGATTTACTACCAAGCCTGTATTTATTGTCAATTCAACAACACGTATGGTTAAATCTAGAAAAAAAGTGCTGTAGTTCAGGGTTAAAAAGGATCCTTGACGTTGGTGTACATGGAAGTTAAACCAAGTGCTGTGCTCATGAGAAAAGACATGTACAGCACCTCGAAGTCTTATATGCTTCTTCCATCAATATGAAGAACAGTTATCCAAATCAGCAGAAAATTTTAATTAAGAAACATTAACAGTCCGAATACAGTACAAACATGCCACATTGTAGAGACAAATAAAAAGGTAACATACCCATCCTCCCTGTTCTTGGATCCAGTTCTGTAGATGTCTATTCAGGTACTCCGTCATCCATCCAGCAATGGAATCCACCAAAGGGGACATCTCCCGATTCACACTCTCAACACACATGACTCCTCCAAACTCAAAGAAAGCCACAATTCTGCCCCAATTCACCCCATCATGAAACAGCTCCTCCACCACCGCAGCAAAACGAAGACGAACTGTGGATGGGGTCAGGTGGAGGAGCCCTGAGATATGTCTGAAGTCTTGCTGGTACAAATTGGAGAACTCATCTCCTGCACGACTCAGTGTCTGGAATAATGCAGGGGGAACAGGTTGTAAAGGGGCATCTTCAGCATTATCTTCATCTAGTGGTTGACTGGCATCTTCATCAACGTTCCCTTCTCTCTGGGCGACATCCAGATCTGCCTGGGGTGAAGGGATGGGGGATGCAGCAGATGTAGAGCTTCTGGGAGCAGCAGGTGCATTGTCTAGAAGTGGTACTGGAAAATTACTTGGAGATTCATTATCTGAAGAGGAAGCAGCAGGCAAATCTGAAGCAAGAGGTTGTCCTCCAGGTACAGCAGACACCTCTCCGTCATTAGTAAGATTATTGTTAGCAGCAGAAGTAGCTGGGAGGCCAGAAGATATCTGTCTCCCCTCTTCCCATTCATAGCCCCTCTGCGACAGCTTATAATGGATGTATTTTACCACAATGTCCCGATGGTCATAGCCTCCTCTCCTACGATGAGCCATATCTTGTACTGATGGAAACCACGGTGAAACAGAAATCTTAATATAAAAATATAATAAGATCTAATCCAACCCAGGTCTCAGAAACCGACTGCAAGTGTTACACTTTAGTTGTAAGCGCTGGGTCTCTGAGATGCTCTCTCATTCTTCAAGCTCTGGATCCTCCCTCCCCTGCCTTCCAGTGGAGTTCTGTACAGTTACTGTAATTTCCCTCCTATAGGCGTTTTCATTGTCGGATTTCAAGGGACATTCCCTTCTTCACGCTGCAACGCAAACACATGTGGGTTTCCCATGTGTAATACAAGACTTTACAACTAAAAGAATAGAAGCGTAGTGAAGAAGTGCCTCCCCCCCCCCTCCCCTCAGCCCTTATGCATCTATATCTATTTACATACAACGCACACCATGTATACAAATTGGCAACTCTGGAGAGGGGCACCATATCCAGGCCAGGAGGCAAAACATAAATAGAACCTCTGACACTTTGATCAAAAATCACTTTGCATTGTTTATTAATAAAATAATATTGGCTAGAAAATTTTCAGAAATAATTACCTCTGGGTGCAAACCTCTGCACCATAAGTCTGAATTCATGAGCGCTAGCTAACCTATATATCCTATACATACACACATAGCCTAGATATAGCATAGTAGCCACACACATAGCCTAGATATGGCATAGTAGCCACAAAATAGCCTTGATTTTGGCATAGTAGCCACACACCTAGCAGAGATTTGGCATAGTAGCCACACACATAGCCTAGATATGGCATAGTAGCCACACACATAGCCTAGATATGGCATAGTAGCCACACACATAGCCTAGATATGGCATAGTAGCCACACACATAGCCTAGATATAGCATAGTAGCCACACACATAGCCTAGATATAGCATAGTAGCCACACACATAGCCTAGATATAGCATAGTAGCCACACACATAGCCTAGATATAGCATAGTAGCCACACACATAGCCTAGATGTAACCTATATGACATAGTAGCCACACACATAGCCTAGATATAGCATAGTAGCCACACACATACACTAGATGTAACCTATATGACATAGTAGCCACACACACACACACTAGATGTAACCTATATGACATAGTAGCCACACACACACACACACTAGATGTAACCTATATGACATAGTAGCCCCACACACACACACACACACTAGATGTAACCTATATGACATAGTAGCCCCACACACACACATACACTAGATGTAACCTATATGACATAGTAGCCACACACATAGCCTAGATATAGCATAGCAGCCACACACACAGTCTAGATTTAGCATAGTAGCCACACACATACACTAGATGTAACCTATATGACACAGTAGCCACACACACACACTAGATGTAACCTATATGACCCTAGTAGCCCCACACACACACACAACACACACTATATTTAACCTATATGACATAGTAGCCACACACACACACATACACTAGATGTAACCTATATGACATAGTAGCCACACACATAGCCTAGATATAGCATAGCAGCCACACACACAGTCTAGATTTAGCATAGTAGCCACACACATACACTAGATGTAACCTATATGACACAGTAGCCACACACACACACACTAGATGTAACCTATATGACATAGTAGCCACACACACACACACTAGATGTAACCTATATGACATAGTAGCCACACACACACATACACTAGATGTAACCTATATGCCATAGTAGCCACACACACACATACACTAGATGTAACCTATATGCCACAGTAGCCACACACATAGCCTAGACATAGTATAGTACCACACACATAGCCTAGATTTAGCATAGTAGCCACACACATAGCCTAGATACAGCATAGCAGCCTCACACATAGCCTAGCTATAGTATAGTAGCCACACACATACACTAGATGTAACCTATATGACATAGTAACCCCTCACACACTGCAAGCACTAATGAATTATGTAATCTACTCACTGGCTTCCCCAAATAAGGCTGTGATGTTGGGCTGCCCCGTTCATTTGTATCCATGTAATAACTTCCAGGGACCTGCGTCCACTCACATCGTCACGGGCAGCTGCACGCATCAGTGAATGTCACCCGTGCATCTCTATGGAGGCCACCCAGCGCAGCCTGCACACCCCGGCTGCAGCAATCTGTGCGGAGGATCCGCTGCACTCACTCTGTATCATTCAGTCTCTGTGTGTTGTGCTTCCTGCCGTCATGTTGACTCCCAGAATGTAGCTGGAGGCGGGACACCGCGCTGAATCCTGTGCACAGTGTGAGCGCAGGGCGGACTGTGTGTGATCCGGGGGCTGCGCGCATGCTGGTGGTGAGCGCCCTCCAGTGCGCCGGGCCTTCTCTGCAGCCTTCCTTCATCCTGTCATGTCTGTGGCATTCCCATTCCTGTGCACAGGGCTGTAAATTGTGAGAAACCTAAAGTAAGGGACAGGTGACTTTATTTCCCAGAACGATCTGTTGTTTGTCCGGGTCATGGTGTCGCATGGACTGTATTAACTATAGACTATAATACACATAGACTATATTAAATATGGACTATAATACACATACATGAAAAAAGACAAGTCGTCCATCTAGTTCAGCCTGTTATGCTAAAGTGTTGATCCAGAGGAAGGCAAAAAAAACCCAATGAGGTAGAATCCAATTGTCCTCATTTTAGGGAAAAAATTCCTTCCCGACTCCAATCTGGCAATCAGAATAAATCCCTGGATCAACGACCTCTCTCCACAATCCTAGACACTATAACTGGTTATATTATTACACTCTAGAAATGCATCCAGACCCTTTTTGAACTCTGTTAGTGAATTCACCATGACAAGTTCCTCTAGCAGAGAGTTCCACAGTCCCCACTGCTCTTTCAGTAAAGAATCCCCTTTTTATGTTTATGTAAAACTTTCATTCCCCAAGGCATAGAAAGGATGCCCCCTTGTTCTAGTACAGCCCTGGGTATAAATAAATCTTGGGAGAGATCTCTATATTGACCTTTGATATATTTAAACATATTTATTATGTCTACCCGAAGCCGTCTTTTCTCTAAACTAAATAACCCTAATCTTTCTAATCTTTCTGGATACTGTAGTCCACCCAGTGCTTTTATTATTTTTGTTGCCCGCCTTTGTACCTGTTCAAGCTCTACAATGTCTTTCCTGTGCACGGTTGCCCAAAACTGTACACAATATTCCATGTTTTGGTCTAACCATGACTTGTATAGTGGAGAATAATGTTCCCATCATGTGCATCTATGCCCAATAATCCTATTTGCCTTGGCAGCTGCTGTCTGACACAGGCTGCTACAATTAAGTTTACTGTCCACCAAGATTCCCAAGTCCTTCTCCATGTCACTTTTACCAAGTGTTTTTCCATTTATCATGTTTTCATGTAATGGATTTTTCCTCCCCAGTGCAAACCTTGCATTTATCTGTGTTAAACCTCATCTGCCATTTCTCTGCCAGGTCCTCCAACTTACCCAGATCCCTTTGTAATAACATATTATCCTCTATTGTGTTGATTACTTTAAACAGAGCTTAGTATCGTCTGCAGAGATCGATATTCTACTGCGCAATCCATGTGTAAGATCATTGATGAAAATGTTAAAGAGGATAGGGCCCAATACTGAGCCCTGTGGTACCCCACTAGTAATAGGGGTCCAGTCTGAGTATGCACCGTTAATTAACACCCTTTGTTTTTCTATCACTGATCCCGGGTTTCTTACCACTTGCACACATTTTCCCCCAGTCCAAGCATTTTCATTTTATTTACCAACCTTTTATATGGCACCGTATCAAATGCTTTAGAGAAATCTAGATATATGACATCCAGTGCCCCACCCCGATCCAGTCTAGCACTGACTTCCTCATAGAAGCCCGATGAGATTAGTCTGACAGACCGATTTCCCTTTATGAACCCATGCTGGAACGGCATTATACTTTTTTTTCAGTGAGATAGTCCAGGATAGCATCTCTGAAAAACCTTTCAAACATTTTTACCTACAACAGAGGTTAAGCTTACCGGCCTATAGTTTCCTGGATCACTTTTTGACCCCTTTTTTGGGTATTGGCAACCACATTTGCTATGGCCAATCCTTTGGGACATACCTTGTATTAGACAAACCATAAATACTAAGCATAGGGACCTATCTATGACATCACTTAACTCCCTTAGGACACGCGGGTGTATACCATCAGGATCTGGGGATTTGTCTATTTTAATCTTCTTAAAACGGAGCTGCACTTCTTCCTGGGTTAGACAAGCAACTTTTAAGTTGGAGTTTACCTCATCCCTCTGTTCAACAGGAAGGTATCCTCCTCGGGTAAATACATGGAGAAAAAAGTGTTTAAAAAGGTTTGCTTTTTTCTCATCGCTCACATACGTCCTCCCTATTTTTCAAAGGCCAACATTTTCTGTTTTAATCTTTTTACTATTTATATAGTTTAAAAAAAATTTTAGGGGTTTGTGTTATTTTCTAGGGCAATACGTCTTTCCGTCCCACTTTGCCCTTTATCTTTATTTTACACATTTATTTTTTTCCCCTTTGCTTTATAACCTCTTTACTACCCTCCGTTTTTGTAGGGTTTAAAGTTTTTTTGTTTTTTATTGCCCCCCTTTTACATCTCTGTTTGATCCAATTGGTTTTTCCTTTCTAATTTTTTTTATTACCATAAGGGATTACCTCCACATGGGTGCCTAAAAGGGTTTTTAAAAAAAATCCCATTTTTTTATTTGTTCTGCCATATTTGAAACCTTTCCCACAATACTGTGTAGGGCCCCCTAACAGAATAAAAATTTCCCCCCAAAATTCAGTTTTTTTGTGGGCCCCCTTTACGAAAACTTATTGAAGGATAAAAATAAATTTTTTTATATTATGGGCACTATTTCCTAGGGGCCCCTCAAACCGAACTTGTTATCTGTAGCTTTATGAATATTAATCTAAAGGGCCTTTTTTTTAGGGTTTCCGTACCATTTTACAAAGGGAAACCCAAATTATTGGGGCAAAAACCCCGTTTCCTTTTTGAACTACAGGCTTTAGGTTTTTCCCAATTTTTGTCTAGGTATTAAAGTCCCCTAATAACAACCTCATTTGATTAGCTGCCCCCCCCCCCTTTTTTTGCCTGGAGTATATTTTCAGGGTTCTGTTTATTTGGGGGGCCCATGGCAGACCCCCCTTTTTATTTTTATTTTATTGTTACCCCCATTATATTTACTCAAATGATTTCACATTTTCATTACCTGTACCTTTTCTTTCCCGCATTTGGTTTTTAGACAGGGTTTACATAAATTCCCAAAAAAAAAATGGGTTAGTCACACTGAATCCTCATAAGCAAGTTTGGAGGGAATGCACAACCGCCAAAGGGGAGTTTACCCCAACACCCCCTCATAAATCCCGAAAAATGTGCACACCCCCCCCCCTCCCGGGCCTTTCGTCCTTTTTAATGACTGTAAAACCGTAAATTAACCGCCCAGTTGTAGCTCTCGTCCAGCCATGTCACAGTTATCCCCACTATGTCATATTTTTCTTCAGCAATTAGTCATTCTAGTTCATTTATGTTGTTGGTCAGACTCCTGGCATTGGTCAGCATGGAATTTAGAGATTTTTCAGTTTTTATTCCTTTCTCCCTGATCTTTTTAACTATTGCTACACCCTCTCCCTCCACTCCAACCCCTGTTTTATTCCTAATTCCCAGCTCTCTATCTTCACTATCTTGCATGCTATTTGTGTAGTTACCTTCCCCCCCAGTCCCTAGTTTAAATATTCCTCCAGCTTCCTGGCCTTTTTGTCCTCAAATACAGCTGCACCCTCCCCATTTAGGTACAACCCATCCCTAGAATAGAGTCTGTAGCTAAGACAGTAGTCAGCCCAGTTCTCCAAAAATCCAAATCCCTCTTTCCTACACCAATTTTTGAGCCACTTATTCACCTCTCTAATCTCCCGCTGCCTCTCTGGTTCGGCACTATAATAAATATGGACTATTATACATATGAACTATATTAAATATGGACAATAATACACATGGACTATATTCAATATGGACTAGAATACACATGGACTATATTCAATATGGATTATAATACATATGGACTATATTCAATATGGACTAGAATAGATATGGACTATATTCAATATGGACTATAATACACATGGACTATATTCAATATGGACTATAATACACAAGGACTATATTAAATATGGACTAGAATACATATGAACTATATTCAATATGGACTATAATACACATGGACTGTATTAAATATGGACTATTATACAAATGGCCTATATTGAATATGGACTATAATACATATGGACTATATTAAATATGGAATATAACACATGAACTATATTAAATATGGCCTATTATACACATGGACTATATTCAATATGGACTATAATACACATGGACTATATTCAATATGAACTATAATACATGGACTATATTAAATATGGACTGTATTAAATATGGACTATAATACATTGACTATATTAAATATGGACTGTAATACACATGGCTATCGTAAATATGGACTATAATACACATGGACTGTACTAAATATGGACTGTAATACGCATAGACTATATTAAATATTGACTATAATACATGGACTATATTAAATATGGATTATAATACATATGAACTATATTCAACATGGTCTATATTAAATATGAACTATAATAAACATGGCCTATATTAAATATAGACTATATTAAATATGGACTATAATACATGGACTGTATTAAATTTGGACTATAATACATGGGCTATATGAAATATGGACTATAACACATATGACCTATATTAAATATGGACTAGAGTACATATGGCCTATATTAAATATGGACTATAACACATATGGACTATATTAAAATGGACTATAATACATATGGACTATATTCAATATGGACTATAATACACATCTACTATATTACATATGGACTATAATACACTATAATACACATGGACTGTATTAAATATGGACTATTATACAAATGGCCTATATTAAATATGGACTATAATACATATGGACTATATTAAATATGGAATATAACACATATGGACTATATTAAATATGGACTATAACACATACGGACTATATTCAATATGGACTATAATACATATGGACTATATTAAATATGGACTATAATACATATGAACTATATTCAACATGGACTATAGTACATATGGACTGTATTAAATATGGACTATAATACACATGGACTATATTAAATTTGGACTATAATACACATGGACTGTATTAAATATGGACTATAATACACATTGACTATATTAAATATGGACTAGAATACACATGGACTATATTAAATATGGACTATAATACATGGACTGTATTAAATTTGGACTATAATACATGGACTGTATTAAATTTGGATTATAATACATGGACTGTATTAAATATGGACTATAAAACACAAACTATATTAAATATTGACTATAATACATATGGACTATATTCAATATGGACTCATACACGGACTATATTAAATATGGACTCTTATACACACGGACTATATTAAATATGGACTATAATACATATGGATTATATTAAGTATGAACTATAATACATATGGACTGTATTAAATATGGACTATAATACATGGACTATATTAAATATGGATTATAATACACATGGACTATATTAAATATTGACTATAATTCACAAAGACTATATTAAATATGGACTATAATACAGATGTAGCAAAGTACAGCTTAACCGTGATTTCACGACTTTTCGTGTTATCTGCTCTTATCTGTAAACAAAGGCCATTGAAAAGCATTGAAAAAGGTGGGGATAACATTCGGGTTCCGTGATACCCCAAAAAGGTTGGGCGCATAGAAAATGTGGTCCAAAATATTAAAAAAAAAAAAGGGGTAAAAAAAGTGTTTCCGGGAAACTATAGGCCAGTAAGCTTAACCTCTGTGTGGGTAAAATGTATAAAGGGGTTTTTCAGAGATGCTTCCTGGTATCTAAATAAAAAAATTTAAATGTTAATCCCGGTTCCAGCATGGGTTTTTTGAAGGATCGGCCCCCTGTCAATTTAATCTCTCAGCTTCTATGGGGAAGTCTTGCTAGCCCGGGATCGGGGTAAAGGCACGGGATGTCAATGTTTTAATTTTTTTTAAACATTTGATAGGGGCCCCACAAAAAAAAGGTTTTGGTAAAAAAAATGAAACTTGGCGGGGGGAAAATGTGTCCCAAGTGGAAAGGAAAACTGGTTTCCATGTTAGAAAAAAAAGGGGTAGAAATTTAAAACGGTACATACTTGACTGGATTGTTGTTACTAGTGGGGGTTACCAAAAGGGGTCAGAAATTGGGCCCTACCCTTTTTTCCAACTTTTCATTAAGATTTTTCACAGGGATTACACAGAAAGAATTTTCGATCTTTGCAGATAAATACAAAGCTTTTTTAAAGTAATCAACACAATAAGGATAAGGTGTTATTAAAAAAAGGGATCTGGATAAGTTGGGGGGCCGGGGCGGGGGGAAATGGCGTTGGGGTTTAACACTGATAAATGAAAGGTTATGCACTTGGGGTAAAAATCCATTAAAAGGGCTACAGGGAAAAAGGGAAACAGGCTGGGAAAAAGTGACTTGGAGAAGGATTTGGGGAACCCTGGGGACAGAAAATTTAAATTGTATCGCCAGTGTCAGCCAGCAGCTGCCTTTGGAAATGGGGTCTTGGGTGTTTTAAAAGGGGAAATTGAGGCCATGTTGAAAACATTATTTCCCATTATACAATTCACGGTTTAAAAACCACACATGGAATATTGTTACAGCTTTGGGCCCATTGCACGGGAAAGACATTGTACAGGTCAAAGGCGGGGACAAAAAAATTAAAAGGAGGGGGTGGACCCCTTTTACCAAAAAAGTTTAGAATTTACAGTTATTTATTTTTTAGAGAAAAGACGGCTTCAGGGGGACATAAAAAAATATTTTTAAAATAAAATCAAGGTCAATATAGAAAATCTCTCCCAAGATTTATTTATACCAGGGGCTGTACAGAAAAAGGGGGGCATCCTCTACGTTTTTGAGGAACGAAAGTTTCTACAAAAAAAATAGAAAGGGATTTCTTTACTGAAAGAGCAGTGGACTGGGGGAAACTCTCTCCCAAGGAACTTGTCATGGTAAAATTCACTAACAGAGTTAAAAAAGGGGTTTTTAGATGAAATTTCTGGAGCGTAAAATTTATAACAATTTATAGTACAGGTTTCCCTGGAGATGGGTCTTTGATCGGGGTTTTTTTCCCGTTTTGCCGATTGGAGCGAAAGGGAAATTTTTTCCCCCTAAAATGGGGGAAAAATTGGGCTTCTACCTCTTTGGGGATTTTTCCCTTCCTCTGGATCAAAAAATTTGGGCACAACAGGCTGAATTGGATGGACGTCTCGTTTTTTTTTCGGCCAAAACAAACTATAAAAACTATGAATATCTTTTCGATTTAGTTCTTTTACATCGTGAATATGAACTAAAATTAAAACATGGACTATTTTAAAAAATGAACTTTTAATACATATGGCCTACTTTAAAATATGGACTTTAAATTTTACGGGTTTTGGGCCAACTTTTTGTGGGGGGTCCGATAGGGTTTTAAAAAGAAGGCAACATCCAATGCTTTTTTTACTTAATTATATGAAAAACTCAAGGGGTTTAAACATAAAACTACAAAAGATAGTGTGTTTATTGTATATTTTTTTTGCTTTAATATAGATTTTAAAGGAAAAAGGGCACACATAATTTTTGGTTAAAAAAGGCAAAGCCGCAAAATTTTTGGATTAACAAATACTTACATCCCCACCTATATTTTGGGTCAAAGCTATCAGGCATCTTATAAGCATCATCTTATTTGGGATAGCTGGTAAACGGTTGTACAAGGAATTGAATCTCCCATTATTGGAAGATTAAAGGGTACCAAAATTTGTTCCCTTTTCCTTTTAACCCTACCCCCACTTTTTTTGACAAAAAACCCCTGTTTATTTGGAGGAGGGGGGGCACTAAAGGGGGCATCCTTCTTTCTTTTTGGGTAATAAATTGTTTGGGGTATCCGATAACTCCTTTTTTCCCCCTCGTTAACCAAGGTTTTACAAGGAATTTTTCCACCCCCCACTGCCCCTAAATTTTTGAGGCATAGGGTCTCTGGGTGAACCCTTTTGGGGGATGGATTGAATCCCTGCTCCAACCCTGGGAAACCCCCCTTCCTGCCACATTAAAAATTTAAAAAGTTTTTTTGCATGATTCTCAGGCCCCCTTTGGGAAAATGTCTTTTACAAGGGTTTTCATTTTGAAGTTTCTAGTTTATACCCCTCAATTTAAAATTTATCTGGCCATAAATTTCTCACTATAAATTTTCGACGTTTTAGCTCCTATTTTTGGGGAGTAAAAAATTTTTTTTTATCTGTGTAAAATTTTTTTTTGAGACCCTAATTATTTTTCTTTTTTAGGGGGGAAATTTTTTTTAATTGCCTTTGGGGCTCCATGGGGGGGCCCGGTTCTTCCCCCTTCCCCGCCCAACATAACATGCGGGGCCCGGGGGGGAGGATACCTTTACAGGTGTCCCTGCGACCCCCCGTGTCGGGTCGCCCGGCACACCCCCCAACGCCGCAGCCCTCCTGCTGCGGCCGGTGCCCCGGGCCGTCGCCCGGGCCACGGACAAAACCCCCGGGGATGTTCCTGGGGTTAATTTCCCGTCCCTGGGTCCTGGTTCCGCCTGGCGCGCCTTTCCCCTGCCAGGGCCCGGGGCACCCCGCGCCTCTAGAGCGCGCACGCGGGCACTTTTTTCCCGGGGGATTTTTAAAGGGGCGTGCGCCGGTTTATTGGTTCCAACCCCACGGACCCTATTTAACCCTGGCCCTTTCCCCCGCACCCTTTTCCGAATCGATAGTGCTTGTTCCTGGAGAGGAAACGTTCCAAAAAGGTCTTGTTTCCCTTTTTTGTGTTTCCCAAACCCTTCGCCTCCCCTCCCCCTTTACCCCCGAACCAATTTCCGCCTGTCCCGACCAAACCCGCCCGTCCCCGGTTTCGAGCCCGCTTCACGATTTTGTACCACGCAAAAACCTCGGTGCCGCCGCAAAGCAAGTCAGTCAGGGGGGCGGGGGCCCGGTAGTAATTTGCCCAGCAATTCCATCCCCCCTTTGCGGCGGGGGTCCCGGTGAAAACCGGGCCCCACTTAGATTCTGTTCCCCTGGCCGTTTGGGTTACCTTTAAACGCCCTTTTTGGGGGTCCAAGGATACACCAAACGTCCGTAAAAATACCGTTCTCTGGCGGATGCTCCCCCCTTTTCCCCCAATTTAGGTGGTTTTGGTTGTTTATTGATTTAACCCGCTCCTGGTGTAGGGGGGGGGGGGGACGAACGTCCGCAGGGAAATTTGGCATTTGTAAAATAAACCCAATTTCAAAATTTGAAATTTACCCTTTTGAATTTGGGATCTTTTCCCCTGTTTAATTTTTTAGACAACCATTGACAGGCCAAAATGGGGGGGTTTTTGGGGTGTCTCCCTTTGAAAAATTTTTTGGGGGTTTGTAATGCCAAATTTACATGCTACATCAAAGTCATACCAAAATCACGTTGTTTTTGGGAAATTCCAATTTGGTGAGCTCATAGGATTTAAAAACATTGGAAAAACATAAAACAGTATGATACTAGTAAGAGGGAAATTTAAATTTTTAGATTAAGTGCTTGAGGATATTCCCCCAATGGACATTGAATTGAGTGACAAAGGGCCCTTTTTGTTGGGCCCCCGAGACAAATTTTTTAAAGAACCCCTGGGAAGAATAAAGGGAACCCCAAGGGGGGAGGCCCAAAAAACAGAAATAAAATAGTGTTTTTCCCACTGCTTTCAGTCCCCCTTTTTAAGGGGAAAAATTTCAATTGTAAAAAAAAAAAATCTTTCCCCCTTTTAAAATTTTCAGGGGGCTGCTAAGGGGTTTGTGTCAATAGAAAACATACAATTTTTTTTCGATGAGGGGCAGGGAAATAGCTCTAATTTTTATCCCCCCTTGCCTTTTTTTTTTGACATAAAAACTCATAGAGGCCCTTTGGGTTTTCTCCCCTGGGTTTTTTTAGATGCTTTAAGGTCGCTGCCAAAGGAAAGTTAAATTTTTTAGAGATTTCTAGAAAAATTTAAATTTCCCGCTCTAATTTAAAAGAGAGTATAGGTTTTTCCCCTTATATAAATTGTAACACAAAATTTGTTATTATCTCATTTCGTGTAAAATCTTAATTTACAATTTTGGGGATGCACAAGTAACCTGTTTAAAAAACCCGAATTTAAAGACATCCTCCCGATGTCAGAGCACCTTAATTAAATACGGGTATCTCAAAAGGTCTCCAAAAAACCCTTTAAAGAAATTTTTCACAATTCCCGATACAACGGATTTTTCTTTATGGGGGAATAGAAAAAAATAAAAAAACCGGAGGAGGAGGGGACCATTTTTTTAAAAAACTTTTTGTAGAGAAGCTTGGTGGAAAGTTAAAAGAGACAAAAGGTCTCCTGGGAAATTTAAAAAAAAACTTTACCTAAAAGTACCTTTTTGAAATAATATTTTTTGCAAAAAGTAAAATTTTTTATTTAATTTTGCCAAAATTTATATTATTTTTTTTCTTCTCCCCTTTTTTTTTTTTTTCCTTTTTCCCCCTTTTTTTTTTTTTTTTTTTTTTATTTTTTATTTATTATTTTTTTTATAAATTTTTTCTTTGTTTAAAACTACTACAAAGATATTTATTTTTATCGGGAAAATTAGATGTATATGGGGTTTCTATTTGGGCATCATATGTTCACAGTTGTAGTTTGAAAAGCACACAAAGTTAAAATGTGGCCCTTTTTCTACATTTCAGGTGATTTGTTTGTTTGTTTATTGGATAGCCTTTTTTAGTTTTTTTGCTATCCCGTGTCCCATAAAGGGAAAGGGTTTTAAGGGGAAAGGTTTTTTCTTCCGGAAAAGCTTTTGCGATTTTTCGTTTTATTTGTCCCTTTTTACTTCAATTATGGTTTTACATTTTTTTAAAATTTAAAAGGAAAAAGTTTTGAAAAAATTTTAACCCCAAAACCCTGGATTGTTGCTGGGTATATGTCTTGGCTTTTTCAGCTGGTAAAAACAGAAACCCGCGGAGAAAAGAGAGATAAACCCGGGATCAACACCTTTCCAGGGGTGCCCCCTTATACAGGTCCAAACTTTTCCCCGGCATTTTTATCACTTCCCTCTATCCAAAAACATCAGCTGGGAGAAACGGCCACGAAGATAGAGTTTAAAGGGTTAAATACACGTGGCAACCCGGGGGTCCCTCTATAGCCCACAGGTCCAACTACTTCTAACTTCGCAGCCCAAACCCTTTTTTGCTTTTATCTTACTTGTAAAAAAATAACCCCGCTTAAAAAAAGTTTTTAGCAACTGACGAACGTACTTTTCCGGTTTAAAAGGGCCCCCCTTTCCCAATGGCTAGTTTTAAGAGGGGAAAAACCCGCACTTAAAAACCCATGACCCACTTTCCGAGCGACCCTGAACCTTTTAACACATTTTTTCCCTGATTTTCCTCTAAACAGCCTGGGTAGTAAATTTTTTCAACCAGCCCAAAACTATGTGGGGGACTCGTAAAAACGCTCCCACAGCCCCAAATTCTGTTAGAGACCCTTATAAAAAAACCTCTGTGTCAATTTACTGTTTTCACAAACATTTACCAAGGGGCTAGGAAAATTTCAGCTTTAAAAAACTACTATTATTATTTTATAATTTTTTAAAGTGATACTTTCCAATAAAAACTCTTAGCACTACAAATACATATGGGAATTTTTTTAAATTGGATTATAATTTCACAAAGACCTATATTAAATTCGGAATATAAATTATATTTGGCCCCGTATTAAATATGGACTATTTCACAAAAGGAATATATTCTTTTTGGAAACCCAAAAAACACATCGACTGTATTAAAAAATTTGGAAAAATTTTAAAACACATGGACTTTATTAAATATGGATATAAAACACATGGCCTACATTAAATAAAGGACAAATTTCATATGGACTTATTAAAAAATGGGGCTTATTTAAAATATGGACTAAAAGATGTGGACTAAATTTAAAATGGAATATTAAAAAACTTAAATAAATTTTAATTTTTATATTAAATTTACATGGACTATTGTAAATATGGGCTTTAAAAAACATAGGGCTATATTCAACATGGACTTTAGAACTTTTGGACCCGTATTTAAAAATTGGGCTAAATTTCACATGGTCTATATTTTAAATTTGGACTATAAATACCATGGGGCTGTATTAAATATGGACTATAATTTCAATGGGGCTATATTTTTTGGACTTTTAATGCACGTGGGGTATATTAATTTTGGACTATAAACATTTGGGCTTTATTAAAAAGTGGGGCTAAAAAAACACATGGCCTATATTTTAAAAATGGGAAATAAAACACACATGACCTATATGAAACATGAAATAAAATATATATGGCATTTATTAAATATGGACAACACATATGGGGCTATAAAAACACATGGAAATATAAATTTTTAAAAAGGGCTGAAAACACTGGGACCAATTAAATATGGACTAGAATACACATGGACTATATTAAACATGGACTTTAACCCATATAGACCTGCGCCCCAGCCCTCAATGGGTTGAGGTGGAGGCCAACGAGCTGCATACCTGCATAACGTGTGCTGTTGGTTTAGGTGAATGGAGTAACCCATTGAGGGCTGGGGAACAGGTGGAGTGACATACTGTATATGATTAAAGTCACTAAGACCGAAATGTCAACCATCTAATATGTCACCAGAAATTATTCACTTGACTGGACCTTGGATGTCACACAAATAATTTAAATTGCTTCATGAGCTATGCGCTGCCGACATAAAATAGTGGTCATAATAATGTGACTGTACCATATATAATAACAAATCAATATACCAGAACAAGTTGTTAAAAGCTTTTGTTATCTGGTAAAGTCCCTTAAATGCGAGCCAGCCTCAAAGAACAGGGAGATCCATTCATATCTATGATAGTTCTGAATATACACTACCCAAATACACTCATTCGGCTGTATTTAGAACTAAAAATTAAGGGGGAGAACTGTGCAAGCACATCTATCTCCCCGTTCTTTGAGGCTGACTCGTAGCTCGCTATGAGCTGGCCTCAGAAGGGATTTTACCAGATGACGAAACCCCTTTAATAAGATCTTGTTCTGTTGTTGCATTGCGCGTCACTGAGTGTCCCGCAGCCCCTCTCCCGTTCTCGGCGCACTTCGTGCGGCCCACCCGTCGGGTCCCATGGCGGGCCCCTGCGTTCCCTGCGGTCGGGTCCCCCGGCTCACTTACCTCGCTGCGCTCCCCGCGTCTCCCTTCACCTGTCCGTCCGGTGTGTCGCATTCCCGCGCCTTAGGCGCGCGCGCGCCGGCTCTCAAGGATTTAAAAGGGGCAGTACGCCCATTATTGGTTAAGCTGGCATTGACCCCTATTCTAACTCCCTTCCTTCCGGTCACCTTTGCCGGGATCTTTGAGTGCTGTACTGCCTTCTTAGAAAGCTGTCTTCCTGCCTTGTTGCCTGACTTCCGTGTACCGAACCTTTTTCGCTCTGTTCCTGACCACGAACCTTTGTCCGCCTGCCCTGACCTCTTGCCCTGTCCCCGACTACGCCTACGACTTTACGATTGTAACCACGCACTACCTTGGCTGTGCCCTGCCACCAGCAATCAAGTCACGCCAGTGTGGCACCTGGGTAGTTCTCCGCCGCAGCAAGTCCATCTGCTTTGTCGGCGGGCTCTGGTGAAAACCGTGTTCTACTTAGATTCCGCCCGCCCTGGCACCGCTACCCCATCGCTTGCGTGTGTCTCGCTGATCCACTACCTGCATCTGTTACAGTAAGATCCGGCCATGTGATTCCCGCCAAATGTATCGCCTTCCGTGACCCGTCTGGAGAATGCTCCTGGTGATATCCCCGTGAGTGGGTCGAGCTTCTTAGTGAGTGCCATTGGCATTTAAACCAAGCGTCCTGTTGTCCCTGCCGCGTAGGGGCTTTACACAAGGAGAAGATCACCTTCTTTTCTCCCTCCGGTCGTGTCCTCAGCGAATCTCTCTAGGGGTCTTCCGTGGCTGCAGCTCCATGCCCCGACCCTCGACTGGAAAACCGTGGAGTTACTAACCCTGGGCTCCAACTGCCAGTAATCGCTGTCTCTCCCAGTTCCTGCGCCAGTCCGGGCCTTCCACACATCATCAGTCAATCCAGGGTCCTGCCAGGGCCTTTACCGCTGGAATACCGGGACCTACGCGGACGTTTTTCGAGAAGTCAGGCCGAAGATCCCTCCTCCTCAACGCCCCTCATTATGTCCCATTGAACCTCCTTCCAGGACCAGTCCTTCCTCGGGGCAGAGTTTACCCGTTGTCCAGACCAAGACTGCAGGCCATGTCGACGATATACCGTGAGAACCTGCAAAAGGGTTTTATTCGCAAGTCCTCATCACCACGCTGGAGCCTGGTATTTCCTATCGTACAGAAGAAAGGATGGTTCTCTCCGTCCTGCATTCGAACTACCGGGTCTGAACCAATTACCGTGAAAAGATCGGAGTATCCGTTGCACACTATTACGAACGACTTGTGACCGTCCTACATGAGCCAATGTTTTCTCCAAATTGGACCTTGCGCAGGGCATACAACCTCATCAGATCCGTGAGGGAGATGATCGGAAGACCTGCGTTCAATACACCGCGACGGCATATTGAGTATCTGGAATGCCATTCGTCGTGTGCAATGCCCCGGGTCCCCTTCAGGGTTCGTAAACGACATCTTGGCGAAGGGACCTCTCTACACCTGTGTCATCGTTTTACACTGGACGAACATCCTGTGTTTTCTCCCCTCCTCCGGACCCATCTATCACAGGTGCGCCAAGGTCCTGCAACGCTTCGCGAGCAAATCCGTCTTATTCCAAATTAAAGGAAGTGTTGTGTTTCCAGCCAACCAATGTCTGCCTTTCCCTGCGGTTACACGTCCTCCGACCGAGGCCTACAATGTGATCCCACTAAGCCACATTTTTTTTTTTATGGGGGGTTTTGCTATCCTGCAATGGCCACGACCTGTTGGACATTCAGAGTCATACAACGTTTTTGGGCTTTGCGAGAATTATTATCGCAGTTTATAAACCTCACTTCTTCTACTCTGGTTGCCTCCAATTGTGGCCCTCACCATGAAAAAGTCTAATCCCCAAATGTTGGCCACCGACGGCCGAAATGAGGCCATTCTCGATTTGAAGTCGGCCTTTGCTTCCGCACCTATTTGTCACGCCCTGACGCCTGAGAAATCCTTTCTCACTGTAGAGGTGGACGCCTCTTCTGTGGGGCTGGAGCATCCTACCGAAAACAGGGGCCCAAGGGGAGAACCTCTCCTGCGGCTTTCTTCTCCAAGACCTTCCTCGTCGCAGAAGAGGAACTAGGCTATTGTGGGACCGAGAAATTAACTAGCTATCAAGATGGCCTGGCAGATGTGTCGTCATCTTCTGGAGGGAGCTCGTCATCCTTTATGTAGGTATAGTACGGATCACAAAAATCTCATATCTCCAAGTCCACCCAGCGCCTCAATCCCCGCAAGCACGGTTAGGGTCTCTCTTTTTTTTTTCTAGATTTGACTTCCGGGATCCAATTTTCGCCAGTCTAAAAGAACATCAGCGGCAGATGCTCTCTCTCGCGCACCTGACGTCACTGGAAAGGAGCCGCACCCAACACATTTATACTTCTGGAACGCCTGATCCCAGCTCACCGGTCCTCTTTCGGCAGATACCTCCTGCAAGACTACGTTCGTGCCATCGCGCTTAGAAGAGGAGAATCCTGACTTGTGGGGACACTGCTCTTTGTTGGCCTTACATCCGTGTGCCCGTAGATCTTCCAACAGATCACATCGTTTTACCTGGTTGCCAGTGCTGGCTAAGATACAAAGGACTTCGTTGATGCCTGTGCTACTTGTGTGCCCGAATAAGGTGCCCCGCCACGGTCCCTCCTGGCTTGCGCTGCACCCTTCCTACGCCCAGTAATCCCATGTCCCCATGTGGCTATGGCATTACATCACCGACCTTCCTTCCCTATTCGGGTACACCTGTGAACTGGGGTCCATTTACGGATGAGTTTTCGAAGATGTCACACTTCATCCCACTGCCCGGTTTACCTTCCGCACCCACTTTCTTCCGCCTCCCTGTTCTTTAGGCACATCTTCCGCCGGCACGGTCGGCCCCAGCACATCGTCTGTGTTCGTGGGGTGCAGTTGGTGTCCAAGTTCAGTGCGCGCACTCTGCTCCCGATTTGACGAGGTGAAGATTACACTTTTCTTCATCCCGATACCATCCCAATCCTCGGTCCAGGTAGAGAGAGTCCAATCAGATTCTGGGTATTACTTACGTCATTTGTTTCTGCTAGCCAGGATTGATTGGGCCGACCTCCTACCCAGGGCCGAATTTTCATACAACACACTAGGATTCTGTGGCTCTCGGTCGCGTCTCCCTTTTTTATTGTATATGTTTCGTCAACCCCGCCCCCCCTCTCCCTCTGCCCTCGCTCCTCCTAAGTGCCCTCTGTGAGTATGCCTTGGTCCGACGACTTATCTGGCACTGGAAGCAGACTCGTCATTCCCTGCAGCAGTGCTGCTGCCCGTATGAAGGCCCAGGCGTAGCAGAAGAGGTAGACCAACTCCAATCTTTACCCCTAGACAAAGTCTGGCTGTCCCCAAATATGGTCAGGTTGAAAATCCCCAGCTACGAAGCTTGGTCCGCGCTTCTGGGCCCTTTGAAAATCCTGAGCGTATTAACCAGTAGCAATAATACTCCGTGACTCCACACCACCAGTGGCGGATCCCCATTCTTTTCATGTATCCCCTCCCTGAAGCCCTTCGTTGTTGAACCCGCTTCTCCAAAGAGTTGCACCCCTCCCTCTCCTAGTTCTGTAGCCTACAACATATTTGCGGGTCAAAGAGATCTTGCTGTTGAGGTCGGTTTAGTGGTAAACGCAATTCTTGGTTGATGGGATGATTCGGGTCCGAAGGAGGATCATGGGAAACTCGTGATGAAAACAACCTTGTACCGGGTCTCCTCGTATTGCGGTTTCCTCCGAACAGAAAGAGAGGAGGCCTGGGGGGGGTATTGTCACGAGTGGTTCCCTTCATCCCCTCGCCCGGCTGCGGGCGCACCGTTCGGGCCACCCGGTCGGGTCCCGGCGGCCCCCTGCCGTTCCCGCGGGTCGGGTCCCCCGCCTCTCTCTTACCTCGTCTGCTCTCCCGCGTCCTCCCCGTTCTCCAGGCCGGCCGGTGTGCGCATGCCCGCGCCTTAGGCGCGCGCTGCGCCGCTTCTCGAGGGATTTAAAGGGCATACGCCCATTATTGGTAAGCTGGCAGAGTGACCCTATTTAACTCCTTCCTTCCGGGTCACCTTTGCGATGCTTTAGTGCTGTAACTGCCTTCAGAGAAAGGCTTCTCTTGCCTTTTGCCTGACTTCTGTTACGAAACCTTTTCGCTCCTGTGTCCCTGACCACTACCTTTTGCCGCCTGCCCTGACCTCTTGCCTGTCCCCGACTTCGCCTACGTCGTACAATTTTGTACCACCACTGCATTGGCTGCCACCGACAAGCAAGTCCACGCAGTGAGGCGACCTGTTGTTCTCCTCCGCATCAAGTCCATCCCGCTTTGCGGCAGACTCTGGTGAAAACCGGTTCAACTTAGATCTCCGCCCCCCTGGTACGGCTTACACCATCGCTTGCGGTGGTCCAGCGGATCCACTACCTGCATCTGTTACATGCATTAGTTAATTATTATACAGGAGTATGCGAGTATAAGCTGCCATAGAACAGAACTGAGATCTACACATTATCGGATACCTCTTCATTCTATACATAAGAGTTGGGTGCCCCTTTCTTAAGGTAGGTGGAATCTGTATTTATCAGATATTTAAGCAGGTTCTTTGCTAGGGTCCTAAAACATCTGAGGCCCGGGCCCTCCGTTACAGTTTGCTCAGTTTGGTTGGGTTCACCACTCATTTATGTACAATAATGTAATACTTCTAAATGATATGGTCACCACATAATACTCCTATGCATAGAGCAGATATACCACACGTATTACCGTCATACTGTTACTTAAAAAATCCCACAATACTAATAACATCCATTCCAATTCTACCACTACCTAAGGCTAAATTCTACCACTACCTAAATATTACTGCCAGACCATGACCATATGTGAGCACCACATAGTGACTACTAGTTGTACAATGGCTCTGCAGACATACAGTATAAGTGATTATAGTGTAGTTAGAGCCAGTGACTCACCAGTGACATCTTTTCCTAGTGTTTGTCTTCCCCCTGTTTTATTCCTTTGAGCCCAGACCGCCATGATGACTTCTCCCGGCCACGACTCGTCTCTGCAGAATTTACACACATATCTTAGAATCCTCACTTTTCAAGCAGCTTTTTACCCATTCCCTACCTCTGGGAGGTTATGGGATGATAGGTGGGGGCCGTAGTTTGCAAGAGGGGGTTACAAGCCACAGCTTACAGGAACAATTTCCTCGGGAAAATAAGAGCACCAACTCCCTGGAGGTTGTGCTACGGCTGATGCCACAGGATCATATTGTGCAGCCTGAACCCCGTCCCGTTCATCCCCAGAAGACCAGCCACAGCCATGACCTTTAGGGCGTGTAGGAAATAGAGTTTAGTACTATCATCATTTTATGATGTTCATATTAAATGGGTTTAATAGGCCTCCGGGTCGCTGGGAAATTTATATATGCCCCTCAGTGGTTCACGTCTTAGGAGGTATTTATAAAGGTCCCTTGCTTAGGATCCGGGTAAATAGCCCCCCCCTTCTTAGGCAGGTGGGTAAATTAAGTCCCCTCCTTAGGTATTTATATAAGTGCAGTCCACCAAATTTTTATTACTAAAAACGTGAAGAAATAATTTTTGATCCCTTGCTATTGTGTAATTTTTGGCCACTGACATTAAGAAAATATCCAAAAAAAATCCAGAAAATCACTTTGTAAAATTATAAAAATTTTAAATTTGCTTTTTTTCAGTAGAAATAAGTTTTTTGATCCCTCTCAAAAAAGACTTAATACTTGGTGGCAAAACCCTTTTGGGCAACACAGCATCAGACTTTTTTTTTGGAGTTATGGAGGTTTGCCCACATATCGGGAAATTTTAGTCCATTTCCACTTTGCAGATCTTTCCTAAATGTTACGTTTTTGAGGCGTCATTTGGGAAACTCGGAGTTTCAATCCCTCCATAATTTTTCAGGGGTTTAAGGTCTGGAGCGCAGACCAAAAGGGGTTCTTTTTACCACCCTTTGTTGCCTTGGCGTGTGTTTTGGTCATTGTCTCCTGGAAGCCCCAGCCATACCCATTTTTTAATTCCTGGCAAGGAAGGAGGTCGTCACCAAAAATTTTCAGTACATGGCTCCCCCATTTTCCCATTTAGGCGGGGGAAGTAGTCCATGCCCTTAGCAAGAAACCCCCTAAAACATAATGTTTCCACCCTTGCTTGCATTGGGGGCGTGTTCTCTGGTCATAGGCAGAAAACTCTTCCCCCAAGCCGGCAGTTGGTCAATGCCAAAAAGCTCAATTTTTTTCTCATCTGACCAAAGACCTTTTCCCAAAACACTCACAAACATCCAGGATTATGGGAAACTTCAGACGGGCCCGCACATTGCCTTCTTGAGCAAGGGGACCTTAAACCATAGACCATTTTGGGGGTAATGTGTTACCAATTGTTTTCTTGGGGACTGTGGGCCCCCTGCCCTTTAGACATTCACAAGTTTCCACCGTTAGTTTTAGGCTGATCTCTCACCTTCCTCATGATCAAGGATACCCCACAGGTGAGATTTGCAGGGGCCCCAGTGAAGCGATTTACAGTCATTTTGTATTCTTCCTTTCTTACTGTTCACCAAAGTTCCCCCTTCTCATCCCGCCTACTTATGTTTTGTGCCCGTTCCAGTCTTGTGCGGGCTATTTTTTGTCCCTGACATCCTTAGAAAGCTGTTTGGGGCTTTCCATTTTGTAAGGTTAAGTTGACTGATTAAAAATTTATCTGTTGGGCAGGATCTTTATAAAGGTGACTATTTAAGACAGCTTTTTTAAATCGGTAACAGTTATTAGGGTGTCAACTGGGCTGTAGACCAGACTCTTTGGGGCAAAGTATGAATTCTGCGCGATAGACCATTTTTAAAAGCTTTAAGGTAGTGTAAACTGCGCCAGAATGTATGAACCTGTTCTTCTGCAGGTCATACATACAGGCACAGTCTAGAGCCAATACAATAGCTCAAGCAGACCCCCTTTAACTTGGTCTGGCTGTTCTAACTGTTGTGCGCCAAAGTTTTGGCATCAAAGAACCATATATGTGTCTACTTCTACTAGTGTGGTTTGACACGCATTGGCTTTAAACATGTAGAGAAAGGTAAATGAAGACTATTAACAAATACATTGCTGTTCTAATTTTGCTTTGTTTATGAGATAAAAATATTTTTTTATCTACTGCTAACCTTCACAAGTTTCTCTTGGTTACCAACCACCTATTCTTACTTTTTCTCTATTTGTTTGCTCTGAGCTGCTGTTTGACCTTGGTGAGTCACTCCCTCCTGAGTCTTATCTCCAGCACAGGAGCTTGTTTACCTAAGTTAATGACAAGTTTGAACCCTTAGAGCTCTGTAGCTTAATGCACTATAGATTATAAACCACCTGCGCATGTCAGTCTAACAGGAATAGCTAGGAATAGCAAAGCTGATATGCCAGTTCCTACTATAGAACTACCCACAGCCTAACCAGGAAATGTGAGGCTGAAGATGGCTGTGGCTCTGTAAAACAGCATGGTGAGACAACCCATTTAAGTCTCTGCTTATTTTGGATTTAGGAGGCTAGTGGGTGGTGCAATTTAGGGATGGACAGTAATTTCTGTATGCATATTTAAACAAAGAAGGCTGTCAAACATCCTGCTGAGACCAGCCACTGGACTCCTTAGGCCAGGATCAGCAGTGATTTTAACAAGTTACAAGTTAAATTGAAGTTTTTTACACCTAAGCGGGTGGTCGTCTTTTAGGACGTATTTTGGTGTGTATTTTGGACGTTATTTCAGCTAAACACAACCCAAACAATGTTCTCTACATTTCTCATACAATACTATATAAAATACAGCGTCAATAACACACTACATATTTTACAATCGTAATTTAGCTGACATCAAAATGTCACTTCTTTTCAGGCACATATGCGGCGGCAAATAGCACAGTACTGGAGGCACAGATGTGTGACTACTCAGGCTACTGCGGGGTGTTTGTGCTGTTTAAAATACGTACTTTCAAGCACGTATTTTCAACAGTGCAATGAACGCGATGTGGCATGTACCCTTCCGGCCGCAATATGCAGTGTGAACGTATAACTATCAATCTGCTCTTCTCATCCTGCTCTATATCATAATGCTGGCAGATTGGACACTATTTTGATAATAGCAGATTCCCTTTAAGAGAGGAGTACAACTGAATGCTTTAGAATTCTCCTAGTTGTATCAAGTCTTAGCATCTAAAAGTAAAATGCGTGAACTGGGTTTTACTGGAATGTACAGTACCTGTAACTCCGCTTTTACACTACCACAAAGTAGTGTTCTTTATGGGCGCCATATATGAACGGGGCTGAGACAGATGTCTGGCGTCTTCACAGCCGATATCAGGCACAGCCCTGTTCATACATTTTTAAATCTCCCGCACACCACTCCGGTCGCATTACATAGTGCCTGCGGCACTTTGTAATTCGCCCAATTTTGGGGGGCGAGGCGCACTAGAACCGTAGCGGAGCTACATATTTGTAGCTTCGCAACGGCATTTCTGGGCACGGTACAGTTGGAACAGGTATACCATTTTCAAAGTGGTATACCTGATCCAGAACTATCGCCCATGCACTAGAATGCACCTGTGTCATGGGGGCTAGCGTGGGTGCCGTCGCCCCCCCGCGGCCGCCCCCCCTGCCCGCAGGGGGTCCGGCGCAGGTGCTGCGGCCGCCCACGACCATCCCCCTGCTGCCCATGCTCCTACGCCAGGTTACTTACCAGTCCACGCTCCTGTGCTTCCTGCTTCTGCCTGTCCCGGCCGCCGTGCACGTCCCCGCTGCTTAAGGCGCGCGCGACGGCTGGTCTGGATTTAAAGGGCCAGCGCACTGCTAATTTGCTAATTGCTGGCCGCTGGTCCTATATATTGTACACGCCTCCTGCCCTCCCTGCCAGATTTTTAGTGTGCGTTCAGTGTCCTTAGAGAGTGTTGGAGTCCGTATTGATTACCCGTGTACCAGTCCGTTATGCTACGTATCCTGACCTTGCCTGTTTGCCGCCTGCCCTGACCGTCTGCCTGTCTCTGACCACGAACCTTTGCCGCCTGCCCTGACCTTCTGCCTGTCCCCAACTACGTCTCCGGATTACGATTCTGTACCACGCATTACCCCGGCCGCCATCGCAAGCAAGTCATGTCAGGGGTAGCGACCTGGTAGCCTCACACCGCAGCAAGTCCATCCCGCTTTGCGGCGGGCTCTGGTGAATACCAGGGGCTACTTAGACTCCGCTTCTTGGCGTGGCGTACACCATCACTTGCGGTGGTCCAGCGAATCCACCAAACCCGTTACAACCTGATTTATGACCCGCTGTAGAGCGGGTTCATACATCAGGCGCATTCTAGCCTATTAGGCGCATCAAATTTGGCATGTTAACTCCAATTTTCATGCATGTCGCCCTATGTGTCTGTATTGTAGTGTACAGGAGTTTGTGGTACAACACACTACTAAAGAGCATCACCCGGCTTTCCTAAATGTTGGATAGCCTATTCAATATCCAGGAAAGCTGGGAGATTCTGCCAAACTGTGCCTGAACCTAAACCGTTATACTACAACCAATATTTCCACCATACAGTGACAATATAGAGGTAGATACCAGTTTACACAGGCTCTAAAAACTGTGTATAACCTCCATACAGTGACCGTATAGTGGTAGATACAAGTGTACACAGACTCTGCAGACCGTATATTACCTCCATACATTAATCATATACAGGTAAATACCAGTGTACAAGGCTCTGCAGATGTTTAAGTGAATACAGTGCAGTTACATCTAGGGACTCACTGGAGACATCTTCGATGACTGGAGTTGTTCTCTTTCCCTTTTCTTCTCCATTCTGTCCAGACCGCCATGATGACTTCTCCTAGCCATGACAATTTACCACACAAACTTTGTACAAACTACACTTAGGGGGATAGGTGAGGCAGGTATGGGGTGATAGGTGGAGGCTATGGGTAGTTTATGAGGTGATAGGTGGAGGTGAGGGGGCTAGGTGGGGTTTGTATTTTGTGCTGGTACTAGAATGCATAACAAAACAGTGGTGAGGGGAGTACATAGAACTACTTACAATCTCCTTGGGAGGGCACATGTAGTGACTGTGTTCTGTATCCCCCATATTCTTATTGTGCAGCTTGAGCTCCCTACCCTGCACCCCCAGAAGATCAGCCACAGGCATGACCTTCAGTGGGTGCAGGGGATAGAGTTTAGTACTGTCATGTGTATTTTTATGTTTTTATTTTTATACAGGTTTTCCCTTTGGACTAAGTCGGACTCATTTGATTATGTCAGACCAGCGTTGGATTGATTTATTTAATAAAATGGTTAAAGAGGGTTGATGTTGAGGAGTGTTTATTTAAATAAAAGTCTTTTTTGTGTGTTTTGTGTCCATTTTTTTTATATTTATTCCAGTGATAGTAATGGAGGTGTATGACAGACGTCTCTTTATTACTATCTCTTGGACTTGGTGTCAGTTAGCGGTGGTTTTTGTTACACCAAGGCTGACAATAACCCCCTGTCTCTATTATCCCAGTATCCAATGCACCAAAGGTACTGGGAAGAGCAAAGTAACCATGAGAAGCGGACCCTCTAATGTGATGGTCCAATTCTGGGGCAGCTGCAGGTTGTAATTTTTAGAATGGAAAAAGACTAGTATCGATGGACCTTCCTGTTCTGATAGTTTTAGGTTGCAGCTATTGGTTTTACCTTGGCTAGTTATGGAAAATTGGGGGAACCTCATTTCATCTATTTTTTTTCAAAAATAAGTAATTTATTGAGAACCAATCATTACAGTGGATGCCCATTTTTAGATTCCCAATAAAGAAACCATTCTCAGGAAAAAAAAACAACGTGGGGGCCCCCAATTTTCCAGAACCAGCCTAGGTAAAATCGACAGCTGCAGCCTGATACTTTCAGAATGGGAAGGTCCATGAAGTGGACCATCACATTAGAGGGTCTGCTTCTGACGGTTACCCGGCTCTTCCCAAGACCCCTGGTGTGTTGGGTATTGGGGTAATAGTGACAAAGGGGTTAGTGTAAGCCTCGGGGTGACAAAAAAACCACCACTGGCTAACAACAAGCTTGAGCGATAGTAATAAAGAGACATCTGTCAGATGCCTCCATTAGTATCACTGGAATAAATAGGAAAAAATGGACACAAAACACACAAAAAATCTTTTATTTAAATAAACACTCCCCAACATCAACCCTCTTTCACCATTTTGTGAAAGAAATAGATCCAAGGTTGATCCGACGTAGTCCACCGAATCCAAAGTAGTCCAAATGGGAACCTGTAAATAAACAGAAACATTACACAAATATACATAAATAAGCTGAATACCCTAACCAGGAAAGCTGTGTGGAGGATGGTCATCACCCAGCTTTCCTGCACACTGAATAGTCTATCCCACATGCAGGAAAGCTGGGTGCTTCCCTAATCCCCCACTATTGCAATCCAGTTTTCCTAACAAAGGAAAACTGGATGCGACTGATGGGGGTTGGGGCATCACCCAGCTTTTCTGGGAGCTCGATAGTCTATCCAGCCTCCAGGAGAGTTGGATGATATCTTATCCCCTACAGACGACACACAATTTTCCTATCTTAGAAAAGCTGGGTCTCATCTATGGGTGGTGGGCATCACCCAGCTTTTCTAAGATAGGAAAATGGTGCCCATTACTCTATCACCACCTGTACTCCCCGACTCTACCTTCTCAGCCTCCTCCCTCACTCTTCACTGTATAAAAAAAACTCCACTACCACACTTTAACCCCTCTCTAATTCACCCCTCCCACCCCCCCCTCTAACCCCCCTACCACACTCTCCCCCTCTAACTCTGACCACATCCCACACTCTCATCCTTCTCACTCTAATCCCGATCCCACCCCCACCACCACAAACCCACCCATCTCCACTCTATCCCCCACTCCCCCACTTTAACCCTCCTCCCCCTCACTCTAGCCCCCATCCCCTACTCTACTCCCTCCTCATCACTCTAGCCCCACTGCCCCTCACTCTAACCCCTTCCCCCACTCTTGCTCCCCTCCCCCACACTCTAGCCATCTCTCCCCCACACTCTATCCCCCCTCCCTCACTCTAGCCCCCTCCCTCACATTTGACACCCCCTCCCCTCACTATAGAACCCTCCTTCCACACTCTAGCCCCCCTCTCCCCCACACTCAAGCCCCCTCCTACTCTTCACTCCAGCTCCTCTCCCACACACGTAGCCCCCCTACGCCTCCCTCTAGCCCCTCTCCCGAGCACTCTAGCCCCCTCCCACTCACTCTAGCCCCTCTCCCCCACACTCTAGGGGCAGCTTTAACCCTTTTACTCCCCTGGTCGCATGGGAGTGGACTTAAAGAGAAGAAAAGCCTAATTCAAAAGAGAATGTCTCAGCTGGGCTAACCAGGACTTTGGATTCTCGAGACTTTGTGAGGTAATCCTAGTCCCACCAAATCTCACACCTTTTGAGACCTATTTAAGCCTCTAGCCTGGCCCAATACCCCCCAACTTTGTGAAGATATCCCAGATTCTAGTTCTGGAAGGCATTTGTGAGGATCACTGCTCCTGCATTAATCTACTGAGTGGCTTGGACTGACTGTGAAGATGGGACTTGAATGTAATCCACTCTTGTGTGCTTAACAACTTGCCGGGTGAAGTAAAGGAGGCCTCTGCTGGCATTTTGATTGAAAAGGTAACGCTTTGTCTCCTACCTGCATTTCTGCACCACGCATCAATGGCACCACACACCCCATCTCATGCAGGCAGTTGAGGGAGAGACCACCGCTAGAACCCCTCTCTGCTGGTGCCAGTGGAGCATGAGAGGTGCGGGTAGCAAAGCACTACCCACCGTGACACTAAACTGGTCCCAGGGACCCACGGGCAATCGCTTCCGCCTCCCTCCGTGCCACTCCGCAACACCACACAAATGGCGTCACAAACAGGACGAGCTAGGTGTGACCTGTAACCAAGATGTGCCGTAATGTTCTACAAGCCGTCTTGAAAGTCTGAGAAGAAAAGCCACCCTACCATCTTTATTTGTGCTACAATGGATTGTGTATTATAAATCAGGACTCTGTTTGTGTTAACTTTGTGTATTACAACATGTTAGGGCAATGCCAGACGTCAAATGTCACCATCAACAGCCCCATTACCTGTCTTGTTGCCTGCCCAGGACACCTACTCTGGTCTCGGTGTACCTAATGTCCTTCTCACCCCTGCAGTGGTACCACCCGCTAAATCTACTGCACATGTTGCACTACATGTGCAAACCCCTGCTCCTGCTAGAGTTGAGTATTGAGGCTTTAGTCTGTGGGGCAAGAGTGATCTCCTTACGACTGTACTGCATTCTCTACCCCAGCACCTGCACTATTGTGTGCCACAAAGCATGTCTTTGCAACAGGCAATTCATCTGGGCCTGTTTCCATTACCACAGGGGGGTTTGGAAAGGGGCCCGGCAAAAAATTCCTTTTACCCGTCTTACCCTAAGAAGGT